>CAJJDP010000095.1:361384-404294 GCA_905182995.1 Paramecium octaurelia
CCCAAACCCAAACCCAAACCCAAAAAAGAAGTATTCATACTTTTTAAAATAACTTTTTGCGAACATAATTGTTCTATTCACAATATATTTGCTTAGGTCTGAATTATGATATTTTTTAATAGTGAATGGCAAATGAAATGAAGCCAATATTTGAGATACTAATTAAAAAAATCCTAGCTATGATGCTTTTAAGACAATAACGTTTCAGAATTTGCAATTATAAATATTATGATTAATTTCTTGAATAGTTTTATGAGTTCCCAATTATAGCTTTTTAAATTTTAATCATATTCTGATATAATTAGAGAAATTATTAAAAATATTTAAAATAGAGGGATAGAGCAATCAAATAATATAATCAATTATATTTAATATTTATTGAATAAAAATTTGGAAAAAAATATGTCTATGAACTGATTTTCTATAAACTAATTTTGAAAATTAAATTCATGCTCAAAAAAAAATTTTGTATAAAAATTGTATTTTCAATATTTTGCAAATGAAAAATTATTATTAACTATATGATTGTTCAAATATTATTTATATAAAAGCTCACAAAATCAGGTGGGAAAAAGAAAATGCTTCAGATTTTGAGGATTCAAGAAATTTCTAATTGAAAATAGTTGAAATTTTGGATATTTAATTTATTTAATTTAAATAATCAATCTCATTATTTTATTTGTATTTGATTAACTGTTTACACTGCAAATATAATCTTTTGAGTTTAAAGATTTTCCTTTTATAGTCCATTTTCTTTATTTTATGTTTGCCTCTCTTCATTAGATTTATGTCTACTTATTCTTTTTTCAATTAATTTTGTAATTTTACTTTTGATTTAGATGATAATTTCATGAAGCTCGAAAAGCAAATATAAAATTAGAACACTTACTAAAAAAAACATTTAAACCCAACTCACTATGATTATAAATTTATATTCAAAGTATCGTTACAAAATATCCCAATTTATGACTGTCGATGCTGTAAATAATGTTAGGGATGCTTCCATTATTATATTTTTGATTTAAATTTCGAATTCTTCGGTGGTCTTCATGTTAATTACATAAATTAAGTAGAATGCATTGATTAAAGTCATAAGCAAAGTTTATATTATCTACTCACGCTAATAAAATACAAGGACTGAAACTATTAAAATCTTTTTTATTAAAAGGAAAAAGGGTTATTTTTTAAACCAATATTGATCTAAATTTTATCTTTTCCAAGTAATTACTCCAGAAATTTACTATAAGATTAAAAGGAAAATCATGATTAGTATTATAAAAGTAATGGTTAGACGAACATAACTTCTATAATAAGAAAAATCATGGTTGGAAGATAATTCAAGCATTGCCATAAAGATAAGATCCCAACTACAAGCTAGCAAAGTACTTTGGATAAAACTTCTGTCGAATTTCTTAATTTATTTATTGAGTTTTCTTTAATATCTTTGTAAAAAACGAACAAATTTTGGGAAACCTTATAAAAATGAACTCATCTCCAAGATTGAAATAACTCTCTCCAATATTAAACTACTTATATAAAAAACAAATAAAGCGAGAAATACTAAAATTTCTGCTTTAAACCCCTCTGTAATATCTGCATTTACTTAGTAAAATTAAAATTTTTCATATGATTCTATATATGGAGATTTAAGTAATGACGTCTTCTCGCTTAAATTTGCGACACTATCTAACAATGATTACATTGATATCAATTCGGTTGATTGAAAATAAATAATTAAAGTTTGTGGGTATAAGACATTGATAAATTTGAGATATGATTACTGCTAAAGGGCATCCAACATTCCCCAAAATGAGAGTGCATTTCCTAATATCATTAAAATAATTGATAAAACATATATAGATAGAAACGACACTTTGCTAACCAATTAAACAGTTTTAGCTATTTCAACCTGTTAAGTAGATAAATAATTCGGTTAATTTAATTACAAATAATCCACCGTATTTACTAAAGGGGCTAAATTATCATTGTATAATTATTCAGTTAATGTGACTGTTAAGATTGGATACTAAAGTTAATTAGTAAAGATCTAAATTTATAAGATGTATTCTACATCTGATGTAACTTAATACTAAGCAGATTGAACTTCTAAAATTGTAATGTTATAATCAGTTTCATTCAAATCAACAATTGAAAGTTCTATGGCATCTTAATAATTAATATCAGAAAGTAATTAAACTTCCTAAGAGAATTTAATTCTCGTATATTAATATTAATTATTCTGCTCAATAAATTCACACATAAGCTATGGGTACTTAACAAACGCGCAATCATTACCTTAATTGCAGATCCAATCAATTTCCACTTAACATGTTTTAGAGCATCCATCACCACTATCTTCATTTCCATCATCACATTATTCTTCAATTTATAAGATCCCATCTCCGCATACATTTGAGCATTAATTTTGAATTAATTAAAATCCGATATTACAATTAATGCAAGTACCTTCAAAGCATTCATAACAATTGATAGGACATGAAAATTTACATAGATAACATCCATCATATTCTTAAGTATTATTATCTTCACATTATTCATTGCCAGCTATGATGGAATCCCCACAAATTGTAGAGCAGGCTTGATTCATAAAGTGAAACCCTGGCAAACATAAATCTAGACACATTCCTTTTTCGCAGTTATTACATCCTAGTGGACAAGAATAATGGCAATGGAAACAACCATCAAATTCGGTATCATTACCGTCATCACAATCTTCAGATTCCTAAACTACAAGATCTCCGCAAGTACCTATGCAATAATTATCAAGTAATTTCAAATTGCTCTTACATGAATAACAAATGGTATTTACACATTCTTCACAGTTTTGATCACAATTACATTCCATAAGTGTGTAAGGAGCTATTTAATCTCCACAAATATCTTAACACAAACCTAAAATTAAAATCTATCCAGGTTAACATTTATAACAAACATTGTCAACACAAACCTAACATTAAGCTTAACATAAATCTATTTTCTCCAATTAAACACAATAATTATCCTCCAATAAATAGTCATTCTCACATACCTAGCAAATGCCTGAATTACATTATAAGCAATGATCACTGCACTACATTTAATAATTATTGTAAGAGGTTTCCTAAACCAGTTATTTTTCACAATTATATTCTTATTCTAAATAAATCCAACCCTCAAAGCAACCAAGACAGATCATATCTTAACAGACGGAACATCCATCTACACATGAAAACATGCAGCCAAAGCAACCATCAAATGGAAGCAAATTGCCGTCATCGCATTCTTCATATAACTAAACAACTTTATCACCACAAATTAATCTTTCTAAATTAATATTCTTTTTATACTTATAAAAATTTAAATGTCTCTTGCTCCAAAAGACTCATCAGCATATGGTCCATCCAAATTATTTAAAAAGAAAACTGTGGGATTACTTAAAAAATGAGGAAATACCATATCTATATTAATAAGTACATCTAAGGAAGTTGGGTCACAAATTCCGTATAAATAATTAGGCAGGGAGGTTAGTGGCGATTCCCATATTAATTCCTGATCAACCGTCGTTTTAAATTAATCTCGCCATTCCCAAGTGCCAACCCTGAGATACATGAGTTTTATTCTCATTTATGTATGAACTGGCAAGTTCAATAAAGTCAACCTTAGTTGAGTATCTATTCCGCACTTTTCTTTGCCACATATAGTAGGAATCGCTAAAATAAAATATCAATATCTTACTATGACATTGCCATTTATTCTGATCTCCATTTATAATAGTCCATCCATCAGTAATAAAGTTGCCAAAAACAAGTTCTGTATAGGAGGAATGAGCTAGCATCCATGTGTTACAATCAACATCCCTATCTTAACTATTACAAGCAAGGCATCCTGGTGGACACAGAAAAAGAAAGAGTTTGAAATTCTTGAAGCCCCAAGATTCCTTTATTTATGAATAATAATACATCCAAAGCGTTATCATCCAAAGTACTAGTTAAGTAGATGAAAACTGTCAATCCTGTATGATCAAACTCTATTGATATTTAATTAATTGAATCTTTTCTACTTCCTTAGCCACATAGATAGTCTGTGCCATCTAAGCCTGAATAGCTAACATTGTACACTAACAGTTGATCTACATATACTTAGAAGAATTCAATGCCATCCCATGAATCGATTCTAAGCTATATAAACAGCTTACATATAAAGGTTCAGAGAAATTTTCAACCTATAATGAGGAGGTAATTGTAATAATTTTGTAGCAGCGTGCTGTTTTGCAAATTTATTATATCCTCCTATAATTTATTCTGAGCCACATTGAGTAATTATGTTTGAAGGATCAATGTTTAGGAATTACCAATCTAAACTCATAATATATATTACTATCAGATCCAGACAGATTAGTATCGGTAAACGCTGAATAAACTAGGGTTTAAGAGCTAGTTATATGTAAGAGGATAAAAATCAAGAGCATTAATTTACAAGAATGAATTAAGTGAAGGTTGTGTTAATTAATTTAATGTTTTACATATTTTTAAAAATGAATTTTCTTAATTTTATTTAAATGCAATATAATAATTTTTATGGAAAAAAGGTCAAATTTTAATCGATCTTTAATATAAACCACAGGTCTGAACTACTTCCACCAAAGAATAGGTTAACTAAATCTTAAACCTAAGTCTACTTAATACCATCTCAAATGTGAATTTTAATCTGAATTTAACTATTTTATCCACATAAATCCAAATGATGATGATAAGAAGAAGTTCCACATAAGGGCCATGATCCTTATTACATTAGGTGTGTTAATTGTAGGATTTCTAATATTCATTTCTTGTAAGTAGAAGAGCAAGAGTAAGTAAAGTTGATGATTTGTAAGTATTGTTGGGATAATTATTATATAAGATTGTATATTATTGAGTATTTAGAAAAATAAAGTTTGTGATATGATTGAAAATCCTATATAATGCTAAATGGGTGGTCATGAGTATAATTCTGTCTTGGAATGTTGAAAGTTCAGAATTTGTAAATAATTTAAAGCCCAATTGAATAATAGACTTTCATGCTGAACATCTAAATCAATTTTAACCATCCCTGATAACAAAAGGTTGTTATTCAAAGAAGTATTAGTTAGAATGTCTAAATTTAAAGAATTTGAATTATTAATCATTAAATTACTGAAAATAGATATGATTGAAATAAAAATAATTAATGATATTTATCTCTAAATCTTTTCCTTTTTAGGTATTTTTCCAAAATAAGTTAATTTTTATTTACAATTTTATTATTGTATTAAATCTATCCCACAAGCATCGTATTTAATAATTTCTGCTTTTCTATAAACTCGAGCTTTTGAACATTTAAGTTGTGATTGATTCTGAAGCTGTAATTCATTATATCATTAACATTTTATGGGTAATTAATAAGGATCGGAATTTGGAGACCTTATGGTTAGAACAGAAAAATCAATTTACTTTGCTGGAGATGTTGTGAAAGTAAATTTTCTACCATTTTAGGAAACATATACCTTCATATCATAAAATCAGGGTATCGAGGAAACGTCTTTCAATTTTCAATAGGAGGAAAGAGAAAACTAGATGGTAAACTGATTCTGGGAAAAACATCATTACACATTATGGGAAAAATGTATTCTATAAAGACACTGTTTTAATAAAAACGTTTTTAGTCGAAAAGTTAATGATTGGACAATTTATGTTCACTTTTGACTAGGTCTTCTAGTAGATCTGCCTGGATCTTTACATTATTCGGATTGTCTTCTGGCAAGTGTTGGCTACAAAATTAAAATTCGAGTAATATCAACCTCTAAATCAATTAATGATATTAAGAAAGAATAAGAAATAATCATTAGAGAACCAATTAAAGAAATATTATAAGTTCCTTAAGAAAAAGAGACTTCTAATCTGAAGACATGGTGCTGAAAAATCAAGGAGTAAATCTCATGTTATATCTAGTCCTGTTCTATAACTGGGAAGGTAGAGAGGAATTGATATTAACCAGGAGAATATGTTTAAATAGTGTATAATATAGATAATTCATATTGTAAGCTTAACATAAGAAATGCTGATGTGATTATTATGAGTATGCTAAACATCAAATCTTGTTTTGGTTCTTAAGACTGTATAGAATTGAAAATTAACTCCTTATCACGGAATGGAATATAAAAAGGAACGAAACTATAATCATCTGCATCAACAGGAACTTCATTGCGTTTGGTTAATGCTAAACATCCAGCGATTGTTCTCACACCTTCACAGGTGGTAATCTTGTGAATTTCTCATACCATGTGAAAATAAACCCAAATTTTGAAGATATATATTATAAATATCTGCAGGTTGTACATGTTGTAGTTCAAAGCCAATAGTATAAGTACCCATAATTTTGTTAGAAGTTCTTCCATAAGATTATTAAGAATCAATTCATTATAAAATCAAATAGCATCAACCCTTTCAATAACAAAAATTTGAAAAATATTGATAGTCCAATTAACAGCTTTTAGATAAATATTGCATTAAAAAATTATATAAGTTCAAATAATTATCAATATCAAAAGAAAGAGGCAAAATTTCTATTCTTAAAGTCTATAAAATGAAATTATTGTTCTGGTAGTAGTAATCAATCCAATTTGAAAAATTGTCCTAAAATCGATGTTAAAAACAATTAAATGAAAAATGAATTTTAACACAATTATATAAAAATCACAAACAATTTTATTAGTTTTTAGTATATTGGTTATCGAAATAAGTGATCATCATTATAATTTTTATTTGGAAACATGATATTTTGAACCCTATAATATTTATTGAATTATTAAAAGTTAATCTAAACAATTGCATCTTGAATTGTTTTACTTAGATTACTTTTGAGTCAACTTATAAATGAGCGGATCTTTCATAATAAAAATGGACACTTCTTAAGTGATTATAATCATAAATTAATTAATCTATAATTTTATTATTATTAAAATGCTCGCACGATCAACTAAGATCTTTAATTTAAACTTAAAATAATAATATGATTTAGAGAATAGACATGCCAACTAATTATTGATGGATGGTTATTATAAGTATTATTCTGGATTAAATTTTTCCTATGATAACTAAAAATTTGTTTTATTTGAGGAATATAGGAAAGTAACTTCGAAATGTTAATTAAGAATTTTTGACGTTTTAACTTCATAATTGTTGTACGAAGGATAGTTAGAAAAAGGAAGTTACTTTTAGCATTAGCACCAATTTACTTTGGATTCTAAATTTTACATCTATTTATAAAATTTCAACCAAATCATAATTATTAATATACTAAATAATTCAAAAGCATAGATAAAAAAAAAATATATGAGAGGATTTTCTATTGATTCAGATAATGATATTTATGTAATAAATGAAGATCACACCATATCAAAATATTCAATTGATGCTAAATTAAAAGCAAATCTTAATATTAACAATCTGATTTTTAAAAGTTTTATTTTTAATTTTAAGAATATATTTTAGCAGAGTATGGTAGTAGTAGCAAGTTAGACCTAATATATGATTGATTTTGCAAATTTAAAAATTAAGTGGTAAAGAAAGAGTTAGATGGTCTATTTTAATTTTATTAAAAAAGATTACTTTTTAGTAAGTTGTAAAGATGCTTAACTTTAGCAGACTAGAAATGGTAGAATTATTCGAAGTGTTTAAAATAATAAAGAAAATATCATAATTGAAGGAATAAACTCAGTTTATTTTGTTTTTGATTTAAAACCCAAAGGGTAGGAGACTTTTTTTGAAATTTATGATATAATAATAGGTGTTAAAAAGTAGGTGAGATGGGGTAATGGAAAAATTGTTATTGATTTAATGAGTTTAACAATTGTAGATTAAACTCTTATTGCTTGGGACAATGATAAAAACAACGTTAAATGGTTTGAAATCGAATGAAGATTTTAGTATATTTTATTAATTCAAACCTTATTTTGTATTTTATTTATCCGATAATCAATACTTGAATTTAATAATCGGAGAACAGTTCATCCATGTCTCAAATTGAAATTTTTACTCTGAAATAAAGAATATAGTAAATTTGATTCTTAAATCAAGTAGATATTGATGTAACAAATTAGTAGTAATGGTTCTTAAATGATCAAAGGAAGGGCAGAATAACACGTTAGAGGATGAAAATTAAGAAAGTGAATCAAAGAAAATTAGAAAATTAATTTTGACAAATTTGAAGGTGAGTCAAGCTAGAAAACAATTATGGCATACGATAATACTTATAAGTGATATAATATATGAAATTATGAATACAAAGTTTAACAATACCTTTTTATAATGGTTAACAATAGGGATAGTTATAGCAGATTTTTTTTTCATATCCCTTCTTTATTTGTCCCTNTATTATTCTGGATTAAATTTTTCCTATGATAACTAAAAATTTGTTTTATTTGAGGAATATAGGAAAGTAACTTCGAAATGTTAATTAAGAATTTTTGACGTTTTAACTTCATAATTGTTGTACGAAGGATAGTTAGAAAAAGGAAGTTACTTTTAGCATTAGCACCAATTTACTTTGGATTCTAAATTTTACATCTATTTATAAAATTTCAACCAAATCATAATTATTAATATACTAAATAATTCAAAAGCATAGATAAAAAAAAAATATATGAGAGGATTTTCTATTGATTCAGATAATGATATTTATGTAATAAATGAAGATCACACCATATCAAAATATTCAATTGATGCTAAATTAAAAGCAAATCTTAATATTAACAATCTGATTTTTAAAAGTTTTATTTTTAATTTTAAGAATATATTTTAGCAGAGTATGGTAGTAGTAGCAAGTTAGACCTAATATATGATTGATTTTGCAAATTTAAAAATTAAGTGGTAAAGAAAGAGTTAGATGGTCTATTTTAATTTTATTAAAAAAGATTACTTTTTAGTAAGTTGTAAAGATGCTTAACTTTAGCAGACTAGAAATGGTAGAATTATTCGAAGTGTTTAAAATAATAAAGAAAATATCATAATTGAAGGAATAAACTCAGTTTATTTTGTTTTTGATTTAAAACCCAAAGGGTAGGAGACTTTTTTTGAAATTTATGATATAATAATAGGTGTTAAAAAGTAGGTGAGATGGGGTAATGGAAAAATTGTTATTGATTTAATGAGTTTAACAATTGTAGATTAAACTCTTATTGCTTGGGACAATGATAAAAACAACGTTAAATGGTTTGAAATCGAATGAAGATTTTAGTATATTTTATTAATTCAAACCTTATTTTGTATTTTATTTATCCGATAATCAATACTTGAATTTAATAATCGGAGAACAGTTCATCCATGTCTCAAATTGAAATTTTTACTCTGAAATAAAGAATATAGTAAATTTGATTCTTAAATCAAGTAGATATTGATGTAACAAATTAGTAGTAATGGTTCTTAAATGATCAAAGGAAGGGCAGAATAACACGTTAGAGGATGAAAATTAAGAAAGTGAATCAAAGAAAATTAGAAAATTAATTTTGACAAATTTGAAGGTGAGTCAAGCTAGAAAACAATTATGGCATACGATAATACTTATAAGTGATATAATATATGAAATTATGAATACAAAGTTTAACAATACCTTTTTATAATGGTTAACAATAGGGATAGTTATAGCAGATTTTTTTTTCATATCCCTTCTTTATTTGTCCCTATTATGTCTACTAGAGTGAAATTGATACATTTAAAAATACTTTAGTAAAAGTTCAATTTTCATATTTCTGTTATTCTTATTTATGGACTTAATGATGCTATAATATATTCAAAAATTGCAAAACCTAAATATTATTATATGTGTTTATCATTGTATGCTTTTCTGAAGTAGATTTATTTCAGAATTTACAAAATGATTTATACAAAGTTTGCATATAAATTCTACTATCTTTTCAAGAGACAAATCAATAAAATTGGATTAAATCCTAGATTTTACAATGCTTATCAAAAGTTAGTCTATTCTTAAGCCAATAATTCTAGAGAAGTTTCAGATCAAATTAAAAATGATAGAATCGAAGAATTATAAATATAATACATAAATAATGAAGTATTTAAATTGATATTAATTTGGTGAAATTTTAATATTTATCTGAATGTTGAGTATAATATTATGTGGTTAATTGTGATTAAGCTTGAATTATTATTATAATGATATGATGAATTCATTCATTTTCATTCTAAAAAAATAAAATAGTTTTAATATGTATCTTGAACATATTAAATTCGGAAAATTTCTCCAATATAGATTAAAATCTTATTGTATACATTTCAGAATATTTGATTACATTAATTTATAATGATAGTTAATTAGTTTTGAATCTAAAATTAAAGAATAGATGTTAAAAGAAGATCTAAATATAAGATAATGTTTTGATGTATTAAATAACTAAGATGGAATAATACTCCAGTGGGATTTTGAAAATAAAGATGATATAATTATTAAATTATTTATCAATTGATATGATATAAAAGATTGGTGTTCAAACTCTAAAATAAATTAAAAATAAACTATAGTTCTTCTAAATAAATGAAAAAGTATGATGAACATAAACCAAGCCAAATATTGGAAAGTTGAAAAGGAGTTTTAATAGTTATAGAGAAAGTGAGACGATACGCTATTATTTGACCATTCTGAATAAGAATTATTTGAGAAAATAATCAAAAAAGTCCCTAGCCAGAATAAGTTAAACCATGACTTCAAGTGAAGTAAGACCTATAGATTTAATTGAATTCCTTAAAATTAAACAGATAATGTCTCTTTGAGGCCTTAAGTTCATATACTTTTTTTAATATAAAGTCAATCTGAATAAATATTTTACATTTCTTATTAAGATAATTGACTGCTTTATAGATTTTTTATATTTAATTAAGCTGATAAACCTAAGACAAAAGAAAGTACAGAGGATTCTTATGTTTGTTTATTGCATGATTATAATTTCAATGCTGTCTTTAATTGACTTACTTATTAATAAAATGAGATTAAATCTATGTATAATTATTTACAAATCTTTTCCATTGTTATTTGATATAGTAATAAATAATGTTAGAAACAAGATTTTCATTTCGAAAAGAAATCAAGTTTAAAAAATTGGAAAAATAATTCAATTATTTTAAATAATAATTACTCGAAAGGTTAAACATATATTATGCGATTTATATTTACAGAATTTGAACAATAATATTGATATAAGTGAGTTTACAAAATAATTGAAGCGGGATCTCTATAAGAATTAATACATTTTAGGTTTCATTATAAGATTTTTGATTATTCAAAAATACACAAGCAAAAGTAGATACTTAAAATAAAATTGACAATAATGAGAAATGAAATTAAAAAAAAAGAGTATCAAGTAGGATTCTTTAGCAACAAAACGAAGAATACATTGTGGAAAAATAGGAGAAAGTAAAAATTGTTCTTACAATTACTTTATCTATAAATAATGATAAGCTAGGGGGATTTTAATTGAAAAATTATTAAAAAATAATTAGGCTCTTCAGAGAGCAGAATGTCTTTGGGTAATTTAAGAAGATTATGAGACTAATAATCCATTCTATAAATCAAATAGTTAGTAAATTGTTTCAGAGCTCAAAAATAATATGCTTTATATAATCAGAGCATCTTCAAGCATTAGGAAATAATTTTATAACTTGAACAATTGTATATAATTCAGTTGTATATTCAAAAATTGTATAATTAGATAGCATCAAAAATATTTGGAAAGGTCTGAATTTCAATATCATATAAACAAAGTCTTTACTAAATATAAACTATAATAATAGCTTAAAAAGCAATCGCTGATACTCCAATTTCAATTAGAGTTGTTTTAATTAAAAGTATGTTAAATATCCATATTCAAAATATGAATATATTAAAATTTACACCGTTTTACTAAAATATGTTTTTTCAAGTATTTTGTGGCTAGTACATGTATTGTGGATTGGATAGAGTATATATTTTTAGAATCAAATTGCTTAAAATCCAAGACCTAATCTCTTATTCAAACATTATTATACCACCACACATTTAAGTTAGATGAAAGGCAAGTCAAAATCAAAGACTTATTTAGATTTTACCATTAAAGATTCCACATTTTTCTACTTTCTCAAAATGAGTTTAGTATGAGCATGTTATTGCATACCTTACTTTGATAAAAATTGCATCATATAAAAAGTGCCCCAACGTGACCAAAGTCACAGAAATTATAGCCATTACTCTAATTTAGTTTTTATTGCCTCCCTATATTCCTCCAGACAATTATTGTCAAGCAAAAATTTCATTCTCTCTAAATAAAATAAATACATTGCTTTGAAGAGATTAATAATTTTCAACTATTGAGCAAATAGGGTATCTAATATAAAATCAGATATATTTATAAAAGAAACTCTTCCATTAAAATTTTTTGTTCTGTTGGAATTAAAATCCTATCATATTTTTCATTCTCTCAATCACAATGTTTCAACTATACTTCTTAATCTTATAAAGTAAGATGGCTTCCTTAGTTATTTATTTAGTTTCAAGAATCATCCCTTTATCATAAAAAGTTTAAGAATTCAATAGAAATTAAAAAGTTAATTTTAATCTGCAATCTTATAGTAAAATTCTAAATAAATAAGTTTAAACATTATTTTATTTTGAAGTAGAATTTTTCCATAAAATACTCCTTTTTATTTAGAATCGTTTAAAGAAGATGAGCAATCTGAAAACCATTTAAGTATTAATCTTAGTTAAAATTTATTTAATTGAAAAAGTTAGGTTCTAAAAATTAATGAAATCATATTCTATCTCAGTATTTTAATGTACAGAATTATTAAATTTCTAATTGAGGAAATTAATAAGAGAATGAGTTATTTTAAAATGAGGTAATGGAATTAAATTATTACTTAAAGAGTAATTTCCTATTTGAGAGGTTAGACAGATATAGTCTCATAAAAGTAGGAATTCCATAATTTCTCTAATACAAAGATATCTTAACTTACATTTCCATCGATTTCAAGTTCTATGGATTTTAATACATTTGCTACTAAATTTTAACAACCAAGAGCTTATCTGATGCTACTTAAGCGTCTAAAAGCTTCCTCCTATTTAAACTCAAAATCATGTATAATATTATCACGCACTCTAGAAATTATAAATCATTTAAAAGAAAATTATGAATTTAAATTAACTTTAAATTAATGAATTTATTAGATATCACGAAAGAAACCAATTGCACTTCCAAAAAGCCAGCTTAGACATATAATGGTCCAAAGTCACTTTATTAAACTCAGCGAAGCTTATTTCGTACCTCAGCTTAAAAGGACATGTGCAAAAAACTGATTCCTGCTTAAATTCCAACAATGGCTGCTCTTAATAACTAGATCAAATTATTTTGTCATTTTAAACCTTAACAAAAAGCAATTAAATTGATTAAAGTCTCCATTTTTGTGGACCTTCCCTATGATTGCAATTTGGTATCCCTGATGATTTAAGAAATGATAAAAAAAAGATTGTATGAATGATTAGCATGAATTAATCTTCAGTTCTAAACAGATTCATAAAGGCTTTCTCTTGGCTCCCTTCCATTTCAACATTTATTTTGATTAAATCATTATTGACAAATTAAAATGACACAATTAACGGTATTTGGCCATTTAAATTGCAAAGTAACAAATTATTTAATACTGATGCTCCTCAAATAATTCTATGAATTATTCATGAGGTCTGGAAATGGAAGAATTTTTGATGGAGGTTTCATTCTAGATATTTCACTCAACTTTAATAAGAGAATAATTATTTTGGATAAAATTTGTGAAGTTGCTAGAAATTTAGAGGCTAAAATTAGCTAAAAGTAATTTCCTTATTCTTATTCAATTAAGGTAGAGCAATTAATCAATTTAATATTTGAAAAAAGTAGGAATCTGAATTGTTAAATTCAGCCTGTTCTAATCCTTCAATAGGTTCTTTATCTAAAATAGTTACGCTTCTACATATTTCATAGGTATCATCTTTAAAACATGGATCTATTAGAATATATGGTAAATAAAATTTCTTAGTTTTATTCATTAGACTAATAATGTAATTTTCCTTAAACTAAGCTTAACTGCTTTATTTTCACTATTATTAATTTTCTTTTTTATTTACTAGTTTTCAAAGTAAAGAGTAACAGATTTCGAATTGTTGATATCTAAATATATAGAGCTTCTAGTTTATTAGAGAGATAGGATTGGATGCTATCAAACATTTTGGCATGATTTTGGAGTTTAATAGTGGATCAGAATTTAACAAAATTTATGCCTCTAACTTTGTATCATTAAAAAACATGTTTTAAGTCCAAAGCTACTTAAAATAAATTATTAAATTATTCAAAATAATAATTCTGAGATATTTTCATAATTAGTAGAATTATCATCAATATAAGATAATTTAATCATTTTATAAACGAACAAAAGAAAACTTAATTATTCATTAGAATAAATATCATTTTTATTCATATTAAAATAGTGGTTTAAATTACAATGGTATCAAGTAAGTTTGTATACTTAGGTTTAATAATAAAATATAACCAAAAATTTATGTTTTAAAATGATGTGTTAAATGAAGATTCTTTTCAACTGAAAAAATTTCGCCATCTAAATTCCTAATTAATTAATTAATATTGAGATTAGCATCATCTCCTTTTAAGTATGAGTAACTGACAATTCTTCATTAAGATTGTCTAGGTCAAAAATAAGTTTGAGAATACCAAAAGAAATTTCTGAGATTATAACTTATTTTAAGGAGAGAGACATTTCAAAAATTCTCATACACTTAAGTTCTAAAGTATAATTTAGAATCAGGAAAAATTCATCTAAAAGTGATTCAAGAACTCAAATAACCAAAACATCTTTCAAATCTTTCCTTTAGTTTTCACCTGTAAGTTCTTGATAACAATTGAATTTATAAAATACTATTAAACCTACCACTAACTTACATGTTATTTAGTATATATTAAGCATCATAATATAGAGATACCATAAATAAGAAATATCATTTGTAGTTAGTGTAAAATAATCCTGGATAAAAATCTCCTATTATTCCTCTCTGTTTAGTAGATATTTTATTTCTTTAAAGCATTTTTTCCATTTTAGATCTCTAGTCATTTTTTGTCTTCTTAAATTTCATCCACCAGAATAAGTTTCTTTAATCGTTCTTTATATATGTCATGAAGTAGTATACCGATTTCATCCAAAAAAAATTGTAACACTTCCATATTTTTAATTGTTATAAACTATTGGTTTTTAATTTGTAGGAATCATATCCTGATATATCTATTCACACTATAAAGCATCTTTTAACACATAAAATTTTTTAACTCTGCATATCCATTCTCTTAAATAAGAGATATTTCATCAATTATCCATGTTAGAGCTTTACCCTTCCAACAAATAATGCCTTTAAAACAGGTGACTTGTATCTATTATTATTGCTTTCGAG
Organism: Paramecium octaurelia; assembly: GCA_905182995.1. Lineage (NCBI taxonomy): Eukaryota > Ciliophora > Oligohymenophorea > Peniculida > Parameciidae > Paramecium > Paramecium octaurelia. The sequence continues at coordinate 376,874 of CAJJDP010000095.1, forward strand.
GCTGAGAAATATTTCTATAATTTCTAAGAAGGTGATACTGAATATCAAAGTCTTATATAACATGAATGATAAAATTTTTACGCATAGATTAAATTACATCTCTAATTAGATAATTTTTCTTTTCCAATTCCAAATAACCCTTTCTTTTTCCCTTAACTATATTAAACCTTAAATGTCGTATTTTTATTAAATTGCATAATATTCATTATTGTAACAACAATTTTAAGTTGTTTTGTGAATAATTAATCATTATCTAGATTTTGTAATTATATGATAAATTTAGATTGAGATTCAAAAACTACATTAGAATATAATAATTGCATTAACAGAAACAATTAATCAATATTTTACATAAATCACCGTTAAATTGTTACTTGAATTGAAATGATTTTAAACAGCCACCCAGACCATAAATCTATTTTTACAAAATAATTTTTTCAAAAGAAAATTACTAAATTTTACGCGATTCAATATCATATGAAAATTAGATCAAATGCTACTAACTTAGTTAAAAAATATCAAGAGATTTAAAGAATTAAGATTATTCTAAAGATACTATTGTTTATTTAAAGTAAAACTATTTCTTTCTCATTCTTTTTAATCAATCTAACATTTAGTTATAAAGAAGTTATTTCAATAATAATTTAAACTCATTAAAGGATTTTTATTTTTATTGATATACGTTAGCAATTAGTTCATCAAAAAGAATACAAAAATATCATTTGAAAATTACACTCCAAAAGGGAGAGGTTTTAGTGAAATTATTTAAAGGTTTCTGCTGACTAAGTTTTAAATACCGATGTTATAATTGTGGTGTATTAAAATTGGATGTATAAGGTGGACAGATAAATGTATTTCCATAGATTTATACTTTAGAATTTGAATCATTTTTTAATAAATCTCGTTTAATTCAAAAATATTACTACAACAGTGCTTAAATTTAATTTAATAATTAATAAAATATTTATATATTATTCATCAACAAACTGGTATACTATCCAATAATTTTATTTTAGATTAGCTACAAACACCCACACATGGATATAACTCTTATGATGTATCTATATCCAACAACTAATAATCGATATAATATTTACAACAAATGTTGATTATAGATTCTATCTAATCCATTTAATGTATTTATGTTCAATGCATACTTCAATTATTATTACATCATTAATTGTAAATGCAAATGATAATTTTTTACCTTATAGATCCTAATTATGATGAGAGTGAATAAAACCATCGTATTTACTTATATAGGTTCTATGATAATATAACTATATACCCATACCCTGTTTAATAACAATTTAAATAATGATTTTTTTACATAATATCTTTGAATCCTATTCCAACATGAAAATGTTATCCACTAATCATTTAGAATGCAAATTATATTCTTCCAGTCTTTGGAATTGCTTATTCACAAAGACAATAATGCCAACCAGTATTACCTACTTCTGCCACAACTTTTCCATCTTCGGTTACTTAACAACTAGCATGCTTATGAGTATTAGAAAATGATAATTTTTTGTTGTATTATCGAATCTAAAGATAGCATAATAAATATACTTTTTCTATTTCCATTTTAATTTAGTTTTCTTATTCTAACTTAACTTTATCAAATAAATCAAGTTTAGTTAATGCTTCTTGTAATTCTGAATTTTTTTTCGTTAAATTTTGATTAAATTCCCATTTTATTTTATTTTCTTTTGAATAATAAACAAAGTATTACATTCATCTTCAAATTTTTTTTTATCCTATTCAAAATACTATTTCATATTTATATTATCTTCAACAACTTTTTCATATTATTCTTTTATCTTTTGTTATTCCATTTCCTTTTATTCTAATTAATTATTTTTTTCATTGAGTTTCTATTCAAATGACTTTTACATAGAATTAATTAAATTCTCTTCTAATTATAATTTAATATGATTACTTTCAATTTCCAAATTTCTATTAGATTCTTTTAATTTTACTATATCATTCTCCAATTATTTAATCATACAATATTTTTTCAATTCTATACTATTATTATGAAAGGTACTCACATATTCATTCAATATAATTGATAATTTTGAATATTAAGATCTTAATTATTCTGATTTCACCTCTTAATCTTATGATTTTATTGATAAGTGTTATTGAATGGATTCAATCTTCTAAACATGATGTTAATAAATCATAATCGTTTAATCAACAAGATTTAATTGACATTGATATTTCTTTGCTAAATTAATGAATTCTTGAATTTCTTTAATAAAATTAATTTGGTTTTTGTAGCTTTCATCCTTTGATGCGCATTTTTAAATATCTTAAATCATATCAGTTAATTAAATAATTTAATCTTTTTCAACTATTAAAAATACTTAATTTTATACCTGAAACTTCTTTCAATATTTCCAATGATTATTAAATATCTTATTAATCATATTATTGCAAACATTCTAAATGATATTAAATATCATTTTTGAAAATTTAATTTTTATTTTTTAATTTTGTAATTATTTGACTTTATGATGCTTTTTCTTTTTCAATTAATTACCTTAAATCCTTAAACAATTATTCATCATCTAATGTTTTAATTGAAATATTTTTTATTTAATTGGATAGTTTAATTTTATCACTGCTCAAGAATTATTCAGCAATCAATTTTTCGCTTATTTCATTCAATTTTTTATTGTAATTCCTTCTCATTTGTCCTAATTGATTGAATAATTCAGATTTTTTTTCTTTGTTTTCCTTTTTATATTCTTTTAATATGTTTTCAGTTTCCATATTGTATTCCTTCCATTATTTATCTATATTTTCAATAGTTTGAAATTTAATTTATGGATTTTCATAAATACAATCCACACATGCAATCTATCTTCTATTTTTTAATTTTATGAATCCATATCAATCATAATTATTTCTTTTTTATGATTATTACAAATTCTACTTAAACTTGGTGTTTTCTATTTATAATAAATATTATTTACAAAATCATTTTTTTTTATATTTGAATGAACCAATTCAATTACGTTATTCTCCATAATAACTTTAATAGCTTCTTTTGTATTCTTAAATGTGTCTATGGTCTAAAAGTATTCAGGACTATTGAATAAGAGTTCAAATTCTCTTTATATTTCATTAATAAAATAATTATCCTCTATTAATTTAGGTGATTACTACTATTCTTAAGAATACAAATCAGATAACTATTTTATATCTTCAAAATAATTTAATTATGATTCAAATTCTTATAATTCTTATTTTTCTTTTTAAATTGGAAATATATATTATTATATTTATTTATACATCTTCCCCAAAGAATTATCAATTGATTATTTGAAATCCATAATTTGATCTAAAATATTTTTATAATAATTGAGTCTTGCTGAATTCTCTTTAGTTTTGACATCTTTTTATTATGACTTTATTTATTAGATTCTCTCTTTGGATTATTCTATAGTAGTCACCTTATTATTATTTAATTTCTCAACTAAACATTTACCACAAAAGAATTAAATCTGTGCCTTATCTGATACATCCAAATCAACTGCAATCAATTCTAGATTATGATTCTTGCAAATTGTTTCTTATATTTCCTGTGCTTATTTTTAAATCAAGATATTCATATTTTAATTTAATTATTGTAATTATAAATCACATCATCCTTCCTTATTTCCCATTATCATAATACCAATCTAATTTTATCAGTAAATTAATCAATGATTGATTCTTATTTTATATATTTATTATAGACTATAAAATCTAGAAATACATCCTATGTTAGTTGGATTTATTAAAAAAATTAAAATCATTCGATTCATTCAACACCGTAGGAGTTTTAAGTTAGGTGTTAGTTTGTATTAAATATGGATTTAGCGATTTATTTACTATTTTTTATTTTGAAAAGATGTGAATTGATTTCTAAAACCTTAAGATTTATCTTATTAATCTAAAGAACATTCATAACATATCTTACTATTTAAGAATATTAATTAACATTTCAAATGAATTCATCTTTAGAAATAGTGGAATTTGAATAAAATAGTCTATTATTCTAATCATAATTATCAATTTTAGTAAAAATTTATATAATTATAATTAAATTTTTTTAAAAATTCATTAAGATAATCTTAATCGGTTTTAACATTTGAAGCAAGTTTTAAAATACAATCTCAACCTCTTGAAAAGTAATGATGCTTAATTTAAATATACCAAACGACTTAGAAATTCAAATTAAATATTACAATACTGGATTGTTATTTACTGTCAAATAAAATAAGTTATTTGCATAATTTTCTATATATATATTAAGTTTTGACATAATCCTCCATTAATTGTCCAAAATGTTATTAAAGTATGATCAATTGGTTTACCTCTGTTTGATTACGCAAATTTAAATTGGGTTTTTTAAATTTAAGTCAAGTATCACCGTTTTCAAATATGCAATTCACAAATACATTTGATTAAAGAGATAGAGTAATGACTAGTAAAATGGATAGAGAGGAATAATTAAACCTAATTACCACAAAGAAAAAAGATAAAGATGATATATATATATTGTGAACTTATTAGATTTAATATTATATGGTTCAAAGCAAAATGAATTTGTGAAAATTTGATCTTAATACTAAACCTTTATCATCAAACTTTAAGGTATTATGAAAATGAAACTATTTATAGCAATTATTTTTAAATACATATTAATTTTGAAGATAAAAATAATGTAGAAATCAAAGACAAATAAGAACATTTATCTGTTGATATAAGCCACTAAAATCGTTACAGTAAGAAAGGAAGGTATCTGAAATTTTCTAGGTTATTTTTTTATAACTTTGAGAATTTTGACGATGAAGAAGGCAGTGAAATACTAATTAAAATTTTGAATTTATTATATTTTAATTTAATTTGGTTTAATACTCTTAAAAGTCTGAGTATTATTACAAAAACAGTTTAAATATATGTTCACACTCCATAATCCAATCTATTTTTGTCATAAGGCTTTGCATATAAGTTATATTAATTGAATAGGCTGAAGAAGCATTAGATAAAATTAAGCAATTTAGAATATCCCTAAAATTCGGAACTATTTAATTATAAAAGAATTATTTTAAATTTCAAAGCTGAAACAGAGTTTTTTTTTAATTTTGTCCCTATTATTCTAACTTAAGTTAATATTTGATGAAAGCCTTGAAATTCTGAAGATTCAACTATTATTAAAATACATGTAGTTATCTCTAATTATTATTTAGATTATACTTTATTACTTATCAAGACTCTTGAGTTGAATCTTATATTAATACATGATTTTGTTTACCAAATCCAGTACAATAGATAATTCTATTTGATTTCAAATCTGTTGTGAACCTTAAATTCTACTTTATGTACTTCTACGTAATTGCTGGTATTCTTGAACAATAACAACCTCCTTGTCCTTTGATTATTACAACTTTTAAATAAATTGTTGAGACAGATACTGCTTCCTTCTGCTATTTGTGTAAATGTTTGATACAACTTAAAATTCACATAGTCCTAGAGCAAATATTTGGTCAAAAAATACTCGATTTTAAGCATAATATCACACAGATGTTGACTAATGCTTGAAACACAGTTTAACTTGTTCAAAAAAAGTAGATATTGTTCTTCTCAGAGAATTATTGCTTCCCTAAAGGCCCAACATGGGTAAAATACCTCCATAGCGTTGATGCAACATCACAAACATTGTGCCAAACCTTAAAAGGATTGTAATTCATCACTTAACTGCATTAATTTTTTTGATGGTTTTCATCAATAATCTTCTAATTGTATCAAGTCTCCTAGAGGTATATGTGATACTTGTGGAACTAACTGAAAACTGTTCGCACTCAATAGAAATTTATTGTACCAGCTAGAAATAGCCAAAGCAAAGAAATTTCAAATAGCATCCTGTTACTTAAAAGTGCTGATTATAGCACAACTTACACTGTCCGAAATTAGTTACTAATTCTTAACTTAGGCACATTCTGATAATGAAAATTATTGTATTAGATTTATCACAATGAATTAATTAATCAATTAAGTCATATAATTTTAAAATCCCTCTCATACCTAGACGAAAAACCATCAATCAAATGAAGAATTGTTTTGAATAGATTTAAAATAAATGGAGAAACAAATTATAACATTAAATAACTTGAACGAAAATTTAAAAAAAAAGAGAATTTAACTATTAAGTCAAAAATAAAGTAATCAAGTAATTACTGAAAAGGAAAAAATATTAGATTTGTTTTTTATTTGAGAAATTTCAATAGAAAAATACAAATAATGAAAATATTTATTAGATTCTGCATTATTCTATTAAATAAATGTTAAGAAGCAATTGAGTGCTGCGGTAATGGTATTTTTATAAATTCTAATCATGGTGATGCATTTTCAAATAAAGGTAAATTACTTTTTATATCTGGTGTTGCCATTCTAGATAATGTTAAAAATAATAATTATAAGAAGATAATAATACTTGCTTTTATACTTTATTTGGCTAGATAGAGAAACTGTAAGATCTAAATTTTTGGTTCTTTCTCAAGAAAAAGAACCAAATGAATATACTAAATGGATTAATGTGAGAATTCTGAGAAAAAGATTTGCAGCTTGTCTTGAAAATTGAAGTGATATCATATTGAAGTATATTCACTTCTAAAATCGTATAACGACTTAAAATTAGGCTCTTTGTTGTGACATTCGATAATTCTCATAGAATTCTTTGTGAATTATATTCTAATTTATCTTTATCTTTATCCCTATTCCTGTTTTCTCTTAGAGATACACTAAAGCTGCAATTTTAACTCTTTTCTGGAAGTCAAGATTGTTTTATCTTTATCATTCAATTTTCCTACAATTTAATTCTCTGATCAGGTTTTAAATACTCTATTATTGCTACTCTATATTGATTTTAATTATTCTATCTTAATTTAATTTTCTTTAATGCTTATTTCCTTTACTTATCAATTTTTCCTTCTGTTCTTTCTAATTCTCCAACAAGCTTGAAACAACATGGCTAGTCGTCAATATGTTCAAATTAGCCTTGGGTGAGCATTGTGCAATCGAAAATGTCAAAATGCATAAGTGAGTTTTTTCTTGGTAGACTAATACTTACTTATAGGTTTAAACTCTTAAACCTGATCTTGTCAAATTATTTTCGTAAAATGGTCTCTCCTTTCTTATAGCTCATCTATTGATCTCTTTCTCTAACCGTAATGTCATGCAAGCGCATAATATTCTTATATGAATTATTTGAGACTATTTAATTTTTGCTTCTACATCCAAAAAATTCGATGAAATTCTAATATTATTATCGTATATCTTATCTATTTTTCCCAGTTATTTCACTAGACTCGAATAAGATTTTGCTACTTTCTTTGCTTAATTCTTTTTTTTTTGATTAGCAAGACATTTTTTAAGTCGTTCCTATCAACAGTCCAGGAACAACACCTATTAGCAGAATTTCGATTATGATTAAATCATCTACTTCTTGGTTTATTTTCCTCCAGTCATTCATTCAAAAATTATCTCAATTAGCTGTGCTTCTCAGAGATTACTAGAAGTTTTATCAAGTACCAAATTAATGAATAATTTTGACAACAAAATTAAGATGACCTTAAGCCTCTATGTATCTAAAGGTTTAGGAATATTGTTAGGAAAGATGAGCTCTACTACAAACTATTTAATCACATAATGAGGCAGGGTTAGCTGTTTTGATAGCTGAGTTTGACGTTTTTATCAGGATTCAAATCTTAGGAGTAAGAAAGATGAAATCTTTCTCTCCCTTATCATCATTTTTTATTCGTTGTCATTACTGTTTATCCTCTCTATTATATTTAATCACATAGTATTCTGTAATATATCCAAGACGTGTTTTTTCAGGCTAAAGTTAAATTCATAACAATATAATTAATAATATTTATCTCATAGGAATTAATAGCATTGTTGGGCACGGATGAATTGATAAAATTAAGTGTCAATAAATAAAGATGTATTTGACAATCTGATTCATTACATCCTTCATCTCTATTATAAACATCCCATGGTTTTTAGTTGAATTAATAATCTATTGTCTGTTAGTAAGCATCAACATATATATGGGTAATAAACTAATTAAAAGGTTTTATTAAAATTAGTTTTGAGTCAAAGAATGCTTGATTTTTAATTGCTCATAAACGCTTATTCCTTTAAAGTTTATTAGGAATAGGCTCTAATGTATATTTATTAAAAATTTTTATTTTCTGAATTAATTCTCAATTTATGAACTCTGAATAAGGTTAAATGTATACCCATGTTTGATACTACTAACTAATAAAAAGGAGAGATATTTGATACAACAGGAAATAGGCCTTAAGATAAACAATTACGATCAACATTTTATTTTGTTGAACTCTATTATTGAAGATTAAAAAAAAATAACTGACCACATATACAAATATTGATTAAAAAAGTACACGAGAGTTTTCCAAAAGCATGAGTTCGTTATGAGTCTAAATTTGGAGTTTAGAAAAATGAGCTTGAAGTAGTACCAAAACATAGATGTGTTGAAAATAGGGGGAAGATCAAGGTATGAAAGAAATTAGTTTCAATGGCATTCTAAAATTAAGCACAATCCTATCTATTAATAAATATGAGACTTTCTTTTGGTCAAATCTTTAGGAAGATTTAAGTTTACTACCTAAAGGCAGCATGTTCAGCTAGACAACCAATTAATAAAACTACTTAGATTTTAGATTAGACATTTTAATTTGGTAATCATAATATTCCTTATTGAACGAATTCTGCTTTATTTTATGCAATTCTTAGTTCCATATGGGATTTCTGTTTTTTAATTTTTATTTTATGTGAGTTTGTTTACTAAGTGGAAGTCTTTTGATAAATGGGTTAGTACTAATAATTAAACTCAATTAAATAGATTATAAACCAACTTTTTGATGATTAAGGAAGAAGATAGTTTCCTATTTTAAATTATAAGATTCCAAAAATTATCAGCCAATAAGTATATCTATCTGTAATTTTTTTACCTGAACACCTAAAAACAAAATTCATTTCTTAATTTTGATTCTTCCTATCCTAAGCATTTATATAAGAGGCTTAAGTATTCCTAAAAATGCCGCTTCTTAAAGAATCATGCAGAATCTCTCAAACTCTGCATACCTCTTTGAATATTATAAATTCAGATAAATATTGTATATGAGTTTTTTAAAGAAGCAAACAAAGTGGTCAACAATGTCAATATCAAAGGGTGCAGATTGATACGCAAATACTTAGGGAGTAGAGCTGTAATTTATGAGCCAGAAAGTATAAATACATGTTGCTAACTCTAGTTCCTTTGAAAAATACATAACTTTAAGGATTAATAGAAAGAAAACAGGTTGCTGACTAAAGTACTATAGTTGGCAAAAAAATATATTCAAAGTAATTGTTTTCATTATTCAATGAATTCTTCTAATCTATAATATCAATCTAAAACTTAGATTTATTTAAGAATTCTGATATAGTTTCGCTAATTAAACTTATAAACCAAAAATAAGTTTAATTAGCGAAACTATTCATAAAGGAAAGTCTCACACTAACGTTATTATTAATAATGAATAAAGTAAAATAAAATAATAAAATAAATAGTTCTACTTAATGGAAAAGTAATCTTTATATTATGAATATTCTTATAAATCGACCGCCCACAAAATTATGACTGAAAAAATGAAGGTTTTTATTATTAGTTATTGTAATTTATCAAAAAGATCAAATAAATAATAACAAATGTCTTTTCTTTGTTTCCCTCTATATATTGATAATAATATTAAATTATAAATATCAACAAAAATATATGACTTTATGTCGGATTCTACTATTCTTGAACTGCTTCTTATTAGTGTTTACAGATCAAAATTGCAATTATTTGAGTAATTAAGAATTAAAAATAAAATCAATACTTCGAGGTTAATACAAGGATGTAGCATCTGATTCTAATGGAGCAATAGTTTCAAGTGCAAGATAAATTGTTTTTGTTGGGATCGTCCAATATTCTAGTCCATTACGAGATCCAATTTATGCTGTTCAACATGATAGAGAGCATATTGATACATATACTTTGATTGAAGTTTTATTTGCATAAACTTATGAGTTAAATTAAATAATAGTATGGTTCTACGATTTAGACAATAGAAACTTTTATTTTTAACTAATTGTCAAAAATAGAGAAAATATTGAAAAAGTAGTGTTTTTAGGTTAGAGAGTGTAAGGAATAGTCAAAGTTAACTTTTCAGATCAAATGGTATCCAGCATAAAATTAATTTATATGCCTGGTGGCACAGTGAATGAATTAACTGTTATCAAAATTTAAGCTTATTATGCCAATAGAGCTTCACCATGAGAATTTAGATATAAGTAAATTGGTTTAACATAAAATACAATTTATAAAATTTTTCTTTAGTATACTTCTTTTCATTTATGGATGAATTTTAGACAGGTTAAAACTCAAGCGATTAAATAAGAAGTTCGCCTTCATCTTATAAATAATTACTTCTGCAGACAATGATTCATAATAAAATCCTTTAATTTTATAAATAGTTAAGAACTAAAATGAAAATCTTATGTTAATACGTACTTTCTCCCATTTCAAATTTTATTTAATCAATTAATTAATTCTAATATTAGCAAAATAGCATATAAAGTAGAGGACAAAAGTAATCATTTAATATAATCCATATTATGATAATTTATAAGCTATTTTGTAATTATATCTAAAGAATCACTTTTACGATTGCGAAATCAACACAAAAACTATTCCCTAATGTTCCAAATCTTTTATATTTAATATATCACTTTACCATATTATTTGTAGATTCTCAAGTTTTTAAAAAGAAGTTAATATAGGAGATTATTGCAGCCAGACGAGACAAGACATTATTTAGGTTTTAATAAATTTACTTTGCATATTAGGAACAATAAAATAAATCAAGTCACATCTTCAAATTCAAAATGCTATTTTCTGGTTTAATTTCTTAAGTAGGATTTGACTTATAAAGATTAAGTAATCAATTATTTAAAATACTTCAGGCTCTTATTTCATTTAAGGAAAATATTTAAATTTTTGATATAAACCTTTGATGCTTGATTAGGCCTTTACAATAAAGATTGTTGCAAAAAGACTTGATAAGTAAGACTTCTCAGAATTTCACAATATTCATAATTTAATCCTTTGATTCATAATTTAATCCTTTTATTAACTCTATCATTTTAAAAAACTAGTTTATATCTTAAACATGACAATTCTAATTCGAAAAGATTTCTTTTTTGTCAACTGAACTAATTGCAGCCTTGAGAATAGATATTCCGGAAGTCCAAATGTTTGAAACACAATGACTTTCTTCACTGCTTATGGGTAATTTAATTGGAAAAAGATAAGAATTCTAAACCAAATGGAATCGAAAAAATTAAAAGTGATAACGCAATAAGGTATAATTGAAATAATTGCAATTCTATCAAATTATATGAATTTGAATATTTTGAAGTAATTTGAGCCCTAAATTCTATATTCAAGAGTATCATCATAACTCCTAATATATTTAATAGCTATTCCTTTCAATTTTAAATTTATATCCTAAGTTTTGATTCAGAAGTGAATTGGATAAATCCAACTATGCCAAAATAATTCCATTAATAACTCTGTTTTCTTAAGAATAGATAATGCATAATAATATATTGTATTAAAATAATTGATGATAGAGAAAAGTATATATCAAACCTTGGAAATTGAATATTATTAACTTAAATATATATACAAAGAGCTAGTTTTTAGTTAACAAATAAGGCTTAGAATATTAAAATTTGTCGCATGCTGCTATCATAGAATATTTAGCGTGTTTGTAAAAGTGAACTTGAAGGACTAGCATTAGAGGTTTACAAAGATGACCTACTAGCTGCTATGATCATAACTATTCATGACTTCATTGCGATGAATTGGTTGTCTTTACTATGTTTAGATAATGCATTTCCAACTTACATCTTTCTTTGAGTTACTTGGAGAAATAAAGCCAAAGCTCATTATGATAGTTTTTTGCTGTTAATATATTAACTGCGATGGGATAGTCTTTATTTTAAAATGTAATTGTTTAGCTCAAATTATCCAATGTAATTTTATAAGAATACTAGTCAGGCTATATTTCTAGATATTGATAAGTGGTCTTACCTGAACTGTTATTTCATACTTCAAATGGCTATGATTTCGTCAATAATAACTAGTTCTTTTATCCTAAAGATTCACAGAAAATATCTATATACATTATTACTTTGATACTACTACTAAATATTCTCATAAGCCTGCATCATATATTGCTTGCAACGATTGGTAGTGATTCATACTTGAATTCGTTTTTTTATTGACGTTCTTGAAATCAATGCACTTCAATATTTCTGCTTCTTTTAGTTTTCTTTGTAGAAATCAAACATCTGAGGTCGCAAATTAATTATTACATCCAGCATATGGAAGATAATCCACACTAAATGTATTTGAAAATATAATGTTGACACAAAACAATGCACGAATTTAAGATTGCTACCCATCATGATCCATATGTAATGATTAAAGTTCTTCTAAAACTGTACTGGGAGTGTATCACAAATATATTATATGCTGATGGCTAGACTAAAAGAGTTTGTTGATTAACATGCGAAATGGTGTGCTGATCCTAAATATGATCTGTTCACTCATTTATACAAAAAGCATAGTCTGCTTTTTAAAATGGCTAGAAAACATAGACTTGAGATATTCTGGTACCTCTAATACTTCATGAAGTCTATTTTAATCACGTTCCTCTAATAAACATGCAGATGTGCTTATTGTGTCAAATGATATACCAAATCTGACAGAAAAACAGTTTGCATAGTATGTAAAATACTGTCATAAAGGAATTTACTCAACAATGTCAATAATGTTTCAATAGTCTTACGTGTTTCGTACAGCTCATACATACCTCGAAAGAGCGGTATGTAATCTACATATTATACTCAGGTAGGAATAAAAATTACACAATTACTCTAAATATTAATTATATATGATTTCTCTATCTCAAAAACCTTAAGAATTATCTGTGTAAAATTGTGTGCTCAAACAAACATTACTAGATCTGCTAGTAAAATAAGAGGATGAGCGTTATTATTAACGTTACTTAACACATTAAAATCTGCATCAAAAAAATAGTTTTCAACTTGGATTGTAAAGTTTGCTTCGAAATTGTAGTAGTACACTAAGCGTTTATTCTTGATACAATAAATGGTGGCACTTATTTAGAATGTCTAAGAGGTTTCTATATGGTGAATTCCAATTCATGCTAACCATGCAATTAGATTTGTAATAAAATTAGATTGCTGAACAAAATATTAGTCTTTATAAACATTTTCTGTAGCTATCTATGATATTAATTAAGACGGTTTCATATACTCACCAAGAAAATTGGATTAAAACTATGAGCTATTAAAGAGGTATACACTAATTCAGGCACTACTAAAACTGAAAGAAGAAAGTCTCTTTGTGAATAAGTATTGTGTCTTAACGAAAGAAGGCAATCATCACTAATTATTAATCTGTTACTTGAAAGATCAATTTGAAAATGCCAAAACTAAAAATAACATACAATATGCTTTAGCAGCAAACAATGTGGGTATCCTCATTTCTTTTTGGACAATTCATGGAGAGTTTGAAGTAATTGATGAATGATGTCTGCGATTCACATCTTATTTTATATAACTTTGATAAGACCCTATCACTGATTAAATGCATTACCAGGAAAAACTCCATAAAACACTTGTGAATACAAAGCGGCTGTATCAGCCGAGGTTTCTAAATATTTTTGGTTATTTACTAAGGAACCTTAGTAAATGCTGGTGCCTGTATATTATTTTCGACTTCATAAGATTCCATAACCAATGTCACTACTTTTTAGCATAGAATTGTGATATTGGTTCTGTTTTAATGTAGATAATGCATACTATGTTTTTTCCTTCTCTTGCGTTATTCGCAGCAAATAGGAATTATATATTGCTAAAGTTACTCTCGTTGATGCTTTAAGAGCATCTATGTGTCTTAAGCAAGACTAGTTTATAGAATTTTGATTACATGCATTTAAAAAAAAATGAATATTAAATTGCTTTAAATGTATTTGATAAATATTGGTGCAATTAGAGTTATATCCTTGGATATTTAATGCCTTGTGATACTTGTGCATTTTAGCTTGCAATTTTGATATTTATCTGACTTAAAGATGAAATGTTTTAGCGATATTCTTTGTAGTTGATATTGCTGCTTTGTATTTCAATCTTCCTCCATATTAATAATTTCTTTACTATCAAAATTAATGTTGAGAATGATATGATGTATACTAGTATTCCACTCCAATAGGAATTAGGAACGCAACAATTTGTTATGAGTGGTTAAATAGAGCATATTTTTCAGAAACCACTTGATTGTACTTCTTAGATGTTATATCTCAAAAAGTATATCCTACTTATTGTGAGGATGATTTATTAGTGATTACGACTCAAATTTATTGATGCATTTAAGATAAGGGCTTATCTCCACTCATAGATTGGACCTGAAATCTCTGAACTGAGTAACAAACAAATGGAAATTTTCTTTTTAGGTTCAATGTTTGAAAAGAAAAAAGTCTCAAATTGTAGATTCCGTGCAGAGAATTTGAAATTGATTATTAGTATGCTTTTTTTAAATTAAAATACCAAGCGCACAGTTATAAGCCAATTTTGTATTAAGATTTGAAAGATTCAAATTGTGGAATCTCAGATTTTACATTTCTATCAAAATCAGAAAAAATAATAAAATATCACTTTGAAAAAATCTTAATGAGAACTTTAGAAATTCTTTTCCATTATTAAATTTGAGAGTTAAATGTTATATATATGTATTTATTGAAGAATATTATACTTTTAGATTTGAATATCGCTTTTAATAACGTTTTTACTTTCAAAGTCAAGCTTAATGGGTTGATTTTTATTTGTCTTGCTATATCTAACTTGAATATTGATCTATTAAAGGGTAATTTTGAGAAGGCCGTAATGTTCTCAAGATTTTATTGCTTGAAAAAATAGTAAGGACATGAGTTAGAATTTGTCATAATTTTCTTTTTATATGTTTCATGTTCACCTTATATAGTTCTAATAATTGTTATCTGCCATCCCGATATTACGATCAAAAGTAAACTAGCCATAATAAACGTTACAAATATAACTCTTTTTAAACTTCTTTGAGATGTTAGCCTTTGGCCCGTTGATAACTTTACTAGCTATTCAAAAACTGATATTACTTTTCCGATCTATTTCTGAGACTCTACGTTTGAATATCGATTTAAACTATCTAAAAGTCTTTGTAGCACATGTCTAATTTGATGTAGGTTAGAGACAGTATGTCTTTTTTGAGGCTATTCACTGAACTTATAATTGTAAATTTTACACAACTCCAAATTTATTAATAGAAGTAGCTGGATCATGTATATTTTATATATTTGCAGATGAACTCTATATTTACCTAAAAAACATTATTTTACAATGGATTATTCGTTACTCAACCATTAAAACAATACCCGCTAAGTGCTAGATTGGAGGGGCCTGTTCATCAGTATATTATAATACATAAGTTATACGTCTTGTGATACTGTCTTCCTATTTCTAATATTTATTTACATAACTCAGTCTGACTTGATGGTAATCATTGCATTCAGATAGTATCTTAATGAGAGTTAGCATGCGTTTTTTTAATGCAGATTGAAATAAAGCTACCATTTCTTTATGTACTAATTGTAGGACTTGTCCTTATATATAAGATTCCTAAAAATAAACATAGATTTGCTTGATGTGTTTAGGAATATACCATAACAACATTGGCTGCATGAATGTAGAGGATTTCGGTTAAGAATTGTTTCAACATCGTAGTTTGGAACAATTTTACAGTTCAGAGCAGAATGCACATTCCATGAAAAAGTTTATAATAATATTAGCTCAGGTGCTTATAAAAATTTTGGATTGTAAGAGAATATCCTTTTCTCAATTCTGAATTCTTATCATCAATCATTAAAAGGATCCACTTAAACTTTATGGTTTAGTAAGGAAACTTGGATGTAATTAAAAAGTATCATTATCTTTGCTTATAATGTAATAGTTTTCAAAGAACATTAACTATAGTATTTGTTAAAGTTTGAGTTAAACCTTGAAGTTTATTGTGCCCTTTTATATTGCTTTGAATGGAAAAACTACTAAATGAAGTGATTCGATAATTAATCCAAACATAAATAGCTATAAATATTTTACATTATAACAACATGTCGATAATAAGAATTTGACTTATTCTTATTGATGCATACACTCTTTCCTGTCTAACCATAATTAATTAAGAGTCAAGATTATTTTAATTATCATCCTGAATTTTTTTCTGATATATTTATATTTAATGAATAAAATATGCTCTAACAGTTAAATTGATTACATTTACAAGCTTAGGAATAATCCAAAAATAAAGTTGAATACCTAGAAAGTTATACGCTATTGAGCCAACTAACTTTGGATGTCATAATTTATATATATAATTAGGCTAATACATACCTTTCTTTGATGATTTCAATCTTCCTCCAATTTTTATGACAATAAACTCGGATACAAAATTATGAGAATAACTTATTAATTCTCCAAATTTTGAGATCAACATGTAAAGATTTTTACTATGTTAATGAAGTTAGTCAGTCATACATAATTTCGAATATAAATGCATCTCAAGCAGTACAGATTTTCTCAAAATTAACTATGAATGTTTTGTTACAATATATATAATATAGATATAAGCATATCAAACAATTTTTATTAACTTGCTCTGCTCAGTTAGGGTTCAAAAATCTTACGTGCAACAATTAATGCTTTAACCAAAATTACTAGTATCTTAATTTTAAACAGTTGAAATTTATAATTTGTTTATCAATAAATCCCAAAATCTTAACAGTAAATCTTTTTGTCATATACTATTTTATGCATAAATACCATATAAAATGTGACCCGATTATTTTTCATTCTATAGAATAATTTCAATACTAAGTTTATTTAAACACTAACAACTGTTCAAATTATATCAAAATTGACTAAATTGTGTATCATCGTATTTTCAACTCACATCAATTTTGATTGGACATTTGTTATTAGTTTAAGTGAATCAAAAAACAAACTGACACTAATTGATTAGCAAAATAAACCAAAATGTTAGAGTTCAAAATTTTAGAAAGCTGATTTTCATTTGCCTTTCCAAAGGTATAATAATAGAATCAACCTGTCATATTAAATGAGAAAAATAAAACTTGCGTAAACTTATTTTACTTTTAGATATCTTAATGGATATTCTAAAGAGAGTTGATTTATTTTCAAATTCAATATTTTGTTTTTGATTATAAATAAGGTGTTAAAGTGATTTAATAGTTATTTCTAAAGATTGGTACTGTACAATTAAACGATTGATATTATTAAATTAAATAAACTAATTAAGATAAATTTGCTTAAACACTTAATCTTTTCAAAATTAAAATATGCAAATTGATTTTTCGGCAATTGAAATTAAGCAATTCTTTGAGAAATATTATTGACTTTGCTGATTTTAGGAGCTGTTAAGGCTAAGGCATTTGTGAGCAATATTGTTTAGAGTGTGAATTACTTACCTTTTTCTAAAGGAGAACTTCATATGAATTTTTGGAAATTCGAAAACTTTCATCTTTGGTTTAGTTTCTTATTTAACCAATATAAATCACTATTTTTATTATCCAAGTTTGCAGTTAATCATAAAAGGAAAACGCCTTAAACATAAGGCTAAATATAAAGATTTCATTTAGATTTTTAATCATTAAGTAAAAAAAACCTTCTCTTCCTTCACCTATCCAATCTCTTAATCAAGAATCAAATGTTTCAGATTAAATAAGAATCGAATGTAATACCTTTGAAAGTACTGTTTTTAAATGAAGTTAATTTGAGAGGCCAGAAAGAATCAATTAATTGCTTTGCAGCTCTATTGTGAGAAAATAGACTTATGTAATCTACTACTTAGTTTAGATTAAGAGAATTAGGGAAGGATGCCTTATTAACATACGAAAAAAGAAAATAATAAAGAAAATATTCACTATTAGGAGGTTTGGTTTATTTCAGAATTTTTTACTTAAGTGAAAGTAGAGAGTTGGTTTAGGAGATTTAGTCTCAAGTTAATAGAAAAATTAACAATTTTGAATATATTTTCATATATATAAACGGTTTTTTTTACTTTCCTTTTTATTTCTGTGATCCTAATCCCAATACTCATAAAAATTGGAATCTGGGAAAAGTTTAGGATAATGTAATGTAAAATAATAGAAATCTGCCAGCATTTGTATTTTATTTGGATTCATTTGAATCACACAATGCTTTATTTCAGAATCTTAGGAGTTTTAATTTATAGAATTAATGATGATTGGGGGGTAAACATATTAAACTATAAAAGTCTTGGCTGTATTTATCATTTTTTAAATAAATATATGTGTAAACTTGTAAGAATTTAAATATCAATTGTAAGATTTGTTTGTAGGGCAGCTATTAGTTATTGGTATTTGCTGGATGTTTTTAAAATAAATAACATTTTTTAGTTTTCACCTTCTCCTGCCGATTTTGTGTACTGAATGTGCTGAAGCAAATCTAAAAAGGACGAGTAAAAAATTTATTTTTAAATTAGTTAAATTGTAAAATGATCCTGTATGAATTAAAAAATTTCAATTATCTATTATTACAGCATCCATTGCAGCTTAGCTCATATTGATTTCGCTTATTTAGAAATTTTCTTAAAATAAATACAAATAAAATATTAAACAAATTATCAGTTAAAATTATTTTAAATTTTATCTGAAATCAATCCAAAGAACATGAAATTATGAATACAATAAGAAAGCACATTTATTAAATCAATAAGCTGATAAATCTTTAAGGATTTTATTTGCTGGGTATATTATAACAATAAATTGGAAAAAATTTAATACTTATCGACTTAAAATTGTTATTTTAAATTTTTTATCATTCTATATATTATTTTATTTTAATATGAAAATTATTTATTATAGGAAAAGAAATTTGAAAAATAACTATTTTACATGTTAATCCTATGATGTCAGATGTGTATCTTGAAATGTTACGTTCTTTCGCACAACCTTCATTTCAAAGTTATTTGGAATAGATGGAGGGGGAACTGAATGATTATATTGACATATTGAGAATTAATTGAATTGAATCTGGGAGGAAGATAAATTTCAAACGAGTGGATTCTGATCCCACAATTATCAAACTCATCAAAGCATACCTTTGTGGGGAGGGTGTTGAGTGATTCATTTCGAGGTCTGAACAATTTGAAAGCAGAAGATGTAGCAGGTTCTATAAACCTTAAGAAAGCTGGGTAAAAGCCCTGAAGACTTGCCTTATAACTTAGAATTTACAAATCTAAATAGAAATCAAAATTTAGAGAAAGGGATTCGAGATTTTTCAACTCTTACCTGAATAAAGAAAAATATCTTTATAACTCAGGGTTCAAACAAGAAAATTATCTGAAAATTTTCTCAGTATAGGCTGAACAAACTTAAGGTCTTTCTATTTATTACTGTTGAAATAATTTAATAATCAAAAATGCAAAATAATTAATTACGCTAGTTAGTTTTGATTCAAGAATAAAAACTATTTGAAGAAGAAAATTAAATTTAAATGAAGGATAAAGGATTATGCGCAAAGAGAAATCTTAAATTGTTAATTTAAAGATATCACTAAATTTGAGATTTTTGGTCATTTATGAAAAATCAAAAGTCTCAGAAGAATGTTAAATTTATCAGAGATCATAATTAAGAATATTTGACATTTAATAAAATAGAACTTTAGCTATATTAAAAAATGTAGCTATGAAGAATGTAAAATTTACATATGATTCAAAATACTTAATCATTTTTATTTTGAAATTGAAACCGAAAAGTCGAGAGATTTTTTAAAACTAATTTTCTAGCCTCAATTGATTAAAATAATAATAATTTCATTATTGATCAGAAGTGGAAAATAATCAAGTATTAAATACCAGAGAAGATCTTTACTACTTGTCGTTGTTTTCAATCGGTCTCAAATTGCATTAACTTGTTTAAAGAATTTTATTTAATAACTTTTCAATAATATTATTATATTTTATTTTTAAGCAAACAAAAATTAGCTATATAGAAAATAGTTTCTTTAAATAAGCAAGAATGATTTGATAACTATTTTTTTAAGCATTCTTTGTGTTAGAATGATTGAAAATAATAGAATAGAATTCACTGTAGAAAATGTATTTAGTGGAAAAAGCATTTGTCGAATAAAAAAAAGAAGGAACTTTAGGTAATATATTTGAAAACAAAGATTCAACCATTTTTTGGGTTTTCAAGAATTTATGAAGAGAAACTTCGGTTTTCATTTTTGATTTAGTTAGGGGTATTAAACTTGAATTGATTTATGATAAAAATATTCCATTTTAGGATTTGTATGAAATATTTAAAATGAAGTATTCCCTAATTGTGGGAGTGAATAGATTTGAAGGATTTTAAGATATTTTTAACTATCTAAATGACAAAATTAATAAACATTAAAGATTCTTATCTAAATTGACTATTTTAAACTAATAATTACCTAAATATTATCTTCTAATAATTCATTAATTCTACTTCTTTTAGCTTTATGAAAGACACTGAGACAAAAAGAATGTAAATTTCTATTTATGATTTCAATTTTATAGCATTCATGCTACTCAGAATGTATTTGACCACCATTAAAATTTGAAGATTCATCCTTAGATATCAAATCCAAAAATTGAGAGTTCTTTTTTTCCTTATAAATAAATCAGGCATCAATTAGTAACAATCTTCATTAGTCCATATTCATGATCTATTTATAAATCATAATTTACTTTTAGTATAACCTGCTAAATTTTTCTATCTCTCTTCTTTTGATTTATTGTGTAACCTTAATTAACTATTAGTACACTGCTGTTATTTGGTTGAGTTATTTTTCTTTCTTCATAATATTATATATATATAACTTGATTCCTTCTCAATTAATTTGTGCATAGAATCGGAAGTTGACAATCGAGAGTGATAAATTAACATATTTAGTTATTAAAACTTTATTTTTTATTATATATTTCTTTAAAAAATGATACAAAAAGGTCTTGAATTTAATGCTTTGTAAAAGAGCAAATTGATTATCTAAAGATTTATGCCTCTCTAAAAGTTGCAAGCGATAGAATCTTATATTTAATTTCTTTATGGTTTAAGATGCAAACTCTCATTATACTTTAGAAGTTTTAATTTAATTTTATTAAACCTCAAATTAAACTCAGGAAGTTATTGATAATTAATCCACTCAAAATTCAAATAGCAATAATATTCTTATTTATTAAACTTCATATCCATATTACATTTTTGTTTTCAAAATTATATTAACATATTCCATTATTTTAACTTTAAAACAAAGCAGTTCTTAATGTAAATTACAATACGAGACTAATTACTCGATATTATCCTTAAAAAGAAGTTGCTATTTTTCTTTAGCTAATAACTTTAGAATATAAATAGAATGGGGCTTATATTGTGACCAGATTGATCGATTATTCTTATCTAGTTTTAAATTCATTCTAAGTTTTTATCATATAAGATGAAAGCAACTATGATTATAATCAATAATATCTTAAGTCTAGTGTCTTCTTCTAGTTGAAATTAAAATTAGATTTGAAACTACTGAAGTTCTAGATCAAAAAGTTGTATTTGTGAAGCCGAATTAGAAACTCCTGGTAACCAATTTCAGCATTGATCAAGGTCTTCTATATAAGGAGTTCTATTTATATTGTTATAATAAGAAACCATTTGATAGTTGAGTTTTATTTCTTTAATCATAAAGCCGCTTTTTTATTATATGGCTTATTTTAATGGAATTCTTATAATATAAATTGTAAACATCGCAGATCAAAGTAAATTAGCAAAATCATTATTTCAACTACAATCCCAATGATCTAAATCATTTTTAGAAATGTTAGTTTTATTGTAAAACGTGAAGGAGAATTGATATTTTATAAATCAAGCATCTTTAAACTCTTCGGATGTTTGGAATCATAAATGAGTAAATTTAACTAATATTTTAATGTTTTGGTTGGTAAATTAAACTTTTTTTTTTAATTTATCTTAAATTAAATTTCATTAAACCTGCAAATGACCCAAAACATAGTAATGTGAATTTATTCAAATGAACATATGCTTTTTTGTTTCATATGAAAGCTTTTTCAAAAAGCCTCTTGCATATGAATATGAAAAATGATTCTGAAAACATCATACATAAGCCTTATTAAGCCATGATGAAATTATGAAAAGATATATCTCAACACTAATTAAGATAATTTATAATACTTGAGTATTGTTCCTAATTTAACACTGCATACTCTCATCATTAAATTAGGTTTAATCTACATCGAAAAGATGGCTATTCAATACATTTAAGGGTTATTTCTTCTTTGTGTATGCATAATATTAGTGAATTATCAAATAGAAGCAGATGAAATGATATGCAATTTCACAGATCATCGATTCATTACTATTTTTATTGTAAGGAAAAAGCAATCTAAAAATACAACATATTTTCAAATGTTATAAACCTCTGTTGAAATATTAGAATAAGTATGGTTAAAAAGCTTCATCTAATAATAAAAAAAATAGAGTTCTATATTTAGATGTAGAAGAATTTTTTTAAGAAATTAAGGATTACAAATTGAAATTGGGAGAAAAAAATCAATTTTCAAATAACAATACTAATAAGGGTAAATTATTAAAGCGTTTAAGCTATAACGTTTGTCAAGTGGAAATTTACAAACAATCAAATAAATTGCAGTTTAAGTTATTCATGCTATTAACAAATCTTCCTTTATTTGAACATCATTCTAAGGTTTAAATAATTTAAACTAAATTAGACTATCCAATTATATTAAAATTAGGGAAGAACAACATAGGCAAAAAAACACTTAGAAATTAAAAGAGATTCATTCATGAAAAGATGTAGGATATTAGTAAGCAGACTGAGGACTTTNCTAGTTGAAATTAAAATTAGATTTGAAACTACTGAAGTTCTAGATCAAAAAGTTGTATTTGTGAAGCCGAATTAGAAACTCCTGGTAACCAATTTCAGCATTGATCAAGGTCTTCTATATAAGGAGTTCTATTTATATTGTTATAATAAGAAACCATTTGATAGTTGAGTTTTATTTCTTTAATCATAAAGCCGCTTTTTTATTATATGGCTTATTTTAATGGAATTCTTATAATATAAATTGTAAACATCGCAGATCAAAGTAAATTAGCAAAATCATTATTTCAACTACAATCCCAATGATCTAAATCATTTTTAGAAATGTTAGTTTTATTGTAAAACGTGAAGGAGAATTGATATTTTATAAATCAAGCATCTTTAAACTCTTCGGATGTTTGGAATCATAAATGAGTAAATTTAACTAATATTTTAATGTTTTGGTTGGTAAATTAAACTTTTTTTTTTAATTTATCTTAAATTAAATTTCATTAAACCTGCAAATGACCCAAAACATAGTAATGTGAATTTATTCAAATGAACATATGCTTTTTTGTTTCATATGAAAGCTTTTTCAAAAAGCCTCTTGCATATGAATATGAAAAATGATTCTGAAAACATCATACATAAGCCTTATTAAGCCATGATGAAATTATGAAAAGATATATCTCAACACTAATTAAGATAATTTATAATACTTGAGTATTGTTCCTAATTTAACACTGCATACTCTCATCATTAAATTAGGTTTAATCTACATCGAAAAGATGGCTATTCAATACATTTAAGGGTTATTTCTTCTTTGTGTATGCATAATATTAGTGAATTATCAAATAGAAGCAGATGAAATGATATGCAATTTCACAGATCATCGATTCATTACTATTTTTATTGTAAGGAAAAAGCAATCTAAAAATACAACATATTTTCAAATGTTATAAACCTCTGTTGAAATATTAGAATAAGTATGGTTAAAAAGCTTCATCTAATAATAAAAAAAATAGAGTTCTATATTTAGATGTAGAAGAATTTTTTTAAGAAATTAAGGATTACAAATTGAAATTGGGAGAAAAAAATCAATTTTCAAATAACAATACTAATAAGGGTAAATTATTAAAGCTTTTAAAGCTATAAGTTTTGTCAATTGGAAATTTACAAACAATCAAATAAATTGTAGTTTAAGTTATTCATGCTGTTAACAAATCTTCCTTTATTTGAACATCAATTCTAAGGTTTAAGTAATTTAGACTAAATTAAATTATCCAATTCTATTAAAATTAGAGAAGAACAACATAGGCAAAAAAAATACTTAGAAATTAAAAGAGATTCATTCCATGAAAAAATGTAGGATATTAGTAAGCAGACTGAGGACTTTGACTACAAGTCTAAATAACAAGTAGGATAAAAGCAAATTTATTAAGAGTACGATTACTAAGTAAAATAAGTGTAAGAATTTGGATAGAATTTTGAATAATTGATATATGTGGTTGTGAAACTTATATAAATTTTAAAATAAATGAATCCAAGTTTATTTCAATTCAGTTAATCCCTTAACAATGTTAATAAATCATAATCAGATTTTCAAATGGAAGATCCTAAATGTAAAATTTCAGACTAATGCAAATAGCTTTTGTTAACAATCCTGATTATTTATACAAATATAAGCCAGCTTTAATATAGTTTCAATCTGATTAGAAGTGCAAAATATTGACAGCTAGATAATGAGGCTTGGTTATCCTATCAAATTTGATTAGGTTATAATATCTAGTCTATTTCAGAAACATAATATGGCTGAATTGAAACTTTAAGGCTTCGAGAATTAGGTTTAAATTGATAAAAAAGCCATTCAAAATTAACATGGTAAGATTTTGGAATTGGAAGGGGAATAACGAATAACCTATTTGCAAATTGTTGCTTTAAAGTATAATTGAATAAGATAAATAGAAATTTTTAATTCTTTGCTTAATCTGGTGTATAAAAATAGACTATCGTATATTTTGATAATAAAATTTTAATAAATTTAAATAAGTGATATGTTTAATTTATGCATGTTTCTGGAACTTTAGATTAAAATTTACTGTAGTCTCAGCAAAATTTTCTAATTAATTTTCAATTTAAGGAGGAAACCTGTAGATTCCTTTTTATAATAATAATAAGATTTCAGATTATTATATTTTTTTGATTCTATATTTGTATATTAGAATTGCTTCTTTGATCTGTTTTTGTCTTCCTTCTAATTGCAGCCATAGTCTTCAAGAATTCCTATTTCACTTTCTTTTCTTTTTTGACAAAAGAAAATCTATCAAAGTTATAATTAATTAAAATTATCATTCATATGAACCCAGAAAATAACTTTCTAATTGACTCATTCTATTTCCAATTGCTTATTTTATCTTCTAGATTTTAATGATGAACTTATTGGAATCTTAAATATTGCATTAACTTGCTCTATTCTCCAAATATCTACTTACACATCTTTTTATTTAGAATCAAAAAGTGTTGTGTAAAATGGCTTGCAAATATTTCTTATTCAATATTAACAATTTTTAAATGCTAATAAATTTTATAAATATGCATTTATATCTTTTATAGTTAGTATGACTTAAAAGGCAAAAAATATGAAAGATCCTAATAATGATTTTTAATAAATCTCCTACATGATTTTTATATAAGTTGTTTTCTCTTAAATTAATAACATAGTAAATAATATATTATTATAAAATGAATAAAGAGTATAGTCCTCCATTAAAACTAAGATTCAAATGATAAAAATATTGTCTCTGCTAATATATAACTTAGTGAGGGACTGCAAAATACAATTAAATATATATATTAAGATCATGTTTACAAGAAAAATTGTTTTGTTTGAACTTTTGATTTCAACCTGATATTTAAATTATTCAAATTTCAAAGAACCATATACGTTTGAATCAATAAACGAATAATTGGTTTTACATTTTTGCAAATTCTATCAATGATTATTACATATTATTACTCAATATAATAGGAAAATCTCTTTTATCTATTATATGAATAAATTAGAAATCGCACCTTCCATTCAATAAAATATCAATTATATTGTTGATAACATCAAATATTAACTTTATTTTGATGATGAAGCAATTAAAAATAATCTTAAAGGATTATTAGAATTAGCTGATGAAAATAGGACTTAAATAATCTAAAGCTTACAACTTGTTTTTTCTTGAATGTGATAATTAAATAAAAGGATAAATTCATTAATTTGAAGGGTCCCTTTTAGAAAATTTAATATAAATTGAATATTATGTTGCATAAATGACTTAAAATAAATAAATTCAGCATTATTCTCTAGAATACATTTATACAGTCTAATCTCAAGAAATATCAGCTAAATAAGGTAAAGAAAGTTTATTTTAAGTATCAACGTATACTTTTTTGTTTAAATTAATACTCTAAAACATGGATCTCATGCTTATAATTTAAAAGGGTTTATTAAAATCTAATCAGTGTGAAGGATAAAATAATCAATAAAAATGAGTTGATTTAATTTGTTTCTTTGGCTGACAATTTTAATGAAAATTTAGAAATTTTCTATTTTTGGATGTAAGTCATATTGAAATCTTTAAAATCAAAGAAACCATCTTGATTTTTGAAAATAAATTAAGCAAATCTTAAACGAAGAAAAATGCATTCGAAAGTGCTATTAAATGTTTGAATTCTAAAGAGATATCTTAAAAGAAAAATACTTTATTATAGTAATTTTGAGGATGAGGATTTTAAAGAAGAGTGCCATAAATAAGAAGCTTAAGATAAATAATTTATTTAAAAGGTAGATTAATTTAAATCCTCAAATACAGAATAATTAAAAGAATTTGCAGAAATTTCAAATAATTAATTATTTATCAACTTGAATCATTATCAAGTCATTCATAAGATTTGATAAAAGAATTTATTAAATTCTTAACATTATTCGAATAACGATTAAAAGTTTAAGCTAAATAATCTTATTTGCTGCCTTGCATAAAAGGATCATCAGAGTAAAATATAAAGAAAAATAATGATAAAAGTTATGAAGAATTACACATTGTTTATTTCATAACTTTTGCTGTCCTTCCTAAGTTTCAATTTTTTAGACCAGAAGATCTTATATATATAATATATATAATAATATTATTTTATTGTTTATTCTTATATTTGGAAATTAAAAAGAGACTAGTTTTTAATCTTTGAGGCATTTAGATTTCAAAAGAGAAAACTTTAAAAATGAAATTAATGAGGTTAGTAATTTCTT
>CAJJDP010000096.1:0-338199 GCA_905182995.1 Paramecium octaurelia
TAACATATTTATATCTTTCATCAATCTCCTTTATTTTTCTAAATTAATTGAATAAGACAAATTACCTATAGAGAAATTCTACAATAATAAACAATAAATGGAAGTAATGAACAAAAATAAATTTACATTTGGAAAATTTTGAAACGACCATTAAAATTGTATTTACTTGTAGGTTTTCAAATCTATGTTATTCTATATCATTCTCGACTTCTCTAATCATTAACTTTATATTATTTAATAGTTACTATGTAGATTAGTTATTATTTTCCTGTCGAAAGTTGTAAAATGTGAATTATAGTTTAAATGAATTATCTTTTATTTTTAATTTCCAAATTTTGGGCAATTAAATAAAGCAGCGATTCGTTAAAGTTTAAGCAAGCTATTAGAGGGTTTCTGGGTGAATAGAATTGCCTTCCATTTCGACTTTTGTGTTTTGTCTAATTTCATGAATAAAATTTGTTATGGCTAAAAATATACTCAATATGCTTAGCATCTTGATAAAAGTGTATTTTATGTGATTTTGGATTAGCTTTTTGTTATATATTACTAAAGTAATCAACCAAGAAAATATTGAAATATGTAAGAAAATAATATAGGATGAGTTTATTCAACTGCTTAAATTATTAATGAAACAAATTACCAAATAGTTGAACATAAGTTGCTAGTTTCCTAAATACAACCATAATTTTATTCTGTTATTAACAAAATTTCTTGGTAATATTTGAAGAGAACCTAGTTATCAGGTGGAATAATGATATTTCAAAGCTGTAAAACAAATAAGGACAACAATTTAATATTTATATATCTTACAAATATATTCAAGTTGAAATTTTTTCACATTTATCATGTAGTGTTAAGAGGCAACCCTTAATGGATTTTAAAACAAAAACAAAAAATTAATTGAATATTTGGAAATACTTTAAAGATCTACTTGATTCTGGTAAACACTTTCAAAAAGCTTCATTGTTTAATGAAACCTAATTTAGCTATACTTGTTTATCTTTAAATACATATTTGGAATTGATTTATTAAACCACTTTTTATAAAGAAACACCATAATTTTAGAAATATAAATATATATATTATTGAACAGTTGAATGAATTTTAATTCAATTAATTTATTAGATTATAAAATGAAAAGCCATTTAAGCAAGCAATTGAAAAATATATTTTTCAAAAACGATCTATTTGTTAAACCATAAGTGAAAATATTAAAATAGGTAAAAAAAGGCAATTGTCTTTGTTATAAATATCAAACAAAACTTTTTATTCATAAAATTACAATAATAAATAATTTAGTATTATTAATAATGATAAATCATTCTTATATTCAATAGCCAACAATACACATGAATGACATAGCAATTTAGAAAGATGATGAGTTAATTTAGAATTCTTTGAAAAACTTACCTAGATTCAAGAAAATTGAAATTATTGGAGAAATTTTTGCACTTTTAGTACTAATTCTATGTTGGGCTTTTTTTCACTAGTCTGTATTTTTAATCTAATTATTCCAGTTTGTATATTTGAATGAAAAAGTGCCTACAGAATTTGATTATAATGGAAATGCAGTTCGTTATGCCGATAAAAACATTCTTTTTGCGCTTCCAGCAGTAATGACAATATCATACATCATTTTTACTATCCTATAATTTGTTCCACATCGATTTAATTATGATTGTGGTAAATCTTTTTAGTATCAAAGTTGGTTTAACTGTGTTCAATGCTTAAGAAATATACAGAACAACAAGAATTACCCTTTTAAGTTGTAAATTAATCACAGAATTTTTATTTACTTATATAACATTTACTATGCTACAAGTTGTCTAATACTAATGCGAGCCTTAAAGAATGTATTATGCTTTTGTGTTCATACTCCCCTATTTAATTATAGGGGTATGTTATTATCGAAAATTAAAGAACATCAGCACACAGCCATAATAATTATGATATATAATTTATTAACGTAAAAGTAATCAATGCATTTCTATTTCTTTGTTTAGCTTATCCGGTTCATCATCCACTTTCCATTCTGTCAATATTACAACTATTAACAACAATCCTCCTATCACAGCTAAAATACCACAATAAAGAAAGAGGTAATCTTTGACATATGGAACAACTATTTGATTCAAAGCTCCAAAGAGAGTGCCATATCCCATTATTAATGAAGTTACAGTTGATGTAGCATGCTTGTATTCTAAAAAATAACCTTTATTATAATTACTTTTTAAAGCTTTATTGTTGCTGAGTTCTACAGCAATGGCAGCAGCCACATTATTATAGCATCCTCCAATAAACAAGCCAACACCAAAATTAAGAGCCATATATCCTCCAAATGGATTATCATAATCTTTTAAGAAATTTATAGCCACCATTAAAATGGTTCCTAGCCATAATAATGGAACAATAATTGTAGCCCTTTTTTAATATTTGACTCCTAAATAGCTAATAATTAATTTCTTTGTCATACCAAACTATTACGCCTCCAAATCCAGCTCCTAAATCGAGCATTATATTGATTAAAGCCACAAATGATACGTGAAGATAGTCTAAATAAGCAGGTAACCACAATCCAACAATCATTGAAATCGCTTTAATGCACCCGAATGCCAACGCATAAATTGCCACTCCTGGCAGTAACCAAGCTTTCCAAATTTTCAATTTCTTTACTCCCACAACTTCTTTGCTCACCTACGGTTCTTATGAAGTATCCGATATTATATGTTCAGATACAATAGAAGGTCTTGGTTTGATGAATATGTGGAACATAATGGTCATGAAAAATAACAATCCTCCACTTATATATATTGGGGTTAAAATGCTGAGATCGCATATCTCTATGGTGATTCCAGAGTTAGCAAAACCTGCTATGTTCCCTACATTAATGCAAGAGGCAAAAAGACCAAGAATAATAACTTTTTATTCTTTTGGCATCCATGCATTCATTATTGCTTGAAAAATATAATAACGACATCTTACATAGTAGGCCTGGCCATGCAGTTGAAGAAAACATGCCTGCTAAGAGCAATAATACTAAATATAGTTCTTTTGGGGCTGTTGTAAATTCAAAAATTAAGGCTAGGATAATAAATAATGCACTTAATGGATATGTGCCAAGGATAACAAATAATTTTGGGTTCATCTTATCACCTAGTTAACCAAGCCTCATAATAACATTTTATACAAAAAGTATGAAACTCCCATTGACAATAGAAATGTAAAATTGACATATCCCAAAAATTGAGGACTAAATCCTTCGATCTTGTTTTGTTCAATAATCAATCCAGATGCATAACTCCAAGTAGATCTACAGCAATGTACCATAATATAGAGAGTATAACAAAGTGCAAATTGCTTTATTCTCTCATTTTTAATTCCAGGAATTTCATTTAACATTTTATTAACTAAATTATCGGATATTAATAATATATAAAACTCAGTCCTCAAATCTGGTTTCTTAAATATATATAGTTTTTATTCAGTCAGCTGAAAAGAATAAATAAACAAAAGATATATAATTAAATAATTTTATTTAAATAAAGTAAACAAATTAATCGTCATTTGCTTCATCTCTTTATATTTAGAATTAAAACTTCATTTCAAACATTCAATGCATTTGCAACATATACCTATTAATTCACAAAAGGTATCACATATTGGACCTAAAAATTAGCTAATTTATTGGCAGGAGTTCGATAAGCAGTCACAACAAAAAGTACAAATCTGAGTTAAACAGTCGCTGAAATTATTTAATATGAATTCACAACAGACTAAAAGAAGTCCACAAAAAGCTGAACACATTTAAAAACAGAAACTACTACAAGAATCCCAATATGCCAAAATTTATTAACTAAATGCTGAACAATTTATGCAACAACATATTTAGGTGCATATCAGATTAGAGTTCCTTTTTAAACTATTATAACATCTACCTTAATTAATATAATATTTTTTTACCGCAATTGAAGCTTAAAAGCCCACAACTTGTTTTACATGAATCATTACAATCTGGGCACAAATTTTAGCAGCACATTTCTAAGCATCCATCCCAAATACAAACTATTAGCTTTTTAAAGAGTGTCAAAGGGAGTGTTAAACAGTAAACAGTTAAATCACAAATCCATTAACAACAGCTATCAGATCGATTGAGCAAACCAAGACAACAATATGCAGATAAATTGGAGCCTAAATTAACTAATACATCTTATTGAGCATCATTTTAATTAATAGGTACAACAACAAAATTATTGTGATAATGCTTATCACTATTCTCTTCCTCTTATTTTTATAACTTTTTCTTTTATTTTTTTTTTATATTTCCATTTTCCCTTTCTTAATCCTATTTATTATCATATTGATCGCTTGGCTAAATTGGGGTATTAAAAGATTAAGTCGGTATCATCACTAGATTTTATTAATCAGGAACAGGCGAATAGTGTATTTACAGCTGCTAAACTTGGTTTGTATATTAAGGTTCTTAAACTATTGGAATATGTCTATCTTAACATTACTAAACAGGGATGTTTTATTCAATAATTTATTATTCCTTTTATTCATGATTATTGTTATCGACCTCTGCATGATTATTATCAACAAACATATCTCTATTTTCTGCAAACTAAATAATCTCTATTTCTTCCTCCTAGTTTTAAGGAACTTCATTATTTTATTATTATATATTGAAATCATCCTAATGATCAATAAAGAACAGAGAATTTTCATTTTCTTGTTGATCAACTTAAGATTTATTAATCTTTTACTCTCCTTACTATGACTATTCATCACCAGAAAGCTAAATATAAAGAATTAAGTACTTTAACTACACTAATATTGTGTTTTTCAATGTTATCAAAATTCTCTTCTTCCATTCAAAATTTATAATATATTAATTCAATTAATTTGATCAATAAGTTTCATTATCATGTTGAGCTAATATCATCATTCAAACTTCATCTGAGTATTAAATACAATCATTAAATTCATTTAATTGTTAATAATGTATAAAAAGTTTATGTCAAAATATTTGATTAATGAAACTTAAAGGGTTATGTTTTTTTTTGAGATAATAACAATATTTTATTAATGTCCAAATCTTTTTCTAAATTACTTATTATATAAATATCAACCTCAGAACGATTAATTTTTTCCAAAAGCCCCCATATGTAACTTTTTACAAAAGATATAGTTTAAATATCAGTAGAATTCATTAAAAAATTATTCAGAGTTGTTTTTCAATTTTCTTCAATAATCCAGAGCAAAAAAAACCTATTCGAGAAAATTATATCTATATAAATGAATGTTTGATTTTTTTGTAAAACCTGAAAGCATAATTGTCAAATTTATTGATTTTAACGTAATCTCAAAATTTAAATTAGTAATTCAAATTTTTTAGAATCAAAAAAAATAAATCATAAACCCATGAATAATTTATTATATCTATATCAGAATAAATTCACTACATTCCCAAATCATCATCATCATCTCCTTCTCCGCCTTCCTGGTTAGTCCCATATTCATCTTCTCCATCTTCATTTTCAACTTCATCAATAAAATCAGCTTATTAATTTCCCACAATTTTAGGCTATTAAAATTATATCATTAAATACTTCAATTTTAACTTTCATTTATCCTTAATACTTTTTCATAATATTTTCAATTTCAACTAAAGCATCCTTCATAATTTTAACTCCATCCCTTGATATGGTAGTTGTTTTTCCGGTATAAGATGGAGATGCTTTAATTTCAAACTATGTTTAGATGATAAAATACTGATAGTTTACATTCTTCTGTGGACTTATTAGTACCAGCAATGAGAGCTTCTTTAATAATTAGACTTCCTGCATAATCATGACTGATTAAGTCAAATTCAGTTTTAATAGTGACTGGTTCTGGTTTTAATCTTCTCTCAATCTCCTCCATTAATTTGAATTAAATCTATTCTGATAAATTCAATTTTGACAAATGTTTCTAATCAGATAGTGCATTTTTAAATATTTAAAGGACAGAAATATTTTATTTACTCTCTTATAATGGCCATACGATAGTTTTATATAATTGCTAAATATTGATATTGCACTTCTCAGCGATAGCTCTCATAATCGAATGAATCATTTTTCCGTCTGCAAACTTTTACAAAGAAATCGCCTCTTCATCCTTAGCCACTTTTTTTTTAGATAAATCAATGTATCCTTAATCCTCATCTACCCTCAGCACTCTGACAACTTGTATTTTTCCTATTTTTAAAGCCTTTTAAATTCCTCCTTTCAAAGCTCTTGTTGTTTCATTGGGTGGAATCATTCCTCTTATTCTATCATATTCTAGCAATTCGACATAAGAAGCATTTTCTTAAACTTCTACAACCTCGACAACGACTAAATCATTTTCTTTTGGATATTGATTCTCGTAAAATCTGCATCTTAAGTTAATTCCTTCATCGATTACAGGTTTAATTTCTTGGTTCATTTAATAAATTTTATATATTATTATTTTTCATTTTTCTTTCTTGTTGGAATTTTAATTCTTCTTTTCCTCACCTCCTCTGATATTAGAATTATAATTCAACAGGTTTTTACTGTTAATTTCTTTAGTCACCTTGAAGGATCTCACTATGCTCTTTAATAAATTAATATAAAATTACATTTTCAACCAAATCCAAGCCCACTTAATACTCACTTGGAAGATTGTGAGGATCATTGATATGACTACCTTTACCAACATACAAGTTCAGTTTATTAATTTGTCCATCAAACTCATTCTCAATTGACAGAGTTAGATCAGTAGTTGGATAATGCTTGACATTATGTTCTTGTAATTTAATGATATGCCCATTAATCCAAACAAAGCAATTAAATTCTTCTCTCAAATATGAATAACTCATATAGATGTAGTGCCAATCGTCTGTCTATTCAAATAATTCAGCTTTTCTGAGTTCTTAATCTTTGCTGTAAGTTCCAAAACTTAAAGAATTACCACCATAAAAGCTCAACGCATAATTCTTTTTATCATCTTTTAGCCTAAAGATCTCGATATTCTCAGCATCTAAATATTCTATCTTAAACCATGCGCTAATTGCAAATTCATCAATGAAATCAGAATGATATTCCTTTTTAAATTTCATTGGGAACTGCATTTCCTCTGCAATTAACCCAATTTATTACTTGTTGAATTAAGGCTAGGGTGATAATTTTGATACTTCCTCAATGAATAATTATGGTTTATCGGTGATGTATTATTTCCCAACTCCATAAGTCAGTTAAGCGAATTGTCCATTTAATCCTTAAATTTATAAATCATTCCCTCCAAACTTAAAGTATGCTTAATTTAATTTAAAATGCTCCACATGAAATTCTATTTTGCTAATGTCATCTTAATCTAAATAGACATATCCTGTTGCCAATCCATCCTAATAAGAAAAGTGAATATAAATCCATTAATTTTTTTCAAAAAATAGTTTTTATTCAACTATCGAATTCATTGTTTTAATATCATAGGTTGAGAATACTAAATTGTTTTTTTGTATAGACACCACAAGTTTATTATCTCCTAAGTCGTTTCCTGAATAGTTTTCATTTTCAGAAACACGAGATATAAAATAAGTTTCAGTCTGATAGTCTTCAGGATAGAAATTAAGTAATCTAAACCAATAACCATAACCAACTTCATTGGTTTTGCTCTAAATCACCTATTGAAGGATAATTTTATTGTGATAGGCTGGTTTCAGAGATCGATTACAAGTATCAACTTTCTCTGTTACTAATTTGAGTTTCTCGCTTAATTCTTATTTTTCTACTTTAAACAATTAATTTTTTTCACTATCTCGTTAATCTAAAATTTTATTTATCCTTCTAATTGTGTTATCACAATACTATAATGTCAACTCCTTTTTATCATTTTATAACTCTTACACAATATCTTTAATTTCATCGCTAACTTTCTCTAAAAGTACTTTTGGGGCAGATTTTTTCAAAGTTGATTTACTGAGGAGTAGTTCTTTATAGTTTAATAATGACTCTTTCACTTCTAATATATCTGAAATTTATTGGATAAGATCAGTGTCCTTTAATTCATTCCAATATAAGAGTTAATTTTTGATCTCAAACAAATCATTTAAGCTGTCACAATCAAATTTGCTATAATCCAATATATCTCTTAATTAATCAGTTTGTGAATAACCCAATGCTATTATGAAAATAAGTAGGGAAATTGTTTTCATAGCAAAATAAAAAAAACGAATATATATATATGAAATTTTATAATTGATTGAGTAGCCAAGTATTAAGAATTTTTATATTTCTTTCATTTTGTTAAGCTTTAGCTGTAGCTGATTAAAAAAAGATTAATATGAGTAAAATAAGTTTAACAAAATATACATTATCAAATATATTTTAAATTACTATTTCAAAACAATGTCTTAAAATAAAAGTAAATAATTCATGCTAAATCGTTAGTTATCATGTTGGGAGATTGTGGAGTAGGGAAAACAACAATTTTAAACAAGTAAGAGAATCTATTTATACATAGTTTCTTGGATATTATTGCTAAAACTGAGACAACAATTGGAGTATAGCATCATTCATTTACAAGAAACAATATCAAATTTTCAATATGGGATACTGCAGGATAGGAAAAATATAGATCTATAGTGTCAAGGTTTTTATTATTGTTCATATCTAGCCATTATAAAAGAGCAAAGGCTGCGATTTTGGTTTATGATTGTTCAAATGAATCATCCTTGTTACACATTGATAAATGGATAGAAGAGCTTGTTTTCTAGGCTGGTGCTAATGTAAAAATTGCATTAATAGGGGTAAAGAATCTTAAATGAAAATTTGGTTAGAATAAAACAGATTTATAAAGTTTCGATATGAATGAACATGTTCAAAAGTTAATAGAATAATATGATATTACATACCAAATCTAAACGAATCATTAAGATCCAGAGTTCAAAGATAAGATGAACTAATTGTTAGACTAAATTAGCATAAGTACTTTATTATCTTATTGTTATATTTGGGATTGATTCTTCCTAATCAGTAAAACCAATCACCAATATCCAATATTGATTTATAAGAGAATAATAATCAAGTTGATGTGATATAATTCAACCATTAAGAAGAAAATTTATAAAAAGAAAATAAACATCTAGAAAGGCCAATTGAAGTTTCGGCTATTAATGGCAATCCGGAGGGGAAAAATTGTGAATGCTGAATTGTTTGATATAAATAATAATATATTAATTTTGTAATTTCTATGTATGGTAATACTTATTTCTAAATATTTGAATCCACGTCATATAGCAGTGACCCAAAATCCTTTTAAGAATGGCCAGGCTCCTCCTTCAGAATAGGTTCACTTAATGATATTATCGTGCTTAAACATTGATGCAAATTTAATTTAACATATTTCTAAGCTTTACAATTTCAATAGGATAGAACACATTCCAAAAACTAGGTGCTGCTGATATACTTTCAATTCATATTCCTAATTAAGATTCTTCTGTTCTATTTCTTCATAGAGGAGTAACTTAGTATAAGTCCTCGGTATGAGATTATGTAAACTTGATTATAGTAATGTTGTTTATTATTATTATAAATTTAACTTATCACAACGTAATGCCTACATTTTTAAACAAAATTAGTATAGGAATATAAGTTGCAGAATTTCATTTTGTAAGACTTAAGCATAAAGGCTGCAATAAAAAGAAAAAGAAATGTCTATCAAATAGAATTTATTGAATATATATTTATACTGTTCATTATCAACTACTCCTTATTTTCACATATGGATTGGTTTGAAATGAGCACTCATACATGCTTCCTTCAAAGCTTCACTTAAGGTTGGATGAGCATGGCAAGTTCTAGCAAGATCTTCAGAAGCAGCTCCATATTCAATTCCCAAAACAGCTTCTGCAATCATTTCTCCTGCATTTGGTCCCTAATAATAGAATAAAATATTACCACAATATGAACTCCCAATAATTTATCAGTCTTTTTATCTGTCAAAACTTTAATGAAGCCTTCAATTTCATCATTAGCCTTAGCTCTGGAATTAGCCAAGAATGGGAAGGATCCTTTAGCATATTAAACTCCTGCCTTCTTTAATTCTTCCTCTGTTTTTCCAACCGTGGCGACTTCTGGATTGGTATAAATGACTCCTGGGATGGCATCATAATTGACATGTCCAACCTTTCCAGTCAGTATTTCAGCAACTGCAATACCTTCTTCTTCTGCCTTATGTGCAAGCATGGGACCTTCAACAACATCTCCAATAGCATAGACACCATCTACTCCTGTTGTAAAATTGTGTCCAATTTGGATTCTGCCTCTATTATCTAACTTCACACCAATAGACTAAATTATGGTATATCAATACTTCAGCATTTAATCCTTATGTATATGGACGTCTTCCTGTGCTCACTAAAACGTGATCAGCTGTCAATGTGATTTTATCACCTCCTTTGACTGGTTCAATTGTGACTTCAGCACCATTGCCAAGATTCTTTCCACCTAAGACTTTGTGTCCAATTAAGAATTTGATTCCTTATTTAGTCAATATTTTTTAGAATGCTTTTGACACTTCAAGATCGATAGCTCCACAAATGTTGTCTAAGTATTCAACGACTGTAACTTCTGTTCCCAATCTTTAATATACAGAGGCCATTTCAACTCCGATGACTCCTCCTCCAATGACTACCAATTTTTTCGGAATTTATTGAAGAGCCAATGCTCCAGTACTTGATATGACTACCTTCTCATCAAAATCTAAACCTGGAAAGGGTGTTGGTTCACTTCCTGTTGCAATAAGTGTGTTCTTAGTTGTAATTGTCTCCTTCTTTCCATCATTTAAATCAATGGCGATTTCATTTTTAGATGCAAATTTGCCCCAACCCTTATAATAAGAAACCTTGTTTTTGGCAAAGAGACCTTCAATTCCTTTTGTAAGTGACCCAACTATATCACCTTTCTTCTTCTATACTTATGCCCAATCAACTCCAAGATTATCAACCTTAATTCCTAATCCTTTGAAGTTTTTGTGAGCATCTTCGTATTTATGGCTGATATTCAGAAGAGCTTTAGATGGAATGCAGCCCACATTCAAGCAAGTACCTCCAAGAGTACCTCTCTTTTCAACACAAGCCGTCTTCAAGCCTAATTGAGCAGCTTTGATGGCGGCGACATATCCACCAGGACCACCACCAATTACTACTAAATCAAATGGTTGACTTGAGAATGATGATCTTTAGAAATGAGTGAATTAGTTGGTTATTAAATATCTTGTCTTAAACATAATTTATTTATTTTTAGTTTTAAAATACAAACTAAATTAAAATGACGCTAATCGCAATTAATAAAATAATCAATATATAACAATGACTTCATTTGAAATGCAAGAATAATACTCACTATAGGATTCCCTTTTGTCTGATGTATCTTCAATGTCCATTGAATAAAGATCGAGAAGTAGAACTCTAAACAAGACTGTTAAGTGGAAACTTGAATAATTTCATGAAAAAAACGTGATGCAGGAGGAGCAAGAAAAAATTTAGCGAGTCATTAAAATATATGATGATAATCTTAATGATGAACATGGCTAAAGTGATAGCAATTTTTTTGAAGAATATTTATCTTGGCTCCCTGTCATTCTGCCAAAACGAGTTTGGCCTTGGAAGATATTTGTTGCTATTACTACTCTATTTGTTTTTTTCGAAGTACCTATATATGTAATGTATGGAGAGGAATTCTGGAAGGTATCTATTCAATTTATTGTGAGTAACTCATAAATGCAGGTGGACGATATGCATTATTTTATGGAATCTTCATTATACTTTTAACAGACATGCTACTTGATTTTGTGACTTCGTACTATAAACATGGAAATCTTGTATTGGATAAAAGAAAGATAGCCATGCATTACTTCTATGGTTATTTTGTTTTTGATTGTGTGGCTGTATAAATTTAATTTTTATATTAGTTATTCTCTTGTGTTATTAGATTAGCTGTAGACACTGATCATCTCAGATTCATCTTCTTCATGTTCTATTTCAAATTGCCTTCTCTACTTAGAATAGATCATCAAATTGCAGAATTAATATTGCTACATAAAAGATTAAGAACATTCTACCAAATCACAAAAATGTTGATATTTATGTTCTTCTGCTTCAACTTTTATTGTTGCATTTGGTATGTGTTAGGCATCTATGGTGACAATATTCATATTAATACTTGGCTAAATGTACCAGGAAATTTTGGAGTGATCAAAGATAAGTCAATTCATGAGATTTATTTTTATTCCTTCTATTTTAGCTTGAATGTCCTCTCTACCACCATGGGTTTTGGTGATATTGTAAATGCTTTACCCTATATTTTAGTCTCCCATGAATATTTATGAATGTTCCTTCGCTCTCTTTGGAGTGATGTTTGCTGTCGTCGTATTTGCTTTGAATATCAACAACTTTTAAAAGATGATGGAAGAATACAACTCATATTATATGCAACGGTTCAAATAAAAAGTATTTATATCTTAAATATTAGGTGTCTATTAATAAATTTATGGAATAAAAGAATGTTCCTTCTGAATTAAGGGAACGCATCAGATAATACATCAATGAACATTGGGCTGAAGAAGGAAGTAGAGACTAGGAAAGTGAACAATAAGTATTTGAAATACTAGCACCTGAATTAAAATAGGAATTGATGTATCAATCTTTAGGGTAGTTTCTCCAAAGTACTATGTTTGCGAATCATTTCACAAAACCATTCCTCAAAGAGTTAGCACAGAAAATAAGAGAACAATCTTTTTCTTAAGGAGATGAGATAATTGGGGTAGGATCTACAGAACAAACTGATGATTTAAGCATATATTACATTGTGGGAGGTTCAGTTATTGTGAAACCAGGAAATAGTGAAATTATTAAAAAGAAATTAGGATTGTATAGTTATTTTGGAGAGTGGTCATTCTTTACAGGTTATTCCTATTAATATTGTAATTTTAGGTTTTCCAAGAACTGGTACCGTAAATGCTAAAGAATACTCCTAGGTTTATGCAATCACAAGAGCTGACTTTTTAGAAACACTAAAGAAATTTCCTGAAGATTTTGAAACATATTGTCAAATAAGAGATAAGTTATTATTCACCAAAGAATACAATTTAGTAGAATAGCAATGTTACACTTGTAATAGTACAGAGCACTATGCTGATTAATGCCCAAAGACTCATTATATACCCTTAGTACAAGAATTAATTGAAGAATCCACTGTCTTGGACCTTAAATAGGAGAGGGTGAAAATTTAGAGATTTGATAGAAAATAATGGGCAACTAGAGCTAATGCAACAACTCTAATTAAAGGGTTAAGTAATAATAAATTGAAAAAGAAGGCTAATCTTATGCTCAAAACCTAGAGAGCTTTAAAGAAGAATACTATCAAAATTGATAAACCCTTAATTCCTTAATGGCAAGTCAAAGAACTTAAGAGTTTGGATGAAGAATAAGCAGCTAATCCAATGGTAGATGAGATGACAGAGAGTTAAAATCTTAATACATAACCTATTGATAATGAGATTCCTCAAAGACAATAACAGAGTTAAAGTTTGAAAACCTTTGCAATTCAAACCTTGACTTCATCTGCTATGCAACAATCAGCCCTATTGAGTTCAAAAGTCATTGAGAACCCTAATCAATCTTAATCATAATAAAGAGAGAATGTGATGGCTGAGTACCAAAAGATAGTACAGCCAACAATAAAGACTGGAGTTGAATAATTTGATGCCCCTGCTAACTACAAGAATTACTATAGAAAATACAACAGTAACAATTATCAAGAGTTTAAAAATGTTAAAATTATAGAAAAAAACAAAATACAAAATATGAGACAATCAATAATGTTAAAATGAATATAATTATAAATAAGTAAATAAATATGAACCTCATTTAAGAAAGAATTCCCTTCAAAATGGGAAATTTTAAATAATTTTGTTTGAAATAGAATATTGAATTTATCCCCAATATTAGTAATTAGACTATTGAATTTCACTAAATAATATTGATTAAATTATTTATAAATCAGAGTCTTTTTATCTATTTCTTATAAAAAAGTTCAAAAAACACACTTGCTCCAAAACCTCCTCCTAATGGCCCTCCTACATAAACCCATAAGAAGTCCATTCTCTGCCTGTCTCCTGTTTAGAAGGATTAGAATAATTGTAAAGAAACTGCCATGCCTGGATTTAAGCATCCTTAAATTGAAATCAATTATATACCTCCTGAATGGAATGTAAATTCTCTCGAGAAATACAAAGCCAAAGCAACTAATACATAAGTAGTCATAGGTTATCCTTTTGGAGTTAAAGTTGTTTCTGGATCTGTTTGAATAAGTATAAACAAAATAAATGTAAATGTTCCGAATGCCTCTCCGCTTACATCTGATAGTATCCATGAGTACTCAGTACTCTTAACCTAGGGGCTGTCTACTTCATTCAAAATTAAATAGCAACAGCAAGCTCCGCATAAGGCTCCTGAAAATTGAGCTAACCAATATATCACTGCTTAAGCAAAGTTAACTCTTCTTGATAAAACCATAGCCAATGTAACAGCAGGATTTACATGCGCTCCTGAAAATGGAGCAGCCAAACAAACTGATGCAAAGAAAAACAAAGCTAAGAACTCATCTGAACCTTAGGAACATATGATTCTAGAGGATATTAATTAATTTATACCCATATGCAAATAAAGCCATTCCAAAAGACTCGAATATGAAAATTCTCATTTCATCTCTTGATTTTCCTGCTGTTGGTATTATCTCTCTTTTAGTTTTTGGTTGGCTTATAATAACGTTTTCCTCCATGTTAATATGATAAATTTATTTATATATATATAGATGTTAATTATTGATCAGCTAGAAATTTTTAGATTTTGATTCGAAAAGCTATAAACCTTTTTAATTAACTCTAAAGAACAGAAAATATAACCTAGGTCTTGACATAATAATGTTATTCAAAATAGTAAATCTATAATTTAGGATCTTCAACTTTCTATTCTAAAGATCCAAGAAGAGTTGTAGATAATCAATAAATTAATAATAACTAAGGATTAATGGTCTTGATTAGTGCCACTTTACATAAAGATAGTAGAATGACGATTGTTGTACGACAAAAGGTGCTAGATTTTTTGAACCAAATGAAATCTTGCATATATTAATCAGTTGATGATCAATTGATTTGTGAATAATTAATGATCTGAAAGATTACAAATAAGAATAATTATTAAGATTTTGATTCTGTTAATATAGGTTCAGAATATTGTTAAATTAAATATTAAATGATTCTGGCTTATTATTCTGCTACGCAAAGTTGAATTATTATTATTATAGATGAAGCTAAATTTTCAGAAATTGATCAACTTCATAACAATATAGATAAAGCTTAATTATGAGGTATTAAAAATATGAACAAATGATATAACTCTATTGAATTTCCATTGCCTCATGTAAGTCGTAATATCCATCCTTAAAAACGGCATTTTTAAAAATATCAATTATAAGAGAACTTAAAGTGATTCTAAAAAATTTATAAATGCAAATAATTAGGTATTTTCATTCAAGAGCATTTAGATACAATTGTTTTTAAAAATCCTATTTAAATTAATAAATATTTTTATATCAAATACCATTGATAAGTCCTTTCTTCAAATCTTATTCTATAGAATAATACTTGTTCATATTTAGTTTATTTTGAATTAGATAAATGAAAAGATTCTTATTATAAATGCTATGAGAACATTTTAAATATACAATTAAAAATGGCTACAGAAGTGAGATAATACAAAATAGAATTATAAAATGATTATGATATATATGCAAAGAAATTATTTACTGATTTTTGTGCCTTCCTTTAATGGAAATTTAATATCATTATCAAAAATTTATAAAGCAGATATTTTATCTACTGTTTGCTGATGTTTATAGATATATACAATTAAAGTTCTAGGTGATTTATAAAACTTTTGAGACATTTATTAAGCTTTGAGGTTTTCATCTTATTTGATTGGAGAATGAAAATGATTAAATATAGTTTTTAATCTATAATTTATTGATTTATTTGAATTCTATTTAGTTTATAAAATGCTGATTTTTTTAATTGCTCTGATATGCAATTTTACTAATTTAAAAGTTGTAAAATGAGGTAGTATTAAAGAATTTAATAATAAATTAAATGGATAATAGGTAAGGTATAGAGATGGAGGATGAGTTTTATGCATTGTAGAGTCCTTAAAACTTGCTTTAAAAGATTGATTGCTTTGTGACATTAGGTCAATTTGATTTGGATGAAGATGAAAATGAGAACTTTCCCCAACACATTCAGATTGAGCAGCCAGAGATTAACAATTTTAGGCTGCACAAATTTTTTAATGCTGAGCCTGAAGTCAATTAATTTGTT
Source organism: Paramecium octaurelia (assembly GCA_905182995.1). Lineage (NCBI taxonomy): Eukaryota > Ciliophora > Oligohymenophorea > Peniculida > Parameciidae > Paramecium > Paramecium octaurelia. The sequence goes on from CAJJDP010000096.1 coordinate 16,435, forward strand.
CAAAAGCAATAAGAGGTCCAACATGAACCAAGGATGAAACCTCAACGTAAGATGTCATAGAGTTTACCCTCATTCATGGAAGAGATAGACACTCTGATTTCTTAGGCAATCGAGAGATAAAATGGATTCTTAGAATAATAAAAATATAATGTAAACAATACAGGTTACCTAAAATTAGGATGCAATAAATAATATTGATAATTTTACGTTTTTAGAGCAATCTCTTTCATAGCCTCAAGTCTTCAAATCCTTTTATTCTCAATACATCCGAACAATAAACAAGTTAAGGATGTATAGATAACAAAAAAGGTATGTGTTATTGAAAAATAATTAGATTGGATGTTAAGTAATTCATGGCATTTGTATGTTCTTTAGGAATTGAGTTCATTTAAGAAATATTTAACTTAATCCACAAGGCAGATAGTTCATGGTGCTTTGAGCTGCTCAAATAAGAAGGTCTAACCCAATAAATGCAGAATGAAAATCAATATCAATCTTTTTCTGATTTTAAATTACAGAAAGCCTAATTCTAATAGCCTTATCAATAAAAGCAACAATAATAGCAATAACAATAATAATAATAATAACAATAGATCGAATCTAGCAATGAATAGTTCCAATAATAAAAAATATTGTAAATTTAATAGCATTCAAATTCAATTCATTAACAAAGTGCTTTAAGCATTGTAAATGAGGCAATTGAAAAGAAAGGAAGAAAAACTTGGTCTAATAAAGAAATGGAAACCTTGCAAAATTTCATAAATACTTATTAAAATAGTTCAATTACTAATTAATAGATCTAAGCCTTGTCAAAATAGTTGGGGAGAACTTGGTATTCGGTCTAATCGAAAATACAGAAATTAAAGAAAAATGTCTAGGATCAAATGAGTGATGTGAGAAGTTAGAGCATGAAGGATGATCCTTCAAAGGAACAATTAAAAATGTAAAGAATCAGCACCAAATATGATTACACTGTGGAAGATATGATCAAGATAACCCTATAATAATTGGAGGGAAGATGTGGCACCAAGTAGAAGATTATTGAATCTATTAATCAAAATTTCTTTAATGGATAACTATCTGAAGATTCGGCTTGTTTAAGATCAATCTCAATAACTCTCTCCAATAATCGGAGCTAATTTATTCGGAAGATAAAGGGCTATTTCGGTCTAAATGAGAATTATTAAGATAGAGGAGAGGATGACAATAAAATGAGGAATAAATTAGTATGGATTCTGTAAAATCTACCAGAACAAAGAGGAACTCTATAATAAATAGTTGTATCCTATACTGAAAACGCTTTTCTGGACGAAGCGAATCTTAAGAAGCTATAAAAATAGATTAGCCAAACTTTAAGACTCAGCAATCGCTTTGACAAAAGAAATGCAAAAACAATATACAAAATACAAGAATGAATTGATTAAACTTGTTTGTGAATATGACCAAGTTCAGAAAATTGAGAAATGTTATGTATTTATTATTAATCATTCAGAATTCATTCTAAAAAACACATGTCCTCTTCATTACACAATAAATAAATTATAAATCTTAATTTAGAATTTCTCAGAAATTTTATTTGACAATAAATAATCAAAAATTCATTCTTCTTTTAACATCTCTAGATGCTTTTATGTTTTATCTTAGTTGAAAAAGCAAGTAACAGTTAAGATAACAGTAGATAAGATACACATGAGTCCGAAAGGTAAATATGGATCTATGAAAAATAAAGGAAACAAAAAATAAGGAGATGGTATTGCTCCAATCTTTCCTATAGCCTAAACTAAGCCAGAGCCTTGAGATCTTAAATAAAGAGGATAGGTTTCACAGCACAGCAAGCCAATGGTTGAAAAAAGTCCTCTTGTTGAGATTTTTATGATAAATAGGCCTACATACAAAAAGTTATTCTTCAAAATATACAATAAACCGTTGGCTATAGTGAGTGCAGCAGCTGAAAATGCCATAATCCTTACTCTGCCTCCATAACGCGGATTGTCAATCAGGTTGTAGATAATTAAAGCAAACAAAAATTCGATAATGAACATATTCAACATCGGTGAAAATCCTGAATTATTCTCAGCAAATAGAAAAGGCATCAACAAATATATGCTCATATTTTATAAATTAGTGAGAATGCAGACCAACCATAATAATAGTGTTTCTTTTCTATATTCATTTGATAGAACCCCATATACATGCAGGTTTTGCTCTCTCTGTTCCTGGATTTATTTTTGAGACCATTCTTATAAGCCTTTTTTCTATAAAATATAACACTTAATGCTTTACATCTTCATCCAAAAGCTGGACGTTCTCTCTTCCATTCTCTTTAATGTTGTTTTCAATTTCTTCAAATGCTTTTTAGTATTCCTCCTAGTTTAAATAGTATCTTATTGTTTCTTTAACGAAAAACAATGACAAAATAAAAGCACTAGTGATAGGTATACCATTGAATCTGATCAAACCTCTCCAATTGCCAGAGGTATAACTATCTAAAAAGAAGAAGCAAAGAAAGACCAAGTAGATTTTTCCAAAAATATAGAGTAATGATAATCCAAACGCAAATCTGCCTCTGTATTTAGCTTCTGTGACTTCAGAGATAAAAATAAACCCCAGGGGACAAGTTGTACCAAAAACTAAACCAAAACAAATCCTTAGAATAATCATTTCTCCATAGGAATTACTAAAACTTGTGTAAAATACCAAAAACGAACTCAAACCTGTGAATATCGAGAATGTAATCTTTCTGCCGATTCTATCAGCCAAGAATGCACATAGCAAATTTCCAAAAACGACTCCAAAAATAAAGGATGATCCCAAAGTTGCAACTTAAGCATTATTCAAATTCCATTCAGATTAGAGAATAGCAATCAAGATTGACATAAATGTATACTCAACGCCATCACAAAATTCGACCAAACCGATAATTAAGAGAGTCCTGCCTTGGTACAATCCAGTTCCAATTTTTGTTTCAAGAATTTGATCAAATGAAATCATTGATAATGAATTATATAAAATTTATTTATCATAATCCATAAGGATTTTCAGGTACATAAGGTGAAGGCTATTTTGGTTATTGATATAAATTTGGTTAGGGTTGCATTCCCATTTGATTTTATTATTCCTAGGGAGGATATTAGAATTAAGGCAATTACTGATTAATTTACTATTATTGGGCATCATTAATATGTTATCCTAAGAAATTTGTATTTGCGAGCCCTTAGACAAATTTTGATTATTATGGAGGTTGTTAAGGAGGGTACATTTATTACTACTATTAATAATTAGGAGGAGGGTTAAATTATTGCTATTGCTGATAGACAGCAGGTTATTGAGGAGGGAATTAATTTAATTATGATGTTGGATATTATGGCGGTTATTAGGATGGATATGAAGACTATTGTGGTTAGTATACTTATTAAGTTTAACCATATGGAGGAGGAGGTTGCTAAAATTGTTAGGGTGGTGGTGGCATATTTTGAAATTATTATTAAGGTATTTAAGATACTTATTATTAAAATGGTTATTAATTAGGTGGCATGACCTGTTATTGGATACCATATTGCTATGAATATTGATTGATGTCAAACTATCCTAAATTAATGACTAAATAATGATTGATAAAATTACAATTTTTTTATCCTGGCTTTCTACCAATCAAAAGCATGTAATCAACTAATTGATCTGGTAATTCTTGCAAGACATTTTTGGCTAACAACTCTGGATTGCTCTTAAATTAGTTAAATGGCACAAATTAGACCAAGTCTCTTTGGGTTCTTTTTCCAAAGGAGTCGCGGAGATTACCATCATCATCATCCAATATTGACATATTCGTGAAATCTGCATCTCCAACTCCAACAATTATGATAGATATGGGTAAATGTGAAGATGCCACGATGGAATCAATAGTTTGCTAATTTTTTGAAATAATTAAATACTTTCATATCGTGAATTTCTCCGTCGGTTAAAATAAATAATACAAAGTATGTGTTTGTACCCATATCCTTACAAGCTTAGGCTATTTTCATCGACTCTTAAATGATAGGATTAAAATAGGTAGGACCATCAAATTGAACATTCCTTACAGCATAATTATAGGTTTGCATAATTCCATCCATCTGGAATACTTCTGGATTTTGAGGATTTCCATTTAATGGAAAACAATGTAGAGTTTAAGGAGTATTCAAATTTTGGAGTCTTGGTTTACATCCAAAACCAAAGATTGGTACACTTTTGTCATGATCATAATTCAATAAGATCTCACCCACTGCCAGTAATGCTTATTGATACTAATTCATTCTATTATACTGATCATCTATATAATGAAGAGAACTTGGATTTTTTGGGGATTAATTGGATGCTGTGAAATCAATGGCAGCAATTAAGTTGATTTGTGTACCACTCTATAAATAATCTAAAAAACTAGGTTTTTCGATTAATTTAAACTAGAATTTAGTTAATAAAGAGTACTTCATTGAAACAGATGAAACCAGACTATTTTTTATTTTTATCCAACAAAATTTTTTTCGTCTTTTGCTTATCCTTCATTTCATCCACTGAAAAATCTGTAGAACAAATATGCTCATGATTTCCTGAAGTTCTGTAATCCCACACTTCAATTCTAATAGGCATAAAATAATCTCCATTGCACAGTTTCTAAGCTTAGATGTCCACTCTTTTCCAAATGGGTTTTAAATTACATTTGATAGGTTCACTCTCATAGACTAGAAGTGATTAATTTGTATCCTTTCTAATTCTATAAAGTCTGTAAAAGGGGGATGTGGAATGCCAAGGTAGAAACCTCGTATTTGGTAGATTATCAGCACCTAATGAATTTAAATAATTAGAATTTACTTATTTACATAACTATTTTATCATTTATCATTCTAACTTGGTCTGCTCTCACTACCAGTACTCCAGTTTTCTTCTGCCCATTGCTTAAATTTAACATTGCTAACTAATCTCTGGCTCCTGCTATGTTAGCTAATGTAGTTTCTGCACTTCCAATAAACTATATGTTTTAATTTAGAATCTACATCATATTATCCATGTCCATCGTCGTCATTACAAATGAATTTTAGCGGTTATTAACATTCGAAGTAGTATTCTATTATAAATGACTTTGAAAAGTTTGGATTCAAGTTATCTTTAATGATTTCTGTTCTTCCCACTTCAGACCATTGGTTATTTCTTTTCACATACATAATAACATAGGGATCGCTTTTTGAAAAAGTGTCCATGTTTGCCAATCCACGACAACTGATGAACAATTCTAATTTCTGTTGTGATTCAACAGTGCTTGCACTTCTTCCATATAAGTCATTCATTATTAAATATTATATATAATTGTGATTATTACATAACAAAACATAAGTTTATTAAAATTTATCAAAATATCGAAAAAAAAGCTAAATCAAAGGGCTTATTATTAATTTTATATTTTATGTTGAAAAAGTACTCTTCAATAGCCTAGATGCAGCAAGATAGTGTCAAATCTGATAGGTAGTATCCCGTTTTGAATAAGATTTCTGTTTGCATATCGTAACAATGTCTTTGATCTAACACATTTTGTAGATGATCACCCTGGAGGAAGGTTCTCTCTCTAAACCTTCAAGGGCAAAGACTTAGAGAATGTACCTTCATTTATTTTCAATTCAGATTCTATTTAATGCATCCATACACAGACACTAACCCTCAGTACTCTCCTCTCTTGAGCAATATAAATGTGGTGTAATTGAAACCAAAAATCCTCAAGATGCTAAACCTAAGCCTTAAGTTACTGCCACAACCAAATCCAACACTCCTTAGAAGAATGACCAAATCTGCAAAACCCAAATGTCGGACGACAAGACCAATAGATCAAATATCACCTCAAAATCTAAAGTCAGTATTTAATAGTAGAGCAATATACTGTCATCTGATTCTAATTAAATAAAGAAATCAAACTTAAAATAAAATTCAAAAACCAAATCTATCAATAAGAATGAAAATATTATTGCAGAATCAACTACAACTATTAAATCCGATCGAAATATCTTAAATCAATAAAAGCTTTAAGAAACACAGCAAACCTAACTTGTAACGAGTTCACTTTCTTTAGCTTCTAATCAAAAAATTTCACTTCTATCCCCACAAATTATTCATGAAGAAGATGAATCCTAACCTTCTCCGCTAAATAATAAAGTAGAAAAATTTGAATGTGGATTTATTCCAGAAGACATAGTGAATTTAAAAGTTCCCATTTTAAATTACTAACTTACTGGATATCTTCGGTAGAAACATACCCTATAAAATTGATATTATTTAATTGTATTTGATAATCTTGTTTTTACTTTGATGAAACCTAAATCAAGTGATTCTGTAAAATTGATTTTGGCTCAACCCTCAATTAGCGAAAGAATGACTTCAGTTTGTTTAGCAATTATTGTTTAAATTATCAGGCTTATAATTATATTATATATGAATTGAATAAAACAATCAGTCTCATTAAAATAAGTGAGATAATATAGAATCACATTGTAGTATATCCTATACGATAGGCTTATATTGTTAACAATTTACTTTTTGTTACAATATTTATCGAAGAAGATGAACAAATTCTAAATAAAATAATTTAAATGAAATACATGCATCTGATTTTGAATTTATTAGTTCGATCATCTTTTAGTCTCTAATCATATAGAAATTAGTAGAGTTTTAGATAGATATGAGCTATTGGTTGATTTATGATTGAGCATTTGGATTCATTTTGAATTGGGTTGTGAGGATTTTCAAAATTGCCCATCGAAGACATATGTCATTAACCTTAGTCTCAAAATGTTATAAGTTCTATGCAAAATTGCTTAAGAAGTTAAATTCCGATTAGGAAATAATTTGAGTATTTTAATCGGTTGAAATCATTGACAATAATTATTCAACTGTGAATCTCGTCTTAGGATTTGGGTCAAGCATTCCTTTAAGCAAAGGAATGAATATTGATTAAGGTATTCTTAAGACTGGATTATTGACATAATTTTGTAGTATTTTCTTTAACTCTGATTCTTTGCCATGATAAAATGGTACATTCCCGTATATAAGTTCATACATTGTTATTCCGACAGACCAAATATCAGACTAAAAGCTGTACACATCGTTGATCAACGATTCCGGTGCCATATAGAGTGGAGTGCCGAATGACGATTTTTATAACTCCAAAGAATTGATATTTACACTAAAACCAAAATCAGCAAGTTTAGGTATGCAATTATGCATCATGATATTTGGAGGCTTGATGTCTCTATGTATGATATCTATTGATTTTAAATTATATTTACTCTTAGATTTTAGTTCCTTTAATGCCTACAGTAATTGATGGAAGATCCTTAACAATTATTAATCTGATCGATTCTTAACAAATCTCAACTCTCCTTCGTTGCAGTATTCGGTTATGATGTATTGATTGTTTGGAGTGTAAATGTAGTTGATATACTATAAGATGTAAGGAGAATTGAGCTTCTTTAATGATTCAATTTCATTACTCAACATCTGTCTAGAGAAATTTGAATTCAATTTGGAATTCTCAATAACCTAATCATATTGTAACAAACTCTATTACCTTAATTGCTACTTCTTGTCCAGACCTTCTGTCTTGCCCTTTAAATACAGAACTATATTCTCCTTAACCTAAACAGTCTTCTAAATGATATTCGAAATCATTTATGATTTTTTTTGGCGACGATTTGCCATGCTGTTATATATTTTTTGGAGATAACAAGATTTCTAACATTAAAGTTTTAAATTTTTATTTATAATTATTTACCATTTTGATGACATTTTAATTAAAAATGAATCAACCACTTCGATCTTCTATCCAAATCAATCAATCTACTGATAAGCTACTGACTTTAAATAAAAAACATCATTATACATTCAGTGTTCCATACCTACTACACCTTTATCTGAAAAATTAAGCTGAACTTGGTTTTTGATCAGTGTAATTTGACTCATTTAAAAATATAGCTCATATTTTATGACTAAAATATCATCTGCCTATTTAGTATAGCTTACTGATATTCCAATAAGAAATAAGATGTAAACATAAATAAACGACACAATATTATTATTCATTTATTTGTAAACCAAATAAATACTTTGATTTCTTTCAAAGGCAACATCATCCTTTTCCATATTGCCTATTTAAATTGATTTGGTAGGTAGAGACTTTCATTCCCTATTTAAAGTTGCGAAATTTTCCATCTAATTTAAATATTTTGATTAACATTACCAAGGTTTTTTTAAAAACTCAATAAAGGAATAAGAATCACCAATTATAAATAATCTTTAATAAAGTTTAATGTAACCAATATTATGGAAATACTGATCAAATATCCAAATTAAAGCATTTGTCTATTAGTTTGACTAAAAAAATTTATTATATATTTACTATGAATTAAATTGCATTTGACGAGACTCATTTATAATTAAGATTAAAATAAGATTAAAAGAGGCAGATAATCTAAAGATGCAATATGAACTAGAATATAGAACCAAATAAACTATACAGATTTGTAATTTTAAAAGTAAACATCTATATGCCTCTTTATCATTTTATTACAATATTTAAATTCTTGATTTTATGGTTTTTAATTAAAAATACTTAATCTCTTTTTTATTAGTTCCCTCAACAATAACAGAAATAAATTTAGCTCTTTTTAAGAGTCATCAAATTTTGGGAAAATTTTAAATTTATTCGTTTTTATGCGAAACAATTATTTCAATTACTTTTAGAACACTAAATATTATATTTCAAATTATTTAATAATGACAATATATATTAATGCATATCACTAATTTGATGCCAAGGGCTTAAATAATTCCCTTTATCCTCTTTTTAATGAATTAGAAAATCTTAGTTTTTCCCCAAAAAGAGTTTATTTGCTTTATATATTTTAATTGACTTAATTCAACCTTTCCTTTGTTGAATTCGATTATCCATATTAGATTTCTGTATTGGAACCTGGATTACTACTACAAAAACAAAGTTTTGGAGGAGGAGAGTAACTTTTTTGATTTGATCCAACTTCATTTTATACAATTTTCGCATCCCAAAATGTAATTGTTTTACGTCTTTTATGCTATTTTTTTTTATTTACTATTGGAATGGGAGTAACCCCAGTTGATTATTTGAAATAATGTTGGGATTTCTTAATATTTTTCTAATCGCATATGCCCATTTATCTCAAGAATTTAATTGAAATTAATATAATATTCTCACTCTCAAATCAGGAATCGAGAATGAGAACATTTCCACTACCTAAATATAGATCATGTTGAAAAGTATAAAAGCAAAAATTTAGAATAAATAATTTTTTGATTTGAATAAAAACACAAAGTCCTTCATTATTGTTTGAAACTGATTTCATAATCTTGGAACCCATTCCTTTTTGCTTCTTCAAAATATTTATATAGTAATGGCCTTGACACATTATCAATATATAAGGAGGTTAAATATGTGTACGCAAAAGTACCCCAGATGCAACTAGCAATCCCAAATATAGGTGCTTATAGTAATTGATATGTTCTTATGTTGGTGTAGTATGGTTTCTTAATGCATTTTAAAAGCAATTACAAAACTCCTATAGTTACTATTAATGTCCCTCCTAGACTAAATTCAAAATATGCAGAATAATATTTGGAGATTTTAAATTAATCATCTTCCTCCAAATGGACATACTGTTTGACTGAATTGAATTTATAAAGTATTTTTGATTCATATATGGGTGATCTATAAAGTTATTACCATAAGGCTTCAATGCATGATTCTCACTCATAAATGATGTTTATGATCTTAGAGCATTATTATTATTATTTTTATTCATAATAAATATATTAATAATGACAATAAATCTATGAAAATAACTGATCTCATGATTCTATTTCTGTATGTACAAGCAAAGTTAAATGAGTATCTGAAGTAATTTCATACTCTTTCAACTCTGCCTCATCATCTAACAATGTTTTTTCAAGAAATAATGAAGATCTCTCTGATTCAATGCCGCATTTTGTTTTAACCTCCTCTATCTTCATGTTGGGCTTGGCTTTAATGTAATACATATTGTGATTTTAGTCTTGTATTGTTAACATCAATAGTTATCGTTCTTTACGAGATCCACAAAGCAAGCAAAAAAAGGTTCTGAGAATACTAATCATTAAGAAATTATAATTATTATTAATCTGAACTCCTCATCAATAACATATGTGAAAAATAAATCAATAAAATTCTGAGGATTACGAGAAAAATAACTATATTGAAACTATTCGTTATGGCGTTTTGAGTATTAAAAAATATTAATAGTGAAATTTGCAAATGCAATACATTTTATTTATTGAAGAAGAAATACTTAAAAGCAAAAATATATGTATATAAGGAGTATTAAGCAAAAGTATAGTGGAATTGAGAAATCATTTTTAATTATGACGTTCTTCGATTATCAATCAATGCAATTACAATTAACTAATAAATAAGTTATCTGAAAAACCAGCTGAATAGATTAGACATACAAACAACGAAGTTCTTTAGCAGTAGTATAGGTAACAAAATGATTCTGAAATTATTTATTTGAGTGTTTGGATATATTATAAACAATCAGAGTTACTTCTTTATGGACTATAGTTTCTTCTATTTCTATTTATCTTTCTACACCAATCTTAATTGTTTCTTAGATTTCTTAAGTTCATGCTCAATTTCCTTTTTCCTAAAGACATCCTAATTTTAATTTGGTTTGTTACTTCATATGCATCTGACTTGGTAGCTTCAATGATAGGAGGTATTATTGAATCTCTCTTTTTTAATTTTCTCAAAGTCCAATCCTTTTTATTTTCATCCCAAACCATTCGACTATAAAATTTAAATTATGGACAAAATACTTTTTTTTCTTTTTAGCAAATTTACTATCCTTTACTTTCTAAATATATGTCTGCTATCTTGGCAGAATAATATTCTCTTTATCATAAGGAAGATCAGTTTCCTATTAGCCCTCAATTAATCTTTGCGACACATATTTCAGCTATTCTGAGACCTTATCTACAATAATGTCAAAATCGTATTGTTCTACTGTTTCCAAGGCTGTTAAAGTAAGCTTCGGTTTATCAAATAAGATGTTAATATTTGAGGTCATTTTAGGACTTAAATAAATAATAATAAAATGAATATAAAGTTAATTTTCATATTTTTAGTGTTACTTACATAAGGAGCTTTCGGTATATAAATATAATAGGAAAAGGTGTGGTAACCAAGGTGACGGAATGCTAGGCTAAATGTGATAAATAAGTGAATGGATGTATCTACTCATGCGCATAAACATACTTGCGATAATCATTACTCACTTAAGAAAGATGTTAAAAATTATGCGCAGGAGTAAATAAGGAATGCAAAAATACAAAATGCTACTTAGATCCTTGACTAGTTATTTAACATGTTTTAAAAAACGTATTATATATATTCTCTAACCCCTTTAATCTCTTATTAATTAATTGTTTCAACCAAAAAGGATGGAAAATACAACAATTTTATACGATTTTCCCTGTAAACACGCTAAAGTTGCACTAATAAACTAATTAAATTCTAAATAACAAGCTTTTATTTCCATTGATACAAATTTTAATTACTGATCTATTGCAAGTCTGAATTATTAAATTTTTTAGCAGAATTGTAAACATTCATATTGAGAATAGTCTGAGAATTCTTGCAAATAATTTATTCTTTCCAAAATTTATGACACATAAATTTTTCGCATATCATTTAATAATTAAAAATATACTCATACAATTCTTTAATCACATTATTTTCTAGAAAATAATTATTTATATAAGCTTATTTTTTCCATCCTCCTTTTATTTTGATCCAACATTAAAAACAGTAAGAGATTCTGATAATATAAAAATTAACTACTTGAAGATTTGTTAGATTTTAATAAGGACTGTTAATAACTCCTGTAGATAGAAAGTCCTCTAATAATTTATTGGCAGATTGTTACACCTGAAGATAAGAAGGTATAGATGCACTCAGGGTTGGAGTTTGAATTTATTGAAACGCATATTCCTACTGATGTGTATTCAAAGGCTTATCACTAAGTTCTAGCTAACACAGAGGTATAAAAATTAGAATTAAATAAAAATTATTAAATTCTTTTTTGAGGAATACAAAATATAAATAGAGAGCGTAGCTCAGTGGCAGAGCGAAAGACTCCAACTCTTTATGCCATGTGTTCGATCCACATCGCTCTTCTTTTTTATATTTTTGAATAATTATTAAATAATTAATGAAATAAATAAATAAAAAATAAAAATAAGCATTATACAATAACTTTTCGAGTATTAAATTATTATGTAGATTATTATTTACAACATAATAATAAACCCTTATTAATATTATTCTTATTATTAATTAAAACACAATTAAATATTATTTCATTTAACTCATTTTTAAATCATAATTCCACTTCGATCACCATAATAATTCACCCATTTCTTTATTCTTCAATACTATTTGGATTAAAAGTCTTTTAATAGAAAACAGACCAAAATTCTGTAAATTCCCTTGCAAAAGTATTTATTCTCGATGAGTTATCGACTTCAAAGTATTTAACTAATTTCCTTAAACAACACCAATCACAACGAAAAGATCATCTACTACTCGAGTCTTAACATTTAAAAAGATATAAACTAATAGCATAAAATAATAAGAGAAGAACTGATTAATATCAGAGATAGTTGAATTTTATTCGATAGGGAATTTAAAGAAGAATATAAAGTAGACATCCAATTTATAATTTGGACAAGAAGAAGAAAATAAATGAATTAAAATCAAAACTGAATTAAAATTAACAACAAAAGAAATAGTTTTATTGAAATCTAATTATACATTGTATGTTATGTTATATGTAAAATAAATAACTCTATAAAAAAATATTAAGTTCATTATGCGCTAGTCAAGGTTGTACTTCCTTTTAACCGACGATTTAAAATTGGATTTTTGTAAGCATTATAGGGAATATCAATTGATGTTCTCTAGTTCAGAATCTCTTCTGGACAAGGAGAGGTCCTCATTTATTTTACGATATAATCTAGTTCCCCTTCCTTAGCTTACTTTTCTTTCTTGTTACTCATGCAAATTCCCATTTAAGAATTTATTTTAATATTTTTAATTGGGTATTAACGAAAGAATATTTGTAAGAAAAATAATGCCAAATAAACGCAATTTACTTTTTGTTAAATCTAATAAATAGGGCAGGTCTAATTCAAAGATATTTTTTTTGAAATATTCACTCTTTTTAAAGACTTTTACAATAATATTTAAAATGATAATCAACTTATTCCCGATTTATGTAGTTAACTTTTATCAGAGTATGGATAAAAATGTATTCTAAATATATTGAAATTGTTATTAAAGAATAATAGAATTAAATGGCTGTTATTATTATTCTTTATTACCTGAATACTTTTAGAACATAGCTTCAAATCATGACTATTAATAATGATATTTCATTATTTTTAACTTTCATTACAAAACCTACCATATTATTTAATATGAAATTAGACAAAATATTTATTAGTTATGTTTATCAAGATTGATTCAACTATAATGAATTAATAAATATATATATATATTACAGAGATTTATGCAATTATATACTACGTATAAGGTAAATAAATCAATTAAGGAAACATTGCTTCATTCTGCTTAAGTTTATGGATTTGGCGAGGTTGGAATCTCTTTCAATCTCCTGTTGAGAATTGGATTCTTATAAGGATTTAAATGGGAGGATTAGCTCGCTCTCTGTTACAAGATTATATTGCAGTCTTGAGATAGTCTAACTTGAGCTACTACTTATTATAATTAACCATCATTTGTCTATTTTTTCTATTTTTGAGCAGCACAAGTTCCCATTTAAATATTAATATTAAAGAAGATTTTGAGCTTTTTGATATATTTTTATAATTAATTTACTTTTTAGTCATTCAGACGCTTAGATTACATCAAATTAATATTCAATATTTCTTTATAATAATAATCATTTTTTTCCATGAACAAAACTATAGAAGGCATCTTCGTCATCCTTATTTTTAAATGGTCCTGCAATAAAATTTATAGTTAAAACTTCAGAGAAGCCTTCATCTTTAGTAGGTGGTGTAATTTTTGAAAAGATCATGTTGATGGGCATCTTTCCTACTTTTTTTGAAAAGTGCTCTCTAAAATTATTCGTATCTCTTTAAGTATCATTATGAAGACATAAATCTTTAGAAACTTCTAAGAAAAAACCCCTAACTGGATATTTATTATCCAGAGCTAATTTTATAAATGCTGCTCTATCATCTGGAGTTGGATTTGTATTGTCAATTACTAAATATTTCTTTTCTTTAATTGCCTGCTCTGCAACTTTAAGGCATTTTTCTTTAGTTTTCAAAGAATCTCTATTTACTCTAGTATAATCGTTCAAATGATTGTGAACAAAGGTTGATTTACCAGACCCAGGTGCTCCTATCATGATAATCACTTAAAATATTGATATAATTTACTTTCTGGTTTGTCAGGTTTAGTAAATTTATTAACTTTGCTTTCCTTAAATAGAAATCCCTCTTTAGGAATGCTCTTTGGATTGAATCCTAGTTATTTTGAATAATCCTCATTTAGGTCTTCCTTTAGGAATAATTGCTCTGGAGTTCTAAATATCAGGCCTAAATTTAAAGCAAATTTCCTAAATAATCATTAAAAATGTATACAAGTCGGTATCAGTAAAGTCTTTTTTTTTCCCTTTGACTCTTCCTGCGGCATCTCCACAGTAAATACTTTTTGCCATGTCAGCTTTGGTTCCTGTTAATTCCTAAAAGTCTGTCCACATATCTTAATTTAATTTTAAGTAATACCTACTCGAGGTTTTCTGTAGTTGTCATCACTTGAAGCTATAAATGCTGCTAATGGAATTTTGAGTTCTTTTTATAAGGATTCAATTTTTGTTTTTATATCAGATTCTTTTGTGTGTCCCTTTTCAATACCATTCTGGTTTGTGAATATCACTATAGAGTATCCTTGTTTGGAGTAATCTTAAATTGTGGGGATTACTTTTGGATTCCACCATTGCCAATCATTAGCATCCTTTGCAAATGTCTTTCCAGTTTTAGTTTTAATCAAGGTTTCATCCATATCAAACCCTATAACCAAGGGCTATGGTTTAAAATCCTAGTATAACACATTACTTATACAATTGTCCCATAGATAAGAGTGCCCTTCTTATTCCAATCCCATTCTGAAGCTTTTTTTTATTTCATTTAAATAATAATAAATTTGTATCAGAATTTGTTATAAGGCTCAAAAATTTCAATATTTATTTATGTATTCAATATATATTTATTTGATTATTGAACATTAAATAATGATGATGAGCAATCAATTTTCATTCTCTATTAAACTGAATTGATCTAATATTCCTATTCTTAAACGATATTTAGAATATAGCAAACAGAAATTTTGAAATGTTTAATTGAAGAAAGGATTGAAAAGTTAATTTTGGTATTAAATATACACTTATATCATATTGATGCTCTATCTCTCAACATAAGATGTATGAAATTATTTGATAATTCTTGATTTTATTTATTTATAAATTTCATGATCATTTTGGATTGCTCAGTTAATTCTTGACAGATTGTACATCTTTCAAAACTGGACATCTTAGGTTGGAATTTGCTTCAAAAAATGGTTGATTTCCATTTAAAAAATATACTGCAAATAATGCAGTGCTTCCACTTACGATTGCTAGTATAGGCTTCATTATTTTATATTAAATAATTATAGTATTTTAATCAAAATAATAATAGAAACTATCTGCACATATGTGTGTGCAATATAAATGTCAGAAATCAATTGAAAACAATCCAATCTATGAAAGAATTTTATCATTAGATGATATTATAATAATTCTTAGAAAAATTAAAAAAATCAGCACAATTTTTCTAATTTCTTCTCAAATACTCTTATTAATTAGGATAACAATATCAAGGGAATTATATAATATATTATTATGTAAGTTAAATAGAATTCAAGTATAATAAAAATTATGAAATTCAATTTTGATTCAGAGTAAAGAGAAAATTATTAAATTATCAGTAATCTATTTTGAGGTCATTTATGAATAGAAAATCCAATTAAGATTTAAATAAAAGAACAAGGAATCTGGCTTTCTTATTTTATTTACAATTATGATAATACGAATTAAAGTCGCTAAAGATATTTATGGAAAAAAAGTATAATATTTAGAAATAATTTTTATTGCTAATTAATAATGTCTGCTTCTAAAATCTTTTATTCGCCTTCACGTTCTAACGTTTCAAATGTTTAAGCTTATGGAGGAGACAGAGCTTTGTCACCTAGCAGAGCCAAAATCTCTTAATTATCAGAAAAATTATCTAACTTACAGCATTCAATTGACGAAGATTAGGCTGTAATAATTTATAACTAAGAATCGATAGTTTAAAAAGGAGACATTCGAAAGCAAAGTTAAGATATTGGAGGACAAGGCTACCAAGTAAGCATAGGCAGACGACTCAAAATTTAAGTTATTGAAGGAATAGCTTTAAAAAGTTGAAGAAGGAGCGTAGAATGAGAAAATAATAAGAGAAGTAATTATCAATTATTATGCATAGGCTGGAGATGAGAAATTGAGATCTAAAGATTTGAAGAGTTTGGAAGGTTTCTTAAACAGAGAACTATAATAAGAAAAAGTTAACAGGAAGGATTTCGAAGGGAAAATAATCAAGAATACTGATGACAAAGTTTATAGCTTGAGATTGGATTTAGCTAGATAGAAAAAGTATAGAGAGGAAACAGAAGAGAAAAACGCTTAAGAAATTGGGGATCGAGTGTTGTAATTGTAAGAAGAAGTTGAAGAGGAGAGAAGACAAAGGTAATTTTTTATTTGTTATTCTTATAGAGAATAGTAAAACCAGGATACTATCAAAAGATTAGGGGATTCCATTCTCAAATTATAAGAGATCTTAACTACTGAGAAGAAATAAAGAGAACAAGCCCAAAGTTAAATGTTTAGAATGTTAGATGAAATGAATCACTATTTAAATGGTGAATTATAAAGTGAGAAAAATGAAAGAGAAGCTACTGAAGAGAGTCTTATCAACTTAATTGATTAAACATGCAACAGAGTTGAAAATTCATTAAGAAAATGAGATATTAATACATTTATTCTTATAGTATTAAATAATATTAATCAGACAATCTATCTTTTCATAATTAATACTAATACTGTTACAAATCGTTAGATAAAAAGAATAAAATTTAAGTTAGATGCAAATTATTAGATAAAAAATAAATTTGATAATGCATGGACAACTTATTTCATTCTTTTTTATTGGTATATTTTAATAACGGATTATCTTATTATTACATTTATTGGGGAATGTTTCTAAAAATATAAATGGTTTTTATTTACTATTTAAAGCGAGAAGGTTTAATCTAAGGGGAAGCTTAAAAAGAATTTTATTATTTAGCCTATGGAAGTCCAATATTAGGGATGGAATCAACGCTGTCAGTTTTTCCAGTAAATAGTGGGGAGTTCATTTGTAAAGAGTTCTGGGAATCAATATTTTTTTATTATTTCAATTGCTTTGTTGCTAGCACTCCAGGAGAAGACTATGGAGAGTTGATTAATTAATTCTTTCTCAAAGCATCAAATTTAACGGATCTTTTATAAATACAATAAATACTCTTCGTTTAATGCATTCATTCTTGAACATAGATCATTTTCTTCCCCTTCCTCAATGAAATCATTTTGATTGTCATCAAGCATTATTTAATTCATCTCTTAGAGAAATGGATGCAACAAACATTAATTAGCTGTTATTCTCTTTTAAGGATCCTTCTCAAGCATTTTTCTTAAAAGATCAATAGCAGAGTTTGGAGCATTTTATAATTGCTTAATTGAAAAATCAACATTAGCTTCTCTGTTTTATTTGACAACTGTTGCATAACTTTTACCAGGAAACGGCGGTTTACCAGTTAATAATAAGTAAAATACTAGGCCAAGACTATAGATATCACAAACTGAACTATAGTGACCTTTCATATCTTTCATGTTGATGACTTCTGGGGCAACATAGCCTGGGGTTCCACATCTGCAATATAAGTAAACAGGTTCATTTACATGTGTAGCTAAACCAAAATCAGCTACTACTACCGAATCCATTTTTCTATTATTGTGATTAATACAATACTTTGATTATTTAAATAAAATATTTTCTAATTTTAAATCTCTATGCATAATTTCTTTCTGGTGCATTTAACACAACCCTTATAAGATTCCTACCATTATCTATTATATTTATTTTGTTGAAAGGATTGCCTTTTCTTTAATCAAATCATAGAGTGAGCCTCCTTACAGCAATTCCAATCCGACGTATAATGAATTGCTGGTTTCGTAGATTTCATACATTCTCATTAAATGAGGATGATTTAGTTTTCTCATGATCGACAATTCATTTACGATAGCCTATTTTCCATTTTCTTCTGCATAAGCAGCTTATTTTGAAAAAGCCTTGATTGCCATTTAGACACCATCTTCTATTCGTTCAGCCAAGTAAACCTAGGAGTTTATAATATAAAAGTACAGATGCAAAGTTGCCCTTTCCAATTTTCTTGAATACTCTAAAAAGTGAATGAAATTGCCATTAATTGATTCTGGATTAAAAGAATTCCCTCCATTGTATTATTATTTTTTCATTCCCTTACAATTTATAGGTAGGATGTTCTGCTTATCCAAAATCTCTCATCAATATCATTCCAATAATCTGACCAAGGGAGTCATCTTCTTCATCTTTTTTTTGTACTTGTGTTCTAATGATTTCAAATTTTGTCTCGAAATCCAGTTTCAGATATTTACAAGGCGGCTGATCATGAGACTTAAGAATATGATAAATCTGGAATACTTTTGCAAGAAGAATGTAGTGATCATAACCATACAAGACTCTTGGTTTGTTCTTTTTGAGTTTAATAAATTCAGATTTCAAGAGGGGCTTTTCATTTTTCCACTTTATATCATTAGGAATTTGGATCCAAAGTTTTTAATTCATATTAATAATAATAATTTATAACCAGTTTAAACATACTCTTTAAAATAAGATCGTTTCGATTGCTTATTCAATTTCCAATCTTCCAATCTTTTCCATTATTGAATATTTTTATTGAATCTCCTCCATTTTCTTTAGTATTTCATCCTGATTCCATTATTTAATTGATATCTCAAATTTATTTCAGATCCTATTTTTAATATTCAACTACTTGTTTTGGAGTGATGGGTGATAATGAATCCTTTATAGAAATTCAACAACAAGTTTACAATATCAATAGAGAAAGATACTAAATTTAGATTAAATATGGACAACCTTTATCAAATAATAATGAAAATGTCTATATATTATTGTTGGAAACTGATTGAAGGTTATCTGCAATATTTCAAATGCAATCTCTTTTATTTCTAAAATCAACATATAATTCTCATTTTCAATTATTAGGTTATCAAGAGAAACCAAAAAATGTTGTAAATTTAATTTAATACTGTCCATAGTTTCATTTGACTAGTAAAATTATTTTGATTAAAGAGATTTCACAGGTAATATTTGTTCTAATGAGATGATCCATTAAAACCAGCTATTAGGTATTGCCGATATTCCTTATCAATCCTCACCTATTGATCATCTCCTTATCTATTTATTCTATGGATATCAAGGATTGCGAGATATTAAGGATGTTGAAATAGTAATTTAATAGAGAATATTTGAGCCAAGGAACTTAAGTTTATTCAGTGTTGCAAGTGATAATTGGATATTAATGACATTTCTCATGAATAGCCTACATTTATTTTATATTATATAAATTATTATTTTACTTATATAAAAAGACAATAAAATGTTAGGAGGGCTTTATGGATTAAATTTTAAGCAGCATTCGTATCTTTTTTTATGCTTAATATTACCTACAATCATTACAGGATTTGGATTATTTTATTTAGATGAAGCTCTGACAACTTTGTGTGTTTTGTAATTTTTCTATGTTATAATACCTGCGATTTATATAAGGTATTTAAGCAAAGAGGGCGAACTAAGAGGTAATTAACTATGAACATGTAACTAATAGTTTATTTCATAAATGAATTGGAGGGAAGATAAGAATAGATCAAGAGAGGACTCTCTTTATTTAGAAGTGCTTTTGGAATGGTTCTATTGTCGTTAATTTTCACATATTATTGGGAAGAGGAGATCATGGATTATTTGAGGATTCCTCTATTGGAGCATCCTGTTTATATTGGAGCATTCTTGTTGGTTTTGATTATATGCAACCCATTTTTAGAGGAGTGGTATTGGTAATGAATTGATATTAAGCAAGGCGACTGTTTTTGATGAAAACCTACAAGGAAAGTGAGAAGT
Source organism: Paramecium octaurelia (assembly GCA_905182995.1). Taxonomy (NCBI): domain Eukaryota; phylum Ciliophora; class Oligohymenophorea; order Peniculida; family Parameciidae; genus Paramecium; species Paramecium octaurelia. The sequence goes on from CAJJDP010000096.1 coordinate 36,898, forward strand.
ATAGATTCGTAATAAATCTCTTTTATGCTTTGTTTCATTTCATTATGTTATTTAAGATATTTAAATCAGATTGGGAATTCGCAATTGGGTTTTCAACCTATTTTATGTCAATCGGTGGATCCTTCGAACACATCAGAGAAAAGTACGGGTTCATCACTTGTCTGATGGCTCACTATGGGATGACCTTGGCTGCTTCACTAGCTTTATTAGTTGTATATAAATCATAATTGTAATGATAATTAATTAATAATGGAATCTAAAGAAAAAATCCTCTCTTGCTTGAACATCCTTAAACGATTGCCACCAACTCAAATCTAAAAGAATGCTGCAGCACTAGCTTCTTTGATTCCAGATTATGCGGAGGAACTATACTAGAAGATAGACAAGCCTTTAGGTATGAGAGAAATGACAATTTAGATATTGGATAGGATGAAAAAGGGAATCAATATATATAATCCGAATTCAATAGGGATGGAGACTCATTTAGATCACATGTAACAAATTAATACTACCCTCAAATTGATGACGCAGTTTATCCTTCAGATGCATTACGGAAATTAGAAATTAAAGCCAATGCTGTCTTTGACGAATATAGAAGATTGTACATATATTATAAATATCTCAAGATATTACGAAGGAGGATTGTCATCATGCTATTTTTGGGATAAAGAGGATGGTGGATTTGCTACCGCTTGGTTGATTAGGAAAAATGTAGAAAAGACTAAGGGAATTGAGGATGGATCTTGGAGTTCAATTAACGTAATTGATATTAAGACAGATGGAAAATCTAAGTGGACTTACAAGATAACTACCTCAGTTGTTTTGGAAATGAATATCATCTAAAATCAAGATGTTGGCAAATTCAATATAACAGGCACATTAACCAAATAAGTACTCACCATCATCGATTTTTTTAGAAGGAAGAATCTTTTGAAGCTCCTGCAGGTAATAAGGATTTAGAGTTGTTCCACATTATGAAAATAGGAACCTTAGTTGAAGATGTGGAGAGCTATCTCCGTTCCTAAATGGATAGTATTTATTTTGGCAAAACCAAAGATGTATTCTCTGTATCCAACTATTTAATAGATAGTGTTCTAAACACGTTTCATCGAAGGAGAAAAGCATTTCATCTAACAAAGATAGGGATTAGCAGGAGAATTTAAATAGAAATATGGATGATATAATTGAATTCAATAATGAATTTATTAAAAATAATATTGAACCATTTCTATTGACATCTCAAAAATAATTGATATAACTTGATATGGCTATTTATATTCTCTGCAATAGATCTTCAGATATTCTTGTTGATTATTACACTGAATTTTATCTAATCCCTACTTTCTTCAAATTACAATCAGAAATTCACTTATAAAATATTATATTTATTAATTACTAGCTCTCTCTTCAAAGAAAATCTATTACTAGAACTTAAGCTAGATGTTAATGAAAAATCTTAAGTATTTTAACCAAATTTAACTGTGTTTGAATGTGATACTTATCTTAGCTCTATAATTTATAGTATTTAAACAAATTTAAAAATTAAAGATATTTTAATCTTAATAGTATTGAAGAATAAAGAAATGGGTGAATTATTATATTGATTTTGAAGTGGAATTATGATTTAAAAATGAGTTAAATGAAATAATATTTAATTGTGTTTTAATTAATAATAAGAATAATATTAATAAGGGTTTATTATTATGTTGTAAATAATAATCTACATAATAATTTAATACTCGAAAAGTTATTGTATAATGCTTATTTCTTTTATTTATTTATTTAATTAATTAATAATTATTCAAAAATATAAAAAAGAAGAGCGATGTGGATCGAACACATGGCTTAAAGAGTTGGAGTCTTTCGCTCTGCCACTGAGCTACGCTCTCTATTTAATTTTTCTTAATCTCAATAAAATAATAATGAAAATAATCATTAAGTTTATACAACAGTTTTAATTGACTAAATATCTAAAATTTTTGAGATAAACATGTAATAGTTCCTTTAATTTTTTATCAAATAATCATATTTGAATTGATTTAAACTAAATTCATTCAACCTTTAATTGCTAAATATTCCTTCATTATGAATTCTCATATTGTGTTTAATTTTGGATCATTAACTGCTTCTCTTTCTAATTCATATTATGCCCCAACATTGTTCAGGAGGTGCTTAGATTAAGTGAAAGAAGATGTAGTGAGTAGTTGGGTTGAACTGATTTTAAAGAAATTAGAGCTTTTACAATAAATAATAGGATACAAATTTTGTCTACCTTCAGAAAGTACAACACTTATACGCACCATTAATAGTATGTGTAATATCATAAATAAATTTATTTAATTTTTAATGATAATACGTGTTTTTTTATTGATTCCAGTATGAATAATGATGATTGTGTTTTATTTTATGATATTTCATGATACTCAATATTTGTAATCAGCCACAAATAAGGATTCGTTGGATGCACCACCTTATCCACCTTGATATTTTCCTATTTTGATAATATTTGTTAAAATACCTAATTAAGCTTCGCTGTTAGCCTTAGCTCTGGTCAATAATGCTTATTAAGCAGCTTCCCAATTTTCTTATTTTCCAGCCCATGTCTTAACTGCAGTATTTTGGAGTGCTCTGCCATAAGAGAATGTCAAAGCCCATGGTTTTCTGACTGTGGTCAATTAATTCATAGCATTCAAATTCAAAGAAGCTTCTTCCTCAGATTGTCCTCCTGAAAGGAACTAAACACTATAAATGGATATCAATTACTGTGACTCCGACAAGGGCAGGAGGAACTGTTCTGCTCAAGGCCAAAGCTGTTCTGTATCCAATTTCTTATGGTGTGACTTTGCTTCTGTCTGCATTGGTTGATCCTGGTGTAACCATATTTGGTTTGAGGAGACATCCCTCTAAGAAGATGTTGTTTTCATTCAATGCTTTGAATACGGCAGCCAAAACTTTTTCTGTGACCTTTTAGCTGACTTCGATTGAGTGATCTCCATCGGCCAAGATTTCTGGTTCGACAATGGGAACAAGACCATTTTCTTAGCAGATTGCTGCATATCTGGCCAATCCCCATGCATTTTCTTGGATGGCTTATTGTGATGGTAAGCCATTGCCAATTTTCAAGACTGCTCTCCATTTGGCAAATCTGCAACCAAGTTTGTAGTGTTCAGCAGCCATACTAGCCAAGGAGTCTAATCCAAGAGTTGCTGATTCATCTTGTGTTCCTGGAAGTACACCCAAACCCTTATCGACTTTGATTCCTGCCACGATGCCTTTCTCTTAAAGCAATTAGACGAAGTTCTTTCCATCTTTGGTAGCGTGTTTAACCTATGGAAAGTAATTAATAATATGTATTACGGTCTCGGAGAAGAGGATGACACCACTAATGTAATTTTCAACGCCTGGAGCAGTGAACAACAATTCTCTGTAAGCTCTTCTGTTCTCTTCGTTGTTTTCAACATTGATGGTGACGAACTTCTTTCCTATGGTTCCTTAAGACTACACTTTTAAGATTTAAGAGATACTTCATCAGCAGCCAAGATTCCCTTTCCTGGAGTGCAAATCTTTTAAGCTGTTTCGGCTAATTCCTTTCTGTAGTCGGGCTTTTATTACATAAAGATATTTAAAATGAATTTATTTATCAATTTTTTTTTTAAATCTAAACCTTATGACTTGAACTTTTCGATATTGTATTAATATTAAATACCAATTAAATAATTATTCGTATTATTTTTATACAATTATGACTGAAAATAATTTTGCCTCTTTTTTCTTATATCAATAAAGCATTTTTAAATGTTTGTTAATTTAATATAATAATAAAAAGAATAATATACTTAAAATAAAATAAAATTGCAAATCAAATATAATATTGCTTAATCTTTAATGCTTTTCAGATCAAAGAATTAATAGGATGCTAAATAGATATTGCTATAAATCAAATAAGTAAGGAGATATCAGTTTAAAGTTAGTTAGGATTGAATAGTGCTATAAACCTGAAAAACTTTCTTTTTAAACACCTTGAAATCTCTTGCCTGAGGTATAAAATCATCCTATCTTTCATTTTGTTCTTTAATCCAAACTGAAATTTATTATTCTTATCAATTGAATAGTAATTTATTTGATAATGCAATTTGGATACTGCAATATTTAATGAACTTAGTATAAATATGCTCTTTTAATTGTTCTGATTCAAAGAATAATGGAATAATAAAGTTAATAGCTATACTATAATGAGATTTTTTATGTTTTGTTTTCAAAATAAAATAAGACAATTAAAAATGATTTATAATATTTTAATATAAGAATTCAAAATTATATAGTTAGTATGCATCATTTTCTTGTAAAATGGAGTGGCATAATTTAATAAATACACACAATTTATGATGGTCAAATGAGAGTATTCTTCATTCATTAAAGAAAATAATAATATCATTTACTATGGCATTTAATAAATTGACGTCCAGAATTATAAATCGACAGCGATATTTATTTAATAACTTCCCTTGAATATATTAAAGTAATTTTTTTAAGAAATGGATTGCGTTTATTAATGAATATTGTGAATTACGTAATTAATTTAGAGATTGTTCTTATATTTAAATAATTCTAAAGCATTTAGAATATCATTCAAATATATGTTGAATCTAACACATTATGATTACATTTATTTATATAACATATTATGATTACATAACAACAAACATTTTGCTTGTTATTTCTAATCATAAATTGCATATCAGCATAGAAGCCCTGTGGTCTATATATATTTGATGAGGTTGGATGTGTCTCATCAACTTATGAAAAATGTAATGTAATTTGAAATCAAAAAGGTTCTTGGAATGACTTCTTGAGTGCCTGTCAGGCAACAGAATCAAACAATATTGGTTGTTCAGCCACACTCAATAGATTAGCGTGCATTAATTAATTGCAATATCCTAATTAGGATTGGGCTTATTGTAAAAGCATCTATAATATAAATAGGTCGGTTTTCTGGATATTGTCGTGAAATAACAGGTTCGACATCTTGTTCTTCGAATCTTTCGAAGCCAGCATGCTTGGCTGTAGTGGGAAAACCGTGTTAATGGTAAGGATTTTGCTTGGACATGTCAGCCTCACAGTTTTAGGAGTCATTGGCCAAGGCTTAAAATGACCCTACCTTCATGAACCAAGCAAATATCTCAATATGCCAATCAATCACTGGAATTTCTGTTGTTCATTAATCTAGTGCTTTCCCTTACATAGTTTAACTCATTGATAAATATGGTTCGGATAATGTTATGTTAAGCAAATATAAAGCTTTGCTGGCCATTCCAGGATGCCTTGAAGTGGATGTTAATTTGTTGAATCTATTGACTTGTTCTGCTGCTGGATTGAATTCAGCTGCTTGTAAAAATATCTCAACGCCAGGATTCAAATGTAAATTTTAGAATGGTTAATGTATCAACGTAACAGATTTTTAAAACCTATCTTGCCAAGATAATATTAATAAGGAAGCATGTCTGAGTGTAACAAATATCAAATAGCCATGTTATTGGAGTAATGGATGCTAACTATACACTGGTAAGGCAGATTGTAGTGTTAAAATTCAACCCGTCTCTCCATCTTTTTGCGCTGCGATAAATTACGTGGACAAATCAGGAAATGATTAAGAATGTTTCTATTATCAAAAGAAATAAAAATGCAGTGAATTGTGTAGAGCAAAGTCACTTCAATTACCAACAAGTCAAAAAAGTTGTAATTCTTCAAGTTATAATTGTGTCTATCAAAATAACTCATGTCTATTTAAAGGTGTAAAGTCTTAGTGTGGATTACTCGGATAAAATTAATTTTCTTGCATGAATGTTAGTGAAAATTGTCAATTTGTAAATGGAATTTGTAGGTAGATTGCTGATTTATCAACTGTTAAATGCGGGGACAATCTTAATCAACAAGCATGTTAGAACATAGTTGCTGTTGGATAAGTGTGTAAATATGATAAAACTGAAAAAAAATGTAAAGTATTAAAATTGGATTTTTATGAAACTTGTGAAAACCTATAATTTGTAAATGAGAATGCATGTAGAAGAATTACTGACTCAGCATGTTACTGGGTAGATGGAAGTTGCAAAATACCTGTTGCCAAAGTAAGTTGCACAGCGAGAGGATTGAACAGGATAGCTTGTTTATAGAGTAACATGGGGCCTTGTTAATGGAGTAAAGAAGCTGGGATGTGTTAGAGTGTTAATGTTATTGAAAATCAAACATCTTGTGAATCGTTAAAATTAGTGAATGAATTTGCTTGCAGAATGGTTTAATTTAAGAATGGTGTATAGGAAGAGCATTGTAAATATAATTCAAATACTTACTAATGCTAACTATTTTCAAAGGAATTAGTGGCTCCTTTTACAATCAATTGTCTCACCTAGGGTTTAAATAAAAGAGGGTGCTTGGATGTATTGGATCCGACAATAGCTTGCAAATGGACTAGTTAAGGATGTACAAAACTAACTTCTGTGACTTCAGCATGTTCAGGACTAGTCAATGTAACTGCCAAAGCTTGTGCATTAATCACAGGAGAAGTGTGTGGATACGATGAGGAATAGACTAAATGCACTACAAGTATTAAAAAGAATGCAAAGAGTTGCACTAAATTAGAACTTAAGGATAGTGTTTTGAATGGGAATGCATGTGCTTTCATAGAGCCAGATGGTGACTTAGCGTGTTATTTCGATGCTGTAAATTTGTCATGTAGTCCAGCTGCAGCCTAGTTGAACAAAATAAAATGTAGTGACTCATTCCCTAATAAATTTGCTTGTCTTTCAATTACAACACCAGGACAAAGATGTTAATGGAATACTTTAAAAAGATTATGTGAAGACATTAAGATGCCATCTTACGATTCATGCGAATATATAACAGATGTTAATGATAACACTTGTGTTGGATATGAGAATGACGTTGAATATTACATAGGTGAATCTTCTTTTTGTACCAAACCTGGAAATACTGACCCTAAAAATATATGCAAATAGTATGCTCCTGCTTCAGGTGATGAAGCCAGTTGTTTTTCAGGACAGTTTCCCAATTTGCATGCATGTGTTGCAAAAACTACTGGATAGAAATGCTATTTTGATACTACTTCATTTAAATGTACTGTTTTAGCTGATGCTGATAAACCCAAAATACTAGACTAAATATTGTGTAAATAAGCAAATCAAGATCTTTGTGTATTGGTTACAACAAATGATTAAAATTGCCAATGGGAAAATACAGAAAAGAAATGCTATAATCCAGACAAATGTAGCGAAGCATCTTCAGCAGCAACTTGTAAAGCTGTTACTTAACCTTGTGTATTTGTTGATAATAAATGCCTTCTAATTAAAAGTGTAAATGCTAAGGATTATAAATGCAAGGATGCTAATGATAATGAAAAAGCCTGCTATAAAGTTGCAGGAGAATCTTGTACATTTACTGGTGGAGCATGTAATAAATTAACCTAAGATCTTGATAATGACACGTGTACAACATATACAGCTAAGGTGAATGCAGTAGCTTGTGCAAAAATATCAAAAGATGGGGAGTAATGCAAATATGACAAAAATAGTAACCTATGTGTTACAGCAATTTCTTCGTATGGTGAATGCAATATTGGATAAAATAAGCAAAATTGCTTATAAGAGAACAGTTGTGAATTTACTGAGACAGAAACAGTCTAAGATGGAGAAACTACTGTAGAAAAGGAAATTTATTAGTGTAAAAAGATAGATAGTGCTTGTTAATATGCCACAACAAGTGATGCATGCATGTTAGTGCAAGATTGGTGCGTTTGGGATAAATCTAAGTCTTCTTGTCTAATTGCACCTGATGTTTCATGTTTAGAATATAATGATAGTAATTTTGAATATAGTTCATATACTTGTGGGAGTGTATGGGCATCTGTTGATACAAAAATATGTTCATAAAATGAAACTTCAAAATTATGCGAAGAAATAGTAGCTGTTAGTTGCAAATCTGCTAAAGATGAAATAGATTGCAAGATTGTTAAGGCTGATTGCAAATTTGAAAAAGCAAAATGTGTGTAAAATCTGGTCAAGGCAAAATAATGTTCAGATAATTTTACTCAATATGCTTGTTTGACAGGCTCACTTTTTTGTTATTGGACTAATAGTGCATGTCATGATTATGACGATCAAGTAGATATTAAATGTGTTTCAGATTCTATACCAGAGGAAGATGTTAATGCGGTTATCGCAGCTGAACTGTGTTATTGGTATGGTTGCTATTTGAAAAAAGACACCTTGAAATGCACTCAAGATACAAGTGTACCCACTGAATGTACCGAAGCAGTATCACCTTCTGGTTGTAAGTCTCTTCCAGATGAAAAACACTGTTATTGGGACATTGATTCTAATTGTAAATAATTGACGGATCTCTCCTAAGCTAAATATCTCACACTCAAATAAGTGGCTAACTCTCAAAGAACCTTGTGTGTATCACCTCAAAATGAAGGAGAGCTGACTGAATGGTGGGAAGGATAATGCTACTCAGTAGATTCCAATCTCTCAAAATGTGATGATGACATTAACATACGAGCTTGTGAAGCAGTATTGAGAGATGACCCTATTCAATTGTGTATTTATAAGGATAATAAATGCAAGTATGCAGATCCATTGACAGCTCTTTGTACAGAAACTGTAAATGTATTCACCTGTGTTGCAATTACAACAGCAGGGTAATTTTGTGTATGGCTGGGATAGTAATGTTATGCATTGCAGGATGATGGATTCCCTCTTGGTAAATATTCAAATGTGAATGCATACACATGCACAAAAACATATACAATAAATGGATAGCCAAATAGTAAAATAACTAATCCAATTGGTGTTAAATTTGGAACTGATGGTTGCATATAATCAGATCCATCATCTGATTTATGTAATACTCCTGGTTTAAATTACTATGGATGTTTATAAACAAAGGCTGGAGCATGTACTTGGAATGGATCTAGTTGTGTTCCCTTTACTTAATTTACTGGAAAGACTAAGTGTTCTGATTATCTAAAGGTATCTGCTGGTGTTTGTGAATAAATACCAACTTTAAAGTGTACGTGGAAAAATTATAATTGTATCGATGCCACAAGTTAATTATTATGCACTGACAGTTTGAGTTAAGAAGCATGTGTTTCATAGAATACAAACTCATGCTAATGGCTTAATAATAAATGCATAGTTTAGAATATAATTGCTGGTGTCACTTCTTGTGGGGATTCAAGCACATTTTCAACTGCTGAATATTCTTCAGTCATGAGTTGTCAATAGATTTCTTTTGGAGGATTACCTTGTAGACACACAGGGAAGGGATGCACTTCCCAGATTGATCTTTTAGTTGCCAAATGTAATACTCCAGGTCTAAATGATATTGCTTGTACTATGATCACTTTAGAAAAATGTATTTATTTGAATGGGCAATGCTAAGTTTATGAACCAACATCATCCCAATGCAGATAATTAGTGAATGTCTCACCTCAAGTGTGTGCAGAAATATCAGATCCCACATAATTATGCAAGTTTAGTAAGTTAAATAATAAATGCATTTCTGTCTACAATTATGATTTGTGTACTAGTCCAGGGATCAATGAATTTGGATGTAATTCAATAGGTGTGTGCAAATGGCATAAGGATGAAAAGTATTGTACATGTTCATCAGTTTTATCAGGAGTGAGATTTTGTGCAGATTACGATTATCCAACTTGTAAGGTCTAATCATAGTAGTGTTTATGGGATGATACTTCCTAAAAATGTAGAGCCAAACTCTGCTCCGACTTATCCTCATCCAATTGTAACAATGCTACCATGAACAATTAACATTGTTATTTCACATCCAAGAGCACTTGTCGTGGAGCCAAAACATGCAATGATGTCAGAAATGTTGCTGATTGTACTAAATACTTAATAAATGGACAATACTGTCAACCATATGTTGATGATATTTGCAGAACCAAATAATGTGTCGATAACTTAACAGACTCTTCATGTAATGGGTCCTGTTATTGGACTGGTACTTATTGTGCTTAGAGATTATGCTAAACATTCACTAAAAAGGATTAATGCTCAGGCACATACGAAGATGGCACTTGCTTCTGGCTTAATGGATTATGTGTTGGCTTAGATTCTTGTTATAAATTATAGACATATTATGACAATACTGAAAATTTGAAGAAGGATTGTAATGCTGCCTCGATCATGGGAAATCAATGCTATTGGCAATTGGCATATCAATATGCAGATTCATATGAATGCTCTCACAATCAATGCAAGTATAGTTGTTAATGATTAATTAGACCTCTGGGATCGAGCAAAATCAATTGTGTTGGAACTGAAATCAGCAATTATGTTTGTATTCTATCTTAGGACTTTCAATGTATGAGATGCGAAGATGTTGTGGATAAATGCGAATGTTCAAAATACAGTGGAAATTGCTATTATAGTAACAACAAGTGTAATTCGATTCAATGTGCTTAGTATGTCGAGGACTCTTGTGGTATGATCAGCTTTTTGTATGTTTTTAGCCTTGTTCCCTGACAAATGTATCTGGCATGCTGGATCGAAGATGTGTTTGATTATTTGTGCCAAGTTGGATGAAAAGAGTTGCGAGGCCAGACAAACCGCCACGTCTCAGTGTTACTGGGATTCGAAACTTGAAAGATGCAATTCTGGAGTTCCCAGCAAAATTGTCATTGACACTGTGTCTCCCCAAATCGAAGCTGCCAATATCACGATCACAATTTCATCTTCATTTTCACACTTGGTCATGATCATTATTGGATTATATTTATCGTATTGACAATTTATATGTATATATTATATCCCATTCCTGTAAAATTAAATCATTGTATTTTATTTAAGTCAAAAGGCTTGCTGTCTGGATGCTTATTTTTTTTCTATTGTCCCTTCTTTCTGTTCATGAGCTGATTACCCAAGGGAGACTCAAGCTTTAATATTAATATTCAGTTATTTCTTACATCTTCCTATATTTACAAATCCGCTTAATATTGACTGTCATCCTAAAACTATTACTCTACATTTATAACGAATTATTACACTCCGAATTGGGTGCTCCTCTCAATAAGATTATTATGGCCTCAGCCAATTCAAGTTCTGTGTCGCTCTTTGGATATTGTTTTAAAAGATCATATATTCCTTGATGCTCTTCCAAAACAAACTCTAGCATTACTAATTACTCTTACATTTCAAAGTGCATTTCTCCAATTGTGTGATCATGTTCAGCCTATTCATTTCATTGATAAGATAAAGCAATTTTGCCGATGGTTATTCAAAATGGTCCATATTAAATATATATTAATTATATTAATATATTTTATAGATTTAAAACATTCTTTTGAAAATAATTAATCTAATCCATGCTTTTCGTTTTATCTATTACCCTATACAAACACCCTTTAAGGGGCTAATATATTGTTGAAGCAATGAGAATAACTAATTTGAGTCATCATTAACTCATCAAAATAGGGTGTGTTTTCATGAAATCATATATCTCCATTAAAGAAGGGTTTACTTATTATTAAGAAATTTCTAGTATTTCTTGTCTTCCTTAAATGGATCTTTTTAACAATCCCTCCCTTCGTACTATACTGATTGGATTTATTAGTACTCATGAATTCTGATGTAAGAAATCAACTTTAGTTACTTGGCTTTTGTTGTGTATTTTCATAAAATAAATTTTAATAAAACATAATATAAAAATGAAAACTTACGAATTTGAGTTGAATAATAAGAGGAATATTTAAAGAGAAGAACTCTTCATTTTAACTATAGTTGAGAGAGTCTTGGCTGGTTTCTTATCATCAATATCTTTTGTTGATCAAGCTTAATTTTGTGAATTGTTATCGAAGAAGCAAAAGGAATAAAAGTCCATTTAAGCATTGCATCTGCAGATCTTGGGAACAATCAAGCGAAATCTCTTGAAGAATCAGTCACCAATCAAAGATCATAAAATAAATTACGAAATCAGAACTGTTGTATCTTAATCAATCGATTCAAGAAAAAACTATATTTGTTTATCTAGTAAGAAGAAGCAAGACAATAAAGAACAGCAAACAACCGAAATAGAAACTCAATTCTATGCACAACCCCAATCCGTTAAAAGCAGAAGATTCAGATTAGACAAAGCGAGTAATCAAGAAGGTAGGTTGCTAACCAATGGAAGTTATCAACAAAATGACTCAACTACGACAAGAGCCATCAACCCATTTTAACTGAATAGTCCAAATAGTACTCAAGCTGATAACCAACTAAAAGATTTGTCGATTTAAAAATAGTTCACATCTATCGATAGTAATTTTAAGATTAGAAATTAGAAGCCCACTATCAACATAGTAAGTTAAGATGGAGAAATAGAAAAATAAGTGAATTACACAAAAAAACAAGGTGTTAATTACAAAAGCAATTTCAATGAATAATCAATCAAGGGAATTACAAGTAATGAAAATATTGCTTAAAAACCTATTCAACCATATTTGGAACCTTAACTGAATTCATAAACTACAAATGGCTAAACCAAGGCAGACATTTTAGAATCTAATTTAATAAATGAATCAGTTAATCCATAAAATACTTAGGCTTAGAGTTATTCGAGAAAATAATCTTAAAATCTTCCTATGGGAAGTGATTCAAGTAAAATGGATCTCAAAGAGAAATTGCAAAAATATTATAGTAACGATGATGATTTCAGTTCTTCAAGAAGACCTATGACTTAGAGTGATAGGTTAAAGCAGATTACATATGGTACTCATACAGAATTACCATTTTTGGGTAAGGATGGTAAATAAAAGTAATAGACTATTTAGAGTGCAAAGTGTTTAGACAAAAATTAAGAGCAAATGTATTTAAAGCAGAGCAAATAAGATAAAATTAAATAACAATAGAAATAAGAAAAGTAGGAAGAATAGAGCAATCCTTTGATGAGTTTGAAGGCTGATGAAATTGAAAAAAAAACTACGTTTCTATCCCCTCCTTAATCTTCTCGAACATTACAATCAGGAAAATCAACCAAAACAAAGTTAAAAACTGTGTAATCAAATGAACAAAAAATAGCAGATATCCAATAATATCATCAGTAAAATTCTATCTCCAAGGAGGAATCTCAGGTATCATTATTAGATCAATCCTTGCACAAATAAGAGAATGTACATTCTCATTTTAATCCTATCAGACCTGCTACTACTCATATTGAGGCCAATATACAATAATAATATTACCCATAATTTTAGACTCACGATAACATAGATTAATAAGAATAAAAGTATCAATAGATATAATTGATGCAATAAATAAGTATGACATCAATTATGCATGATGATGAACATAATTCAAACATTAGTCAATAAATAAATATATAAGTAAATCAATGCGAACCTACATAAAACACAAACAACGTTATTGTTGAAGAATCAATAGAATGTTCTCCTATACAGAGAATGCCTAATCAATAACATGTGACACCATCTTTCAATCATCTAAAATTGGAAGACCAAAAATAACAAAGCGCATCTTAAATTCATTCTTAGCAAAGACAACAAATTTCTCCATCGGATAGAAATCAAACATAGCATTCGTAAATACCCTTACAGCAAAATCAATTTTCAATCAATTCAACGTAATCGAGGATGTTGATCCCAATTAATAATACATAAAATGGTGTTAAAAATACTAGGTCAACAACTAAATAAAAGTCTCAATTGAGAGAGCAATAATAATAGCAATAATAAAGGTCAGATGAGAGTTAACCTGAGAGCAAATTAACAATAGAATCGTCTTAAGGAGAAAAGTCAAATAGATCAAAGGCAGTTAAAAATGCAAAGCAACTCAAGTTACCTGTTGCAGCAGCTGCGTTGAATTTTGCCAGAAGAAAATCTTCCAATTAGAACTCTCCTCATGATGTATGATTAAATTTCACTTAAATTAGCCAAAAAAGATGGAATAACAAGAAAAGGAGAGACAAAGATAGATGGAATATTAGAAACAACTCGAAAAGATGAAATATGAAAGGGAATTAATGGAACAGTATAAGATCCCTGATAACATGCCGTTATCGTAAAAGCGGGCTATTATTGAATAGTTGATTAACCAATTAGAATCAATTGCAGATCAAGACGTGAAATATTAGATTATGTTATGTATCACATATATATTATTTATTTAGACAAGCAACGATAAGAATAGATTTAAAATGCAGCAAAACAAGAATTAGTATTCAATCGTAATTTGGATAATTGTTATGAAGAATTGGGACATCTTTCAGAATAAAAGTTGAAGCTATTGGGGAAGGATGATTCAAATAAGATTTAGTTTTTGAAATTCGAAGATTAAGTGTAAACATCTTTTCCAGGTTAACAAAAGGCTTTTTCATAAGATATAAATTCTCCAATAAAAAAGAATTTGAAATTTCTTAGTAAATTAGATCCTGTCGAAATAGAAAAGTAAATGAATAGAATCAAAGAATTCAAGTAAGAAACAGAAATGCTAAAATTTTTTTAATCTTTCAATTCCTAATATGATAAAGAAGTAATTTAAAAAGTTATTTTTCAGGTTAATCAATGCGATCTTGACTTTCCAACTGAAAAAGATAGATAATACTCAATGGATCATTAAAGAGGAATATTACCAAAGACTACTTATAAGAGAAAAAAAACTAAGAAATAAAGCACAAAATTAATGATAAGTACTTACAGAGTAGATCCTAAGAAATTAGACGTGTTATTGCAAGCAACTGACAAAATAAAATCAGTTGGCTAATTTTTATTATGATTATAGATTATTCTCAGTATACGATATAATATTAAAAATAATAAAACTTTGAAATCACTAGCTTATAACAATTCGCATAATTTTCGACATATTAAAAGTTCAATAAAAACTTGATTAACATGCCATAGATTATCCTTATAAATTTACAACTAAATATTCGCAATATCTTATTGAATAATTAAAATGAGAAGTTTACAATATCTTATTTTTCCATTCCTTTATAAATCTTCATTGCTTAAATTATCTAGTCAGAGTCGATAAGATTCTTATTCAAAAGTCTATAACAATGAGAAATAATACAAGATTGAGTAAGAATTTCCAAAATATTTATAAGACCAGAAACAATAGTCTTCAGTGGAAACTCTAATACTGCTTTGGCCAATGAAGTGGCATAATGCTTGGGAATACAACTTGGGAAAGCATTAATGCAGAGATTTTCGGACGGAGAATGCAACATTTAAGTTAAATTATTTATGATGGTTAGGTTCTAGATAACGTAAGAGGAAGAAATGTTTTTATCATTTAATCGACATGTCCTCCTGTAAATGAGAATCTAGTTGAATTATTTTTATTTATAAGTGCATTAAGAAGAGCATCTGTGAAGAAAATAACAGTCATCCTTCCTTATTACGGATATTCAAGATAGGACCATAAATTAGAGAAAACTTAATCTATAGCAGCTGCAGATATCGCTAGGATGCTAGAATAGACTGGAATAGATCATCTTGTTTCAGTTGATTTACATCGAGGACAAATTTAAGGTGCGTTTTCCACTAATGTACCTGTAGACAATATAAGCCCATACATCACGCTCATTCATGAATTTAACAATAATCCTTTATAATTAAGTCCGCCAAATGAACTAACCTTAGTTTCTCCTGATTTTAATGGTGTATCAAGGGCAAAGAAAGTTCAGGATTAATTATCCATTGCATTCCCTAATCTTAAGACAAGTAAGAATAAATCAGTATCACTTAAAAGAACTGGCCATGATCTATAAATCTAAGCATCCAGTGGCGGAAGCAGAAATTAGTCTAGTCGGGGAAGTTAATGGGAGAAATTGCTTAATAATCGATGATATAGTGGATTCAGGAAGTACCCTGAGTAGAGCAGCTGATATCCTAAAAAGGGAAGGTGCTAAAACTGTGATGGCATATGCTACTCATCCAGTTTTTTCAGGAAGAGCTGCGTTAAATTTAGGAATTTCAAATTTATCAAAGATTTATGTAACTGACACTATACAAGTCAAAGAATTAGATAAATAAATTTTACAAGACAAATTGAGTGTTTTGAGTGTGGCACCTCTATTAGCTGAGACGATATACAGACTTTAAAAAAGAGAGAGTTTGCATGAGCTATTGGGTGCACATAATATTTGAGTTTAAAAATTCAATTTTATTGTTGATCTAAGCATTTTAACAATTCTGATTTTGCATTTTCTAGTAATTATTTCACTTCATTAACAGACTTATCTGTGTTGAATCTTTGAATACACATGATCCCTTGATTTAATGCTTTCAGTATAAGTTATGCTTAATTTATCTGAACATCAATGGTTTCTTATTACTTCAAATTATTGGCTTCTATTAATCTATATTATAATGTTTTTTACTTATTATTTTCATCAGGAATTTCAGGATTCTTAACATTTTGAAATATTTTGGGAGACTTGCTGACATCTCTACTTCCTAGAAATGTAATCAAAAAGTAATCCTAAAGCAGGGTTTGTTCAGGATTTGCAGATTACAACACATTTTTAATACTGAAAGCTGCTTGAATCAATTAAGCTAAATTTTCTACAGGTGGGTATTTCAAAAACCTTTTCAAACATGCATTTGGGTCATCCTTCTCGAGTACTAATAATTTAGGGTAATCCAGTACTTTAATCTCTAACATAAACAAACATAGCTATGACAATGCAATCAACTAATAAAAGCCATTGCTTCTCTTCAGTAAGGTAATAATCATAAAATATGGCATCCCAAACTTTCAAAGAGTCTTCAACATGAAATTCTCGTGTAAACATGCATCTAAAATTAGTATATTTATTAATAACTACCTAATCCATCTAACTAAGAATACTGAAAGTTCAACATCCTAGACTTTTAAATGCTTGAATAATGAAATGTCAATTATTTTCAACTATTGGTCATAGATTTTCTGGATCCTATTCTATATTATTAGCTATTATTTCTTCTGGCTTTCTGGAGTATGTTTAAACATATCAACATGAGCAACCAGAATTTATTCAAATAATTAAAAGATGTCTTCTTCCGCATATTTGGTATCGAAGAATATGGCTATTTCCTTCTTATCATCACTATCCTCTAAGTTATTGAAACCTTAAGTCTCTGTAAAATAGACCTCAATAACATTAGCTGCCAATTCATTCATCCCCTATCTATATGAGATCGTTGGGTTCTTAACACTCCATACAAACAAAATGTTGGACAATAAATTCTTGATCTTTAAGCTCTAGAATAACTATTTATCCTAATGAGTTCTATCCACATCCTTCTTTATTTCACTTTTTAAGTGGTTGATCTCGAAAAAGTTATTCCAAACCTTATTTAAGATTACATCTATATATTTACATTTGGCTTTTGCTATTCTTATTAATTTTATAATAAAGGGTTTCTTATACTGCGTTTAGATTCTTTCTTTGTTTCTGCTTATAAATATTGTTTGCTCAAATTCTAATAATCTGATCTATTTTGATTGAGCTTGTTGATTTTCTACTCCAAAGTATCATTTATTTTGAAAATCCCTAAAAATAATCTCCATATGCTAAATCTTAATTTCATTGAACTTAATTGGCATTTCAAAATCAATTCCTAAATCTCATTAAGATTCAGATTTTCATTCAGGATATACTTTTTAAAATTGTTCAAATCAAATGCAGGTGTAATGTCAGGTCTTATTAAATTACAACACTTACATGTTACTTGAATAATTTGATAAATCTAAATTAATTTAACCTTTCTTATTGTTCCTAGCTCCACTTATGAGCAAATCATCATCATCCTCTCCAACATTATTGTTCATTATTAAAATTTAATAATAGCCTGAAATGTGTTAAAATATTAAATATAAAGAAATTTATATTACTAAAATGAGGCAATTAGCAATAACCTAAGATGAAATAAGCAGTTAAGTAACTTAAGAAAGAACCTCTCTTAAAATTTTATATCACTTAAAAACAATTAGAAAGTGAAGCACTATTCTAACAATCATATGAAAATTTAAAAACAATATGCGAATACTTAATCTTTTATTTTAGATATGGAAATTCTAGAAGTATAGAAATAACCATTAAAAAGAATAAAAAGAATGTTTTAATTAATAATAATTGATAATAAAGATAAGGTACTTTTTTGTAATAATAAACAACAATCACTAAGTTATCACTCGAAAATTCTGAAAATAGTAATATGTTTACACAAACCCCTAAGGAGTGTCAAATTATAATCCTACTTTAATCAGATACTTTGATAAAAGATCTCGATTATTAGTTTTTGTTTTATTTGATAATATTAATTTAATTTATAAAACTGATTTGTATAATCTTTTTAAATATTACAAATAAATAATCAAAAGAGATAATAATTAAGAAATAGAAACATTTTATGCATTAATCAAGATATTTAAGTATTTGATTGATATCTGAAATTTAATAATATTTGATTTAAAATGAGTGCTCAATAAAAAAAGCTTTTAGAACTAAAATAAAAGCAAGGGTTATCTACTTTTCATAGAAGTTCTCACTAATTGCTTCCATTAAATCCTTTGAAAACCCAAAAATCAATTCATGAAGTAGAAGTAGTAAGAGGATCTTTTAAAACTCTCCCAGATGTTAAATCAAGTCCTTAAATTGAAACACAATCCAAATGGGCAAAACTGTAATAAATATCATAAACATACCGATCTCCAAATAGGAATATCGTCATCACTAATAAACGTACTTCCATATAGAGGTTGTCGATAACATCACAATTAAAAAACCTTGTGAAATTCACGAGCTCAATGTATGTATTTAAATAGATTAAAGATAACTCGATGGACTTGATGCCGCCAAGAATATGGTAAAAAATAACGATTCAGTAGTGGTAAATATGCAAAGGAGCCAGAATATAGACTATCTTGTGGTGGGATTGGGAGATAGTCATGGTAATTTGGGTACTCATTTTTCGAAATTAATCACTCATCGTGCATTGGATCAAATCGTACAAGTCATCAATAATACACCGATAATCGGATTGAGTTTGTCAATTCATTGTAGTTTCTAGAATGTTTACTAACAAGTGGAACAAAATCTGGTATTTATAGAAATTAAAACTTTTAGATAGAGTAAACGGATTTTGATGTTAAGAACAATGGATGTTCATTATTATCGATGATAATAGTCAATAATTCTATCTATTGTGCTAATTTGGGGGATTCTAAGGCTGCCTATTTTTATAAGAAAGATACTGACCCACTCGAAACTAAGGAAGTTAGAAAATTTGCATAGAAAAATATCAATTTTGTTCATGACACAAATAATAGTAAGGAAGTTCAGAGGATACTAAAAAAAGGTGGAAAAATAGATTAAGCAGTGTACAAAGGGAGAAAAAGTGGAAATTTGAAGGTGTGGGCTCCGAAATAGAATTTACCTGGTGTTAAATTAACTAGGTGTTTTGGTAATATGATTGGAAAAACAGTGGGAATTAGTGCTGAACCAGAGATCACAGAGTTTAAAGTTCCTAAATCAGGATATTTGTTGATTGGATCTACAGGATTGTGGGAAATCATAGATATTTTAGTCATCGATTAGATTTTAGATGCTCATTTTCCTCCAACTTGCTAGGAGGACATTGATTTAGCAATAAAGGAGATTGGTGACCAAACAAAAAAGTATTGGGATTAAGACGGAGAAGGTTTAATTGATATCTCTTTAATTTTGATATATATATAATTATGATTGACAAATGATTCATGCAATTTCTATTTCAACGAAATCTATCTTCTTGGTAAGCCTCCTAATAAGGTATGTAATCAAACTTTTGATTTTCAAAATATTTGTCAACAGTTTCCTTATCTAATCCTTTTGTTTCAATCACTTTGTATTGGATAATCAAATAACTAGTGTGCGAATTAAACTGTAACAATACGCTATAAAATTAAACATGGAAAACAAGGCAAAGCAATACGATATGTCATAGGAGGCAATGATTGGAAACATCTAGGCTACTAATCCTCCAGACATCCAATTCATCAAACCACTGGCACTCACTCCTAAGTCTGGTAATATTTCAGTTAAATAAATAAACAGTAATGGGCCCAAGGAAAATCCAAAGCCAAATAGGTAGGAGAATATACAAATCACAATTGAATATTATCCAAATGTTGTATTCCCCACACTATTTGACATTACAAATGTTAACATTAATAAACTAACAAAACACAATAGGGCTCCATACTTTAAGATGGGTTTTCTGATTTTTAATATCACGTTAATCATACCTGCCAAATTACTCGATTATTACAGTGGCCAATAAGGCTGTAAACACTCCAATAAAGCCAACAATTAAATTTAAATAAAAAACTTTTTGAGAGGCTTGGCCAGTCACCTAAGTTGACACACATATTCTATACTTAATCAAATATTGAAGAAGAATAGAACATAATACCATTTATGCCTCCTAACTGTTGTAACGAGGCAAGAGAAATTCCAATGAACAAACGAAATCTATATTTGGATGAAAACAACTGATTGAAAGTGATTCTCCTCTCTGTCGATTTTTATTGTGATTAAAATTATTCGTACATTTTTTCTCCTTTTTCATTGTATATCATTTCCAACACTCTATGTAATTACTGGCTTTGTTTTAAATCAATAGATACTTTAAATGGTGTTTGGCACAGTATACGGGTGTTTCATACTTAAACACAGTCGACAAGGCACTAGCTCTTACTATACAAGGGAGAATGGGCAAATATAGCATCAACTTGTAAAATGGAATTGGCAACGAAATGTCTTAGAAGTAGGACATCAAAAATGTAAACAAGATTCCTAAAGTAATAAACAATTGATTCATCGTCCCCAAAAACCCTGCCTTCTCTTTTGGAGCCATCTCGTTTATATATACAGGTACTAGAACTCCATTAAGTCCTAATACAACACCCACAAAGAAACGAGAAGCCAAAAGCGCATATTTGCTTTAATCTATGAATGCCATCATTATGGCCATAATCCCAAAGAGATCAGTTATCTAGAGACTCCTTCTTCTGGAAAACAACCCCATCAATATTGATGCTGATATGGAACCTAGCCCTCCACCTATGGTTAATAGGGCTGAATGAAAACGGATATAATCTTACATTGCATCAGACCTTTGGTAAAAGTATCATCAATTTTATAGACATTGTAGACATCTGCGCTAATCACATTCATCTGTCCCAAACAGAATCCCATAAATAAACTACCCAAACAGCAATTTAGAATTATGAGCAATAATTTATTCATTAAAAATATGTATACTAACTAAAGTGTATACATTCCAAAGGCAATCGGTGCTAAAGAATATGCTTATGATGAAGAGATTAATATACCATACAGATAATAGATGGAAGATTGTATGGACTGAATTTCATTTAGTTTATTTTATCAAGGACAACATTTTAGAAGATGGAAGTCAATCTATTTTATTTGGAATCATGGATGGTCATGGAGGATAAACTGTTGCTAAATTTGTATCCACGAACTTCCCCAAAGTTTAACATTAATTAACTATCTCAAGGTTTTTCTTCAGTTACATAAGCAAAAATAAAGACCATTCGATAAATTACTTTAGGATACATTTGAAAAAGTATCAATCAATTCATTTTAAGGTCAATGAAATGGTTAAATAAGAATGCAATTCAAATGAAATTGGGTCAACGGCAAGCATAGGGTTTATGAGACTCGAAGGAGCCAAAAGAATGCTCTACTTTGCAAATGTGGGAGATTCTAGAGCCTTCCTATTTGGTGATTAAGTTGTGCCTTTAACGACCGACCATAAGCCTAATAAATAGGGAGAGAAAACTCGCATTCAATAGCACTAGGGAACTGTGTTAATGGATCGACTAAATGGAATTTTAGCAATTTCAAGAGCTTTTGGAGATCACAGCTTTACTTAATATGGATTAACTTGCATTCCGGATTAAGTGAAAGTTGAGTTGAGACTCTCTCATAAATGGGTGGTTGTGGCATCTGATGGTTTGTGGGATGTTGTCAATGAATAGGTATCATTTTGGAATTATATCTAAATAGGAATTGCTGTAGTTCATAAGATACAAAGAATCAGCTGATGAAGTCACTAAGTTCTTATAGAAACTAGCACAAAAAAGGTAATCAAAAGACAATGTCTCAATCTTGTGCTTGAAAATTCAAATTTGATTTATCTAATATATAATTAGTAAAAATTAAAAATTTCACAAAAATGCCTATTCCTAAGGATATAAGGATATAATATGCAATATAAGGTTCATACTATTTTTCTAAATAATCATTTAAGATTATCAAGATGTTCAATTAAACGACTTGATATTCAAAACATTAATATATGGAAATTATTATAAAAACTTTAATATTTGTTAATTATTTAAATTCTCGTTGTGCAATTTTATTGTGTTTTTAATCTCTAAACACATAAGCCTTATATCCATTTATGGTAATATTCAGCACATTAGTATTTTATTCTAATGTCATTATATTACAAATTGAAGGGCATATATTTTTTATGTTTTAGTATTACAAAGCCTCTGTTTTGGATAGTACTTAGATGTATTAATTTTTTGTTGAGTTCTGTGAACCATGATAATGATTCAGAATTTTTAAAGTACCCAAGAATTGACACAGCCGAACAATATATATATAGTGCTTTAGCATTAGTAGATTATCAAAACTGTTATCAAGAGTACCTTGGAGAAGTATTGATCTTCTACGTTCAAATTATTATTTTTTTCGAAAATATTTTATATTCCATATTTCTGGATATGACTATGATAATATAAACAACAAATAAGCTCAAATTATATAGATTCCTTTGAAAATATAGATCATAAATAATATGGAATTTATAATAATATATAAGGGTATTTGTGTTTCCACATTAAATTATTAGACTCCAAATGCTTAAAATAATTCTAGAAACAAGAGGCGCTCATAGGATAAAATTGGGTGTGATTGTATTCTCAGTGATAACAATTAGTCTGGCTATCGTGTTTTTAGTGAACATGATCACACCTTATGGAAGATTGACAAAATCTTCCCCAGCAAGCACTTTTGTGGAATTAATCTTTTGCTTCTTCGTCTAAATGTGCTTGATATTTAGATTAAATGATATTATGTATCAGAAGAAGCAAGCCTCGTATAAACTTGGGCTGGAAATAATGACAGCAGCAATAGCAGTACTTTCATTTATAGATTTTATTTGTTGGTTCATTAATCCTGTTCCAGATATTCTCGCTGCATTTATTTGCTTATTTACATTCATAATCGCAGGCTTTCAATCTACTTTATGGATCCTTTAGAGAATTTAGAGCAGCAACAGTGAATAAGAGTTTGATACTAATTTGACTCAATAAATATCGTAAAATGGAGACACTACTCCTAAAACTTCAAAATGTATGATCGCCCTTGAGTACAGTCTGTTCTCTTTTTTTTTATTATTGGTCATCTTAAATACCTGCTAAATTATACATGAAGCAAATCATCCAGGAAGTTTAGGAGAAGGTGAAGAATATTACACTGTTAAAAGTTAAGGCTAAGATGTAATGATTAGAACCTATTGTACTGGGGCTAAGAATTTACCATAGATTATTCTAGAGGCTGGTGGAGGTTCTAGTGGAGTAGATTTTTATGAAATTTAAACTCAGCTTTCAGCAAGTTACAGAGTTTGTAGCTATGATAGAGCTGGATATGGAATGAGTTGGCAAGCAGCCGCACCTTAGAGTTCTGAAAACACTATGATTATTGCTGAATAAGTGATGGATAAGGTTGGATTTAACACTTCAGTACCTAATTCAATAGTTTGTATTGGTCATTCTGTGGGAGGTTAGCTCTGTCGATATTATGCATAATACATGTTAAGCATCCAAGGGATTATATTATTGGATTCAGTGCCAGTAATGAATTGGTTTTACTTGGTAGGATAATGTTAGAATTAAACTGTAAGTTAAGTTTATGCTTAATAATAATAAACCTTGCCTCTGATTAAGGCTATGGCTTCTTTGTGGCCATTATATATAGAGACACCATTTTTCTTGTCTAGCGGAGGATTTCAACCGTCAAATCTTTAAGGCTGGGTAAATTGGTAAATCACTACCACGAGAAATTGGTATTCATAATCTCTTGGTTACGCATCTGAACTTGAGGAGTGTTAAGAATAATGCATGGAGTCATCAATCATAAATCCATCGTCAATAATTAATAAGCCAATTATTGTTATTACTGCTTCAAATTAATATATAACTTGTGCAGATAGGAATCTAACAGGAACTGATTGTCAAAACTATTATTGTTCTCAGAATGCTTCACTTGAATTGGCTGTTAATTAGTCACTCCTAGGTAATCAAGTAAGCACCTATGTGGAATGTCCAGGTATTTGTAACCACGATTTTGTGTGGAAATAACCAGATTTTATCGTTTAATAAATTGAATATTATATTCCATAATTTTGATCTGGTTATATTTATATACAATATAGATATTAAATATTCAAAAATTTAAAATTTAAGTTTGAAATGAAATGAGGATATATGAAATAATTTAATAATTCTATAATCTTCATTTTGATTTGCTGCTTTTATGATCTTGCCTTAGTTTTCTGTCTCTTCTCTAAATGATTTCAAGTCTAGTCTTTTCCCTAGAGTTTAGTTTTAATGCTTATACTCTTATGCTGCATCTAAATTATTATTTTATAGTTCAATAAGATCTGTTCTGAATCTGCAATCACTAGGCAAGGGAGATTCAATTTTACTGACATAGGCTGGATCTATCTTTTCCAAATCCCAATATTTGATTCCATCCCAACTAATTGATTCCAGCCAAGAGCCTTCGACTTTAGATATTACTCTATTATGCTAAAACAAAGTTCCCCTAAAATGTATATATAAATAGAATACTCAAAGTAATCAGTTGGTTTTGAACTTCTTCCAATAAACATACCTGCTCCCTCAGAAAATTTAATATCACAAACTATGTTATTCTTCTAATCAACGAACTTGATACTTCCATACCATTCCAACAATCTAGCACCATAAATTAAACCACTGACTTTAACTGGTGGCATACTAAATGTAATTCTTTGACCATCACTAAATTCAACAACATTCTCCCCAACCTAATGTCCAATGACTGCATTATATCTTAACGCAGCCTAATATTCAAAGTGACCATAAAATCTATATTTCTTCCTAAAATGTTCTATGTAAAAATGTGAAATGGGAGGATGATGACTAGTATGTTCAATTGATATTGATGATCCATCTTACCATTAACCTTAGAAAGTTTCACCTAAAATAGGGTTAAATGGTTTCTTTTGTCTGCCACCATTGTATAGTCCAGCTATAATCATTGTGACAACAAGCTTAAACCTCTCTTTCTCGTCCTGCTATCCTAAAGCATACTCCATGTAGATAGGCATAAACCCCCAGTATTCGCATATCCTTTCAATCATAGATCTAGGTTCAAAAATACGAACAGGAAGTGAGAATGAGATGATATTTCGACCTTCAAATAGTTATCTACCTGCCGATCTCATTAAATCTAATACCAATCCATCTTATGCCTTAATTTCTTCCTTGTTGAAACATTCAATCCCTCCCTCCTTAAATCTTCTATATCCTGGGACTCTTTCTTCCAATCTCCTACTTGTTATTTGCTAACCATTCTTCAACTATGTGATAGAACTTATTTATTCGTCAAAGCCTACAATAGACTTTGATTTCTGTCTAATGTAAGCCGAGGACAACTCGCTTACGATTGACTGTTGAAATTGATGAAATCTCTACTCATCTATAGTTTATGAAATCAAACTTAAATTCTCTGTTTTATTGTATAAGTATTTTTCCTAACTTAATTAATGATACTATTTACCAATTCAGTTGTTATCCTGGAACAAGTGATCTCGCAGTAATAATTGACTAGTCCTTTGCCTGAGACCTTGGGAATTCTTTGAATTTCGTATGCTTCAAACATATTGAACTTATTGTTTTCACTGGTCAGGATGTCAACAATGAATGAACTGCCATTGTTTATTATGAATCGATATCTCAGTAAGTTCATTTGGATTATGACTGGTTTTGACACTACTTATTTTTATCGTATGGGATGTATTATAAAATGCACCTTAGCTCTTTTCTAATTTAAATTAAGAAACTTACAGTAAATTCTGCTTCGTTATTATCATGTATTTTATTAATTTAAACAAAATTGTTATCCAGAACCTTTTTAAACTTAAAATTCTTAATAATTCTAAATGCCTTTGCTGAATCCACATCACAAACCATCCTGCCATAAACACGTATGCTCTAAGCTTTTTAACTTTTAAAGTAAAAGGCAGATAAGAAAGCAACCAAAAAAGCCATAAAAAATGGTATCCAATTAGGTTTTAAATAGACACCAATGCAGAAAGCAAGTGATAGAATAGTATAAAGTTTCCAATTCTTAGTATTTTTATTCGAGATTGGATGTTCGTATATTTTGACTCCATTTCTAAACTTGCGAAATTACCATTGTTATTATAGATCATCAAGCATAGTCAATATTTTATATTTGGATAATTCTGAAGGGAGAGTGTCAGTCAATAAATAAGTATTTGTAACAACAAAAGAAGGTCTTTTTTCTGTTTACACGACTGCCGTTGTGGCATTGGAGATCTAATCGCGCCATTATTCAGTTTCATCCAAAGTTTCACCACTGAAGTAGAATTGCTTATTATTCTAAGCTTCCACTTCAATATAAAAGCAATGTTCTCTGTCATCCAAAGTTGACATAGGGGATATATAGGCTTCCCTTAGATTTATGGCACCTCTTGGTACCTTGTCATTTCTATCTTTGAAATATATCAGTGTTTATCCATCCAAGACCAGATACCTTTGATTCCAATTGTAGTCTAAGGGTCCATCTCCTCTTTTCAAGATCATTCCTGCTTTTTTTCTCTACAATTGAGGAGGTCTGGTGGGAGTTTAGGAACTTGTGAGACTGATTTAAGATTGTTTGGCAGGAGTGGAAAAAGTGGATTAAGATAGATTAGAATAGTGTTTAAAGTATTTCTTCTTTAATCTAGGTGTTGATGATAATAAATTACTCTTTAAATGAGGTCTTTTACAAATCTTTGAGAGAAGTTATTTATTGATACAGATTCAATTTGACTTCTTATTATTGCAATAGAACTGATTTATTCATTTTAAACAATTCAGAGTCGTTCATGCTTTACCAAACATTGTAGGTGAGTAGCATAGACTTGTAGAAATACAATATGTATTTTCTTGTTATTTCTGTTAAGAATTATGCAATTACATTTGACTCGTCACCATATTGATAGATATTGATTTCAACATTCAAATTAATCGCAACAATATTGGGACAGAATCGTTACCAATTGCTCTTCTCCAAAATGCCAAAGTTGTCTCGCAATTTTCTCTCGACATCTTTTTCATATCCCTTAAAGTAATCCAATTCTTCTGCAACCACATCAATCACTTAAGCAGCTCTATTTGGACTCGGACTTACTTTAGCAATTATGGCAACCTCAATTCCTGAAAATTGAACAACATTAAATATTCTCTATTCACAATTTTCAAATGAGGTCTTGCGCTCCTGTATTTGAATCTACTTCTAATTTGTCAATTGCACCATAAACTCTGGCAAATAATTGGAGAGGATGTACATTTTGACAACGGGTGACTAATTATACCGAGTTCATACTTACGAGACCAATTCAACCTTTTGCTAATTTTGCTTACTCAGATCGAAGTCAATCAAATAGTCTACAAATTTGCTTCCCTTTTAGAAACTCTAAATAGGATGCCCAAAAAGTTTACTTCAGCATTAATTGGTAATATGACACTATATTATTATTTCATTAAATTAATGGACGTATCAATGGAGAAAGTCAAACATAGAACCAATCATGAAATCATCAGATTACATACCTTGATCAAGAAGGACATTCCTTAAAAACTCAAAAAAAATCACTTCTCTCCTCCTTCATCGCCATCCATATTGGAAGCAGTTCGATCAAAACCACTAATCAAAATAGAGAGATAACAAAGATCGCCAGTAGTTTAACAGATAAATGATCTAGATTTTGGTTACATGGAAGAATTAGAAAGGAAAAAGATGTTCATGATGATTAGACTCGGTCACATTAAGGACCCTGCTAGACTGCTTCCAGTTCATAACTATGACAAAATACCAGTTCTTCCGAAAAAAAAGAAGAGAAAAAACAATTAAACCCCATCACCAAAGATATCTCCTCTCAAAGTTTCTATGCATATTTCTAACGACATATCGCTACCTACTTTAAGCACAAGATTACATGAAGATCCATATTAGATGAACAGGATCCATAACACAACCAAGCAAAAATTAGATCAAAAATAAAGGAGGCTGAATGTAATCAATAAACGAATACTAAATAAATTCTCTATCGAATGAATAATCATCAAATGATGATGTAAATTTATATTCATCTTCTATGGATTACTACAAATTGAAGTTTAATTTATCAATCTTATTGAATATATCTTGTCTTATTTTAAAAAACACGTATTATTAAACATATATTGTTATTTTAATACAATTATGAAACATTTCTCCCTTTATCACACTTAAGGTTATTTTATTTGTGGTCAACCTCAAGATATACATTACAAAAATTGAGAAAAATAAAGTAGTGATTCGTATTTTTTTATTTAATAATCTGTTTTTAATCTCGATTAACAAAGTTTGTTAATTATTTGCGATTGTATTGATTTAGAATTCATAACATTTGTTCAAAAAATGCTTTAGTTTCTTTTTTTGAATATTTCCAGACTCAATCATCTCTATTATTATATTCACTATTCTATATATGTTCTTATTTAGATTCAAAATTCAGAATACAATGTATATCATATTTTTCTGATCACAAGTAGCATAATCATGTATAATAAAGAAAAATTGATATTTATTTGAGGCTTAGGCAATTAATTATTAGAATAAATATAAATTTAATATTTAAATGGATATCATAGATTTTAATAAACCAAGTAATGTCAAGAAGGTGAAAGTTGGTAAATTTGTTTGCCTATTCTAATAGTCAAGAAGGTTGTTACTTAACCAACAGGAGTCAATAAATAATAATAGAATAAAGAATACTACAATAAGGCATTAGAAAGAATCATTCAATTATTAAAGGAAAACAACCCATCCTTAGCCACTCAAACTAACATTTAGCTTGAGAAACCCTAGATTGATAAATTGGGAACAAAGAAGACTTTGTGGAAGAACTTCGAGGCCATTTGTATGTAAATGAATAGGGAAGCTTAACACGTTAGTTAGTATTTTTTAATTGAATTGGGTACTGAAGGGTATTATATGAACACTAATATTAGATCATAAGCAGACGAGAAATTGATTATCAAAGGAAGGTATACAAGTACTTAAATCGAAACACTAATTAAAAAATATTTGTGTAATTATTTATTTTAAATAATAGATGAGTATGTCTTGTGTTCATTGTGCAAAAGTTCAGATACTACATTAATCAGGGATGTCGAGTCAAGACTCTACAGTAAAGAATGTAAAAATTGTAAGGCCACAAAAACAGTTGCGACACTCAAGATATCAAATAAGAAATAAAAATGATTATTAATTGCATGTTATTATTATTATTTTATCAATATGGTCTAAAAACCCTCTCTAACTCATTTCCTTATCTTTTTAATCTATTTCAATATAATTAGGTGTTGTTTGAAACATCATCTCTCCAAGTAATTTTTTCTTCATCCCAAGAAAACTGCCTTTTTGATTGAAGCAGGTGAATAGAAAATGATTTATTATACTGATTTTTATATTTGGCTTCACATAGGGCTGATATTTTTAGGAGACTAGATCAAAAAGTCTTAGATTATTTCTCATATTTAAATTGTAATTTATATTAATAATAAGAGATAGAGATCTAGTGTTTTCAATAAAGATCTAATTTCCATAATCAAATTTGAAGTCTATTGATATCTAATTAGAATCATTTAAATCAACTTTCAATTCATCAATTTTAAGAACAAGAACCTAGTAGTTAACATTAAAGAATATCATGTTGATATTAATAAAATTACTAAATAATTCATAATAAAGTATCAAATCTATCTAATAACTACTTTTTTGTCATTGATCTGACTTCTAAATAGGCGTCCATAGTTGGATCTAAATGATATTAAAAATAAGGATACCAATATTGGAATTCATAAATTTATCAACTTACAAGGCATCTAAGACTTAGACACAGTGGGTTAATAGGGTTTTTTCCTAGTTGGTATCTAAGAAGGCAACGTAATTAGATTATTTAATTTGGTTTACATAGTTCTTGATATTCTGTCTATAGTTATCTTTAATTTCTAACGATTAGGTATCTAATATCACTTTGTATTCTTTCAATCCGATATTCAATTGATCAACTTCTTTAGCAATAGTTTCAACCAATCGTGTGAATTCAAAGTTGGATTATAATCTATTATCCTAGGACTATTTTAAGTGAATTGATAATTTGTTTAAACTAAAATACTCAGTTGCAGTAGTGCATTAGTTTTTAATGACACTTAACAATTATTGGCCTCTATTATTAGCCAGCAATAACAGATAGTATGCAATTAATGGGGATTCTTTATTCTATGACTATTCCAAAATAGTATGAGCAGTTGAGCACATGAATTAAACTTTGCATCTTTCATTTACAATCTCTTATAATATGCTTACATTGTTAGTATTAGTATTCGATGGTTATAGGACATTCTATTCAGGTTTATCTGAATAAAGTTCCAAATCTCCACTAAACTCACCATCGCATTTTAATGGAATTTTAAATAAATATTCCCAAGTACATCGTTTATTGGGATCCTTGATAAGCATTGATTTTAGCAAGGTGATTGTTTATTTGGTAAAATGAAATTATGGAGGTATAACCCAATCGGTTTCATCTTGTGCAGTGATTAATTTAGCAATAGATTTCTCTTCAAATGGACATTTACCAATCAACAGTTCGTATAATACTGCTCCTAGACTCCAGATGTCAGCTTTGCTATTATAGGATAATCCTCTTAACACCTCTGGAGCCATGTAAATTGGTGAACCCAGCATGGTGGCGGTAACATCATTTTTGATGGGTTTACAAAAACCAAAATCTGCTAATTTATAAATTCCATTATGTATTAAAATGTTTGAGGGTTTTAAATCCCGATGAATGATTGAGTTTTCTCGTAAGACCTTGAATGCTTAAACTAATTGATAAATGATCTCAAGGGATTTCCTTTCTGTAAAATGTCCTTACAATAGCAGTAATTTGTCTAGTGGACCTCCAGAACAATATTCATAAACAAAATGATATTGATGAACGGTCTTAATTAATTCGATAAACTTGACCACATATGGACAATGTTAAAGTTTTTAAAGCACTTCAATCTCCTGCATACTTAATTCAAGTAATTTGGGTGTTTCATTAAATTTAGCCACATCAACACTTTTAATGGCAACTACAGTTTGAGTAAGGAGATTGGTTGCTCTGTAGACTTTTCCAAACTCACCTTATCCAATTTATTCATGAACCTTATATTATTCAATCATGATTTTAACAGTTAAATTAATAAATCAAACTATATTGCTCATTGCATAATTGAATTTAAAATTATTAGAGAATATTATTGAATGGGACTGACTTGATACATCCATTCAGTTAATTCAGATTATTCTTTCAATTTCATACATAAAAATGTGTTAGTTATTCACATTTTATGATTTTATTTAATGATTCTTTAGTTAAATTTCAGATTTTTTGATTGTTATTGTTATAGTAAATTAAAATAACAATAAAGAGTTGAGTAATTTTGATGTTGATTAACTAATCAATTAATTTTTTTTAATATTGAAACTTGGGACTTCTTTAAAAGATTATAATATAGCAATTTAGAATTATGTAAAATTAGTTCTTCGTAAAGATCATTTCACTTTTTTTATTTAATATTAATTTACCAAGAATTGATAAAGCATAATAATAATTGTTTATATTTTAAGACCAATCCAGATTGAATCTTTTAATTAGTAGACTGTTTTGATACAAATAACCAAGATCTAACTAGCAAGAGGGTATCAAATTAACTAATTCATACTAAGTTTAGGTTAATTTTATTGGGATTCTTTATGAACTAGATAATTTCATTCTAAAATTAAGATTAATTCATCATAATTGTGTATAATAATATTTAATTTATGAATGTTGAAACACAGAGTAGCTTATATAACAAATTCAAAGCCTTATTAGATAAATTGAAGTATTATTAATCTACATACAAGAAATAAGGAATAGCCACCTGTTGTCTTTACACTTCACGAATTGAATTGCGATGACACAAAGCAATTTTTCTAGGTAACTACTGAGTTAATCTCATCTGGCATCAATTTCGCAATTGCTAAAGTAATTCTTAGAACAATAACTTAAGTAAATTGATAAGAGGATGTGGCACATTCTTAAGCAATAAATTGATATTGAATTAAAAAGCATATCTCCGGATGTAGATGAAGAAATCAAGTAATTTTATGATCTTCGCATCAACTTTCTCAAAACTATTATCAAAAACCTGACTCAATAGAATTAATTAGGAGGATTGAAGAATGATAACGAATTCAGATAATTTTTAGCTAATTTGTACTGTTATGCTGGCGAATTACACGAACATCTAGGCAGGAGATTAGAGAAGATGAACAAATAGCCAAAGGATAATTATAAGTTTGCTGATCTTTTCTTTAATAAGGCTAGTTAAATCTATCCTTTTTAAGGAAAATACTACTTCTTGATAGCTACATTAATGATGTAGTTTAAAGACACATTCAATGCAGCATGTTGTTTGCAAAAAGCTCATTTTGCTCAGATATCTTATAATTGCAAAGAAAATATGAATGAAGTGTTTGAAATAAATAGAACTCACTATAATGATTGGGCTAAATTTATAAAACCATCCAGTGAATTGGATCGAGATACTTATTTAAGAGCCTTTATGGTTTATTTAATAAGGTTCAGTACGATTGTTGTATGCATTTAAAATTAATTTAGTTCACTAAAATTGGTTTTGAAGAATTGCCTAAATTGACTAATATGTTTTAGCATTTGTAGGAGTATTTTAAGATAGTAAAAACAAATGTACATAATGATCACAAGCAATAATATCAATTGCTATTAAAGGTCATTATGATAACCAATTTTGGTTTACACAACAGCATAACGACTCTCTAATTGAAAACTGTTCAAGATATCAAGGATAATGATTTGGTGAGAGAATCAATTAAGTATGTCTATGGGTTATATGTCAATTCGCTTGATTTTATATTAAAATATTTGCTTTAGAATTCGATGAAGAATTTGGATTAGGTGCCTCCAGTGACATTTTTGTAATTGGTAATTCCAATCATATACTATTTATATGATTAACCACTGGTTTGCACATATTTGCTGTCTGAATATCCTAATTTAAACGATAAATTGGCATAGATCTTTTTATATTCGAGATAGAACTTATATTAGGCAGAGAATATGAGCAACGATTTATTTTAATATCAATAAAAGTTGAATGAGGAATTTCACGCCTTTTTGTTTCCTTTTGAAATGCCTTTAGTAGGATTCACTTGTTATAATCATGTACTACATACATTCAAATAACAATCTTCGACCTATAAAGATGAAGACAGTTAGACATCAATAATATTATTTTATGTTTGTGAACAAATAATATAACAATTGCATGGCATTTAAATATAGAGTGTGAAGGAACCAAAATGGGAGTAGGAGATTCCAAAAGAATTGATTAAGAAACTAATAATAATTGATGGGATGAATGTGGCAATGAGATATGGATAGGAATAATCTTAGGCGGCAAAGTTTTGTTCTTAAGGATTGAAATGTGCCTTAGAATTTTGGGTTAAGAGAGGACATGATGTTATGATCATATTACCTGATTTTTGTTTTAACGAGAGCGAGATAAGCAAAAAGAAGCTAACAAATGTAAATATTGAGTAGATATTCTGTAGTAAAACAATGTTAACAAATTGCCTGATGATGTCAAGTTATTATTGGAGATGAAGAATAAAGGGTATGCTTATGGAGTTCCAAATTGGAATTATGATGACTCTTATATGATTCAATATGCTAGAGAAAAGGGAGGATTGATTTTGACCAACGATCGATATAATGATCACATTAGAGCTCTGGAATCCAATATTGTAGAAAGAGAAAGATTGAAGGAGTGGATCAGAAACAATTGTATCAGTTATACCTTCCTATAAAATGAATTGGTTCCTAACCCTGATCAATTAAAGAGAATTTGATTATTATATAACATAACATAACATAAATTTATGTAAAAAAAACCAATTAACAAAATTATTTTTTTATGATGTACTTATAATTTATCAAATGTTATTGTTCAAATTTGATCTGGGAGGTTATTAAACTTATTATGGTGCTGGGTGATATTAAGGATATTGAGGGTATGATGGAATCACTCTTGATGAAACGATTGGGGCAGCATATTAGACTGGATAAGTTTATACAGGTTAAACAATGCTGACTGGTTATTGTACATATTATTGAACAACTGGTTATGGTGCAACTGTTTAAACGAGTGGTTATTAGACCACTTATTGGACGACTGGTTGTTAGACCACTTATTGGACGACTGGTTGTTGGACGACTTATTACTAAAAAGTTAGTTGAAGTGAAAAGTACATGAACAACTTATCTCTCAACTGGATAGTATTCAACTCTCTCTTGATATCTGTCGACTGGGACGTACTCTAATAATTTTAGTAGGCAATTGGAGTACCTGTGTATTTCTCTTGGAACACTTATGGGACGTATTCCGTTTAGTATTCAACTGCATAATAATCTGTGACTTTTCTTTCTCTTGGGACATATTGAACGACTTCTTGTTCTTCATATTCCATCACAGCCTTTTGGTAGGGAACGTATTCGATTCTTGATTCTCCCTTGATGGTTGCCTAATTTAAATTTGAATTTTTTTTTGTTACATGGACTGGTTGTTGAACGACTGGTTGAGCAATGACTGATTATTGCAAAACTGGGGCTTACACAACTGGTTAAGCAACTACGGGTTGAGCGACAACTGGGGCAACTGGTCTGGCGACGCTGTATGTTAATGGAGCAACTGGAGCATAAGCAGGAGCGTATGTTGCTGGAGCATATTATGCGGGATATGTGGCTAATGGTGCAGGTGAATATTAAGGAGTGTATTAAGGAGCGTATTGAGGAGCATATTGAGGTGCTTATGGATGATATTATGGTGCTTGGGGTTGTTGAGGAGGTTGATCTAAAAACGTAGAGATTTAGTGATTTTACTTGTTGGGACGGGTGGTCTTTGTGACATTTTTGATAAAAAGATTTTTTTCTTATTTTTATTTATATATCCATGCCATAAATTTTATTGCTTAAATATCCTAAACAAATAATTATAATTAATGTAGTTAAGAAGTATCTCAAATAAAAAAAAACCAAGTCAGCTGACTCAAACTACGCAACTCTTGGAGAAAGAAACCAAGCACATGGTAATGATCCATCTAACAATATCAATAGGAAGAACAATTATAGCAACTTAAATAAATTATGCAATAAGAAAAATTTAAAAGAGAATCAGAAAAACCTACGGGACAGAATGGTACCAGATGGAAAGCTGCTAAAGTAGATAAAGGGCTAAGAAATTACACTCAAAATCTGCTACAAAAAAAAAATAGTTTTGAAAAGAAATCAATTCCCGCAGTTGTTAGACCAACATCAGCTAAATTGCAACCTCTAGAAAAATCTATTAAAACACCAGCTATAGACAAGGATATTGAAATATTTTTTACCTAAGTAGGATTGTTGCAATATAAAGAAAAATTTTAAAATTACACAATTCCAAGTTTAAGTATTTCTTAATTCTTATTTAGAGAGAATGTCACTGTGTAATAGTTAAGAGATATGGGCATACTACCAGGCCACTAAATAAAAATTATGAGAGCTTTAAAAGAAATACCTGAAAATATATAATAAATGCAAGAGGACAGCTTCTGTCAAAGTAGAGTAAGTGTGTCAGTAAGTGGAGTATAATGTAATTAAGCAAAATTAGCATGTTGGTTGTGTTATAAGATTTTTGATGAGACCGAGATTAATTGTAATGGAAGGAACTTTTGTAGTTAACAATGTCTGATATAATTTAATTAAGAATATATGATCAAATGTTCAAAATGCAACAAGAAATTTTACAAGAATGATGGCTGCGTCGTATATGATAATTACTATTGTTCTCAATCTTGTAGTATAGATGCAAATGACTCAGTGAAAGGATGCAGTACAAATACTATAGAAAGCGTAATAGAAGAGGATTAATTTCAATAAACCAATTATGCAGAATAATTTAATGAATTCTTAACTTCTAGTTTATTAAATAATTGATCAATCATCCTCTGATTGTTCTGAACAGTCTTCTTTTAATTTCAATTCATTAAGTTAATATATTAATTTATCTTGATCTAAGTTTGATTTGCTTTTCATCTATTACACATCGGCGACATTAGTTTCCTCTACTTATTAAACAAGTTTTTTATCTTTTTCCTCCTCAGGCTATTATTACTACAATCGTTTGAGATCCTATAACTGCTATTTTTTTTCAGTAACTTTCTTCTTTTTTTTAGCCTCCACTGGAACTTGAGTCTTAGGTACAAAGCAATTATATATGCGTCGAGAATGCGCAGTGAGATTCTTTAAATACAATTTATTTTTCTTGTATTCTTGTTTTATTTTATCAAAGTTGATAACACTACTCGTCTATTTGATTCTCTTTTCGATTCCCTAAAATTAGTTTATTGAGTACTTCGTTATCTTCAATCAATTTTCTCATTTCTAATATTTTCTAACCTAAATTAGATGGTTTAATGGGTAGGTCCTCATTTAACGCGTAAGATGAAGGTTGGTTGTTGATTGTTAAGATTTTTTGCACTAATATTTTATTTTCAGTGTTTTCTGGGTGTTTGATATCAAGTAATTTCTTGGATGTTGAGGGTTTGAGTTTTTTCTTATGGAAGGGTTTTTCGACATTCATTGGTTATTCTTTGATATTTTGGACTTGATGAACATGCTTGTTGTATTACTAAAATGAGATGGGATTGATACATATAGCAAGTTGTACTCTGATATTGGAGTGATTATTTCATTTTTATTCCAAATATTAGTCATTAAAATTAAATGGACAAGTTCGACACAATTTAGGGAAAACTGTTCTATGCAGTATATTGTATGCACAAATCAAATGAGATAACTCACTACTAGAGGGGCAGAATTAAGGGTAGATAGTAAAACTTAATCGATTAGACATGATTGTTTAATGGGATCCTCAAATTCAAGAACTCATCAAAGATCAGAACCGACTGAAACAGAACCTTCTCGAAATAGCCTGCTCTTACTCAGAAAATGGAGACTCTAAACAAACAAAAATAACTCCTAGGAGTTTCAGTCGATTGAATATAAGAATTGGTCAAAGCAACTTCAAATTAGCAAGTAAATCTTACAGTTCATTATCATCGCCGTTGGATTAAAGAAAACAGTTATTAATATGATAATAAATAATCAGATTATTTTTCTTTCTAAATATTTGTCAAAATTTTAGAGTATGTGTAGATTGTCATGAATGACTTTTTTTACAAATCC
Organism: Paramecium octaurelia; assembly: GCA_905182995.1. Taxonomy (NCBI): domain Eukaryota; phylum Ciliophora; class Oligohymenophorea; order Peniculida; family Parameciidae; genus Paramecium; species Paramecium octaurelia. Next base: position 74,675 of record CAJJDP010000096.1, read on the forward strand.
AATCATGATATCATACCGTATCAATACTTGTTTTCTTTAGGGATTTGGAAGATAGGATCTCCTTACTTAAGTAGTTTTGCGTAGAGTAATTTTAAATGGTTTGTATCCATCAGAGACATCAGATTCTTCATAAAACATGGATCTTTTTTTTCTTAATTAAAATTCCAATTTTGATGGTTCCTCAAGAGTAGGAGTAACGTTGTGCATAATCCTATCTTTGGTGATGCGAGACAACACCTATTATTAATCAGTCTCAATAAATCCAACATCAGGTTCTAAGTATCTTTCACTACCAATTCCTCCAAAGACTGCAATTTTAGAACTAAGTAAGACAGTTGAATGAGCACAACGAGGAATTTTGAGTCCTTCAGCAATCACCTATTACCAGAGATTCAGAGTAGGATAAAAGATGAAGTATTCATCCGATTCCAAAGTGCCATTCACAATGAAATCTCTAAGTCCTCCGATGACAGCTATGCCTTAGACCTTTCTCAGATACTCTATCGTGTGATTATGCATAGGGTAAGGTCCTTTGCCAACAGTTTCCACAACATCCCATGAAAGAGGTGTATTGTTGGAGGAACAATAACTCAGTTTACGCATAACATTAACTGAATTTCCATCAGCATCTTTGCCTCCAAAGGAATAGATGTTGTCTAATGGCATGATGTCAGTAGGTATAGATTCTTGGAATTTGCCTTGAGATGAGATATTGACAATGGCATGACAGCTAACTGGAGGAGATTTGACCTTAAATAATTTCCACACCTACTTCTCTATATTGAAAATAGCCGTGTCTGATAGAACTTCTTCATTGGAATTAATCCCTCCATAAACAAGCATCCACTTTGGACCTACTAAACAAGCTTTGTGTTGTCTTCTAGGTTCAATATAGTCTCCTTGAGGATGAACCTTTTCCCAATTCATGGTGCTTACAGTGTATTCATAGATAGAATTGGTGCATTCTCTGATTTTTAATTTAGGATTAAATTGTCCGCATCCACCAAAATAGATAAATTTGTTCTTGTATTGCACCACTGTCAAGCCTGCTCTTCCTTATTTTGGATGATCTCCAATCCCTTACACTACTTGCCAGACCTGAAACTCTAGAGATAATCAAATACATATAATACTTATGTCATATTTGAGCATCTGATTTCTAATTCCATCTCCTCCGATTCCTCCGTATAAATACAATTGATCATTGAATAGACTAAATGCAGCCTGTTCTGTGAATGATGGTTTGAATGTCCTGATATCCCTAGTCAGACGTTGGGATTCAAAATAGAAAGTAAGCTGGTTTGGACTGTTTATGATTTCTTCTATGGGAGCATCTAATTTTGGAAGCTAGAACACTAATTAAATTGCAATGCTAAGTACCTTTGTGTTGTGGTTTTAATTCCATGGCCTTTTTTGGGGATTGCTCTCTGCGCTTCAGTTTTTAATAATTTCTAAATTTCGTCTTTTGAGTTAGAGATAAAGCCTCAGTCATGGCATTTTCTTATCTTTCCCTGCTTTGGTTTATAATGGTGTCTCTCTGTTTCTTGTTGTGTTACAATTGTGCTTGGAGTCGTTCCTTTGGGGAGGGTATTCGTAAAACTTAATTAGTGAATGCAGCCCTACATCACTCGAATAAATACATCTGGGGCATCTCAGTGAATGTTTTAAAGAAAGTGCTTTGAGAGAGAGAGGCATTCTTCTCAAAGTGTATTAATTCTATTTGAGGCTGGACAGTTAGAAGTGATGATGATCGTCTCATTGGTTATTATTATTGGGGCAATTATTTCAATTTTTTCATTAAATGCAATAATTTTTATTGTTAATTAATGTTCAGCTATTCGCCAATCAAACAGAACTCATACCTGAGTTCCTCCAACCAATTTGAATAACCTTTAGACGACATGAGTTGCATAATCGAAAATGGCAGCATGGGATCCCTCTATTTGGGTAACATCGAGTCAGCTTGTATTTTAATTTCTAATTAACTCCTAATAGCCAGTTTGGATAACTTGAAGAGACATAAAATCAAGGGAGTTCTATCCATCTGCATGAACAAAATTCCCTTTGAAGTGCAGACATCATTACAACATTACTTACACATTTATTTGGAAGATTGTGAGTCTGAAAACATAGCCAGGCATTTTGAGAACTCCAATCAATTCATTGACAAAGCCAGACAATCTGGGAATGTCTTGGTTCATTGCATGGCTGGAATCTCTAGATCAGCCACTCTTGTTGCAGCTTATCTAATGAAGAAAAACAATATGAGTGCTTAAGATGCTATAAGATTACTTGAAAGAAAGAGATGGTAAGTCTATCCCAACAATGGATTCCTGAGACAATTATCCCAATATGAAAAGGTATTATCATAATAAAATGGCCGATCTGACATCTCCTCTCCCCTCAGAGATTCCTGGAACAAGTATATAATCATTTTCTAACTCTTAGATAATTTCAAACTCCAACCAAGGAGAGTCTATTTTACAGTAAATATGATGAGTAACAATAATCTAGTCAAAAAACAAGACCATTGGATGACATTTGCTTTGACAAATATAAACGGAAGTCTGCCGGCTAAGAGGATCTGCTTAGGAGTCCAGAATGCAATGAAAAGAAACCCTTTTCTTTGACTTAACATAGGCCTAGTTCAGCAATTAGAACTTCACCAGATCTCATTAAAAAAAAGAATTTGTTGGCTGATACCAGTAATAAATTATTCTATATTGTATAGTCAGTGGGAATAAGAAGGAGGGGCTGGCTGCATTGGCTTTGGAATTGAATTCAATTGATTGGCAAAGTAAAAAACTAGATTTAGAAAGCAAATATCCAAAACCAGCCAATTAACAAAATAATATCAAATCATTCTTGACTCCGACTCGTCCATTACAATTAAATCAACATCAAAGTAAATTGGATGAATTGCTTAATTCTTTCAACAGAAAATCCATACTATGATTATAGAAATATATATGAATTTATCCAAATAATCTTAATCCATTATTATATTTAATGAACTCCCTGTCCAAACGCATTAGAAAGATCAAGAAAACCCCAAATGTGACCACATTTGAGGACTCCGATGATCCATAACAATTCACAGCTTGCATTGCAAACCTCAATTAAATTGTGGCTGAAGATCAATGTTTCTCTAGTTTAACTATTTTTTAGTCAAATAAATAGTAACCAAGGAGTTATTGGCAAGATTGTTGGAATATTTACGACACAACAATACCTAAGTTGTTATAAACGCTCTCAATGCAATCCAAAATGTATTACGTATTAGCGATAATTTTGGTTCTGATGTTAGAGATCAATTCAAAGACCTAGGCTTATTGGGCATCCTATTATTATTACCAGTTTAGGAAAATACTCTATCGAGTTTCTTGAACTTAGCAATTGAAATCTTTGAAACTTGGGATATATAATTACTGCTGCCACTTTATTAAAGAATATTACCAATTTTAGAGAATTGTTTATTACAAATTTATAATGAAGATATCATATCAGAAGCATTAAATTTATTCTAAGTTTTAACTGAGATACCTCAATTTAATTTAAAGAAGATAGATCTTGATCCAATTTTCGAGCATAATATTATTAGAAAATTACATTTTACCAATCAAATGAAATTAAAAGCATTGACACTTTAAACATACCTAAACATTGACAGATTGGACAATGAAATGTTTTATTTAATTAATGAAATCATCAGAATAAATATCTTCTCAGAGTTGGACAATATTGAATCATTTCTATAGGAATAAGTGACAATGGAAGAAGAGTCTGAATTTTAATAAGATGAACGATTACTTAGCACACTTCAAAATTGGAAATGCTCAGCTCAATCAATAATTTAAGCATTTGTGTATTTAAATCGAATTTACTAAGAAGATAATGATGATCAATATGCAAACAATTAGAAATTCTATTAGTTCTTCAGAAAGGAAATCATTTTTGATTTAGAAGACAGAGTTTTAAAAAATTTCTTCAACTATTCTGAGGTCATTCAAAACAAGCTATTTACACATCAAACTACATTTACTGATGAATTGTTGAGTCTAACTCTATTGATTTTTAAGTAATATATACAAATAATATATTTAAGTTTAGGAAATAATTTATTAGCTAATCTCTAACCTTTAGTATGCTTATAAACTTTAGAACCCATTTTGCCATAAATTTAAGCAGCCCTCCAAGTCGATATCATATCAGATGAAGATAAAAAAGAACTTGCTTAATCAGAATTTCTACTCTTGATTAAACTTTTAAAAGCGAATCCACAACTAGTGATGTAAATTCAACCATTATTTATTGTTTAATTGTCTGAGTTAACAGAAACTACAGAAATACTATTTCATATAGTAGAAGTCATGAAAATTAGGTATTCGAGTAAAGTAAAAAATGATTTGGAGACAATCCGCATAGTCACACAAAAATTACTTAAATTGATGAACCAATCGAATATTATGTTGGCTGCTTAGGCTTTGGATTGTCTTTTCGATGTATACACTGAGGAAGATTTTAATGCTCTTTTAGTGGAAATGTAGATTCTTGACTTGTTATCGTAGGGATACTAATATTTATAATCAAAATTGCCATAGGAAAAGAAAACGTTAGCAAAAGATGATTGGAAATTCTTAAAGCTAACAGTCACAAACTTAAAGTAGTTTATTTAATACAAATTAAATATCCTAAAGTGATTTCATGTGTGTATTATTAATTAATATAAACGATACAATATTAGCTAATTAAATTCGAATTTCACTCATTATTTTTATTGCCATCAATGAATATGCCCAACAATTCTCGAATGCAATAATCACTCCATTCCCTTTCCTTTTCCAATTTAGGTAATGATTCTGGGAGATCCAAATTAGCATAATCTTTTTTATCAGAAAACATAGATATTGACATCCTTCAGAACATCCTTCTTCCACTTTGTATCAACCTTGTAACTCAAGTGAGGATTAAGCATGTTGAATGGGAAAACGCCATCTCTTCTTTGTGACGAATTCATAATTTATATATATACATATATGAGTAAATGTAAATTTAGGATAGATCTTTATGATAATCTTATAGTTGTTATGAACTGATTAACTAATAAGTATTTTAGCGTATAAATTAATTCATTATAAAATGAGCTCTAAAATTGTATTTGGCTCAAATTTAAATACAAGACCTTTACTAAATGCAGGCAAGGGGTACTCATCTTCAAAATCAAATTGAACATTGTAGTTCTACAATTTTCTCTTGAGTTTAAGAATCTTCTTGGAGACTATGAGCTATTATTTTGGGAATCTCTCGATGGGTGCTTCGTAGCCTTTGGTTTTGGCTCCAGGTATGGCAGCAGCAATGAGATCATCGAAGGTGTTCTTGTTTTTGTCTAGTTTGAGTACGATCCAAATCATCTATTGAAAGAGGACATCCTTCTGATATTGATTGACCAATTTATCGTATTTGTCTTGATATCGATAGGGTTCATAATCCTAGAGGAGGATGGCAACCCACTCGCTGTAATTGTAGAGATCCTTCTCTTCGGAAACACTTAGGTATAATTCCTCAGCATTTGAGTTCATATATGATTATTTAATTTGTCGACATGGGGATATTAATTTATGGTGGATATAATCATTTCAGTAACAACTCTTTGGCTTCGTTGATTTTGGTGGCCACATATGTGGAACCTCCTTGATCTGGATGATTGAGCATCAACAATGTGCGATGACGAGTCTTGATTTAATCTTGAGGGGTGCCTTCTCTGACTCCAAGAATCAATTGGGCTTCTCTTCTGGTGAGTTGTGTTGAGAAGGTTCCCTTGTAGAATGCTCTTGAGGTTTCCACAGTTTTGAAAAACTCCTTGCTTTTGATTTGTCGGTAGGTCCGAATCAATAGTTTGGTGCCTCCTCCCACTACGATTAGGCCACAACCTAAGGCGAACAGAGCAGATGACATAAATTTAATTTTATTTATGATTTTCCAATACAATTTATAATTAATGAATGTTTCTCTAAAAGACATAATTCCGAACAAAACCTCATCGCAATTCAACCTCAACAAAATTAGGTTCAAGATCTCTAAGAAAGTGGAATCCTATTGTTAATGCAATCAAAGGAACTGTCTGATTTGTGCTCGTAAGCGTTCTTCGTCAATGCTAAGCATGAAAAACTCGATTGTTGTCGATGAGAACTCTCCTGTGTCCAAACGCACGGTCGAACAACCAAAGCCAATCTAGCCATTCAATCGATCCATTTCCAGACAATAATCCAATCACATGGGGAGAGTCTCAGTCAATATCTCAAATACAACAACTACAACAAACATTTATGGTAGAACCAGGAAAACTTCAGTGGAGTGCTCGCCTCCCAAAGACAACAGTATCAAATTTAATCTACCCCTTATTTAGTTGTTGGCAGACACTCCTTTAAATACTTATACGTGATTGGGAAGGGAGGCTTTGGGAAAGTTTGGAGAGTGGAAATGAAGGCCAATAAATAGGAGTACGCATTAAAAGAAATGATTAAAGCAAAGTAAGCCAAGAATACATTAACTAAAGGATCATATCTAAACGATCAGTTAATTCAGTTATGAATGAGAAATACCTTCTCGAGCATCTCAAACATCCCTTCCTTGTAAACATGCATTACGCATATCAAGATAGAGAAAATCTTTACTTGGTTCTTGACCTTCTCAGAGGAGGTGATCTTCGTTATCACATTGGTAGACAAAAGAGATTCACAGAAGAATAAACAAGTAAATATTAAAATTTATAAATCAGAGTTTTTTGTGTGTTGTATCTTGTTATCCTTGCAATACTTGCATTAAAATGGTATCATCCACAGGGACATCAAGCCTGAGAATTTGGTGTTCGATAAGGACGGCTACTTAAGATTGACTGATCTTGGAGTGGCAAGATTAAATAAAGACTCTTCAGCCAGTGATACCTCAGGAACTCCTGGCTATATGGCTCCAGAAGTCATGTGTAGAATGGATCATTCATTCCCAGTAGACTATTATGCAGTAGGAGTCATAGCATTCGAATTACTCCTTGGAAAACGTCCATATAATGGGAGAAACAGATAAGAAATTAGAGAGTAGATTTTGGCTAAGCAAGTTTAGATGAGAGATGACAAATACTCAGCCAAAGTTTAAGACTTTATTAATCGCGTAAGTATTCCCATAATCGTAGTTATTGATACGTAAACCCTAACAGAGATTAGGTGCTTAGGGAATACATGAGTTGTTTGAGCATCCTTGGCTTAGCAATTACAATTGGGGTAGATTGTTAAACAAAGAGATCAAAGCACCTTACATACCAGGAGTACACATATAATAATGACTTAGAGCATAGATGGCAATTTTGATTACCAAAGCCAGATATCTGCTGACTCTGAACCTCAGGAAGAAGCTTCAACCTTATTAAGAAGAAAGAGTGTTTAATGTTTATTTGAAGGATATAAATATTTTTGATTATAGTATCATTTTTATTTACTTACACCCAAATTGGCCACTGTGATCCCTGCATTTAACATAGATACTAAGTAATTGGCATATTCATGAGCACCCCTTTCTAATTCCTCAGCTTTTCTCTTCTCCAATCTCTTGTGATGATTCACAGTCTCTTATTTTATTGTCTTGATTTCTGATTTCATCTTCTTCTTTCTATTCTCGTTGTCATCTCTCATAGCTATGGCCTCAGATTTCAATTGATCAGCCAATTTAATATACCTGGCGAACTTTAACTCAAGTTCATCTTGATTTTTTTCAGATTCAGTAAATTTCATTTTGTACTCCTATATTTAATTCCTTGTTGAGTATTTGTTCTCAGCCAGATAGATCTGCACAATTGGAGAAACTATTAATATTTAAAGTAACATTTACATTTAATTGGGACCATGACTCTCTTGTTCCTTGCCTTGACAGTTGTTTAACTCAAAACTATAGGAGGGAGTGATTACTCATACTGTTGTTACTTGGCAAATTTCTACTCTGCTTACTTTTTGAATATGTTGCCTGCTCCTAAATCTAGGTTCCATTCTTTCAGGTACTTTTAACTATTCGCTATCTCTATTCCTGTAAATAGATACGAGAACTCGTCCAATAATTGCTTCTTCAAATCATCATTGAATTTGCTTCTACTCAAAGGGAATGAGTAGAATAAGGCATAGAATACGCTTTAAGCTAAAATGTCAAAGTAAGTCTTAAAAAATAATTGTCTATCATCTTTGCGATCGATTGTCAAAAATAGATTGATATAATTTCTAGATATTCTGGTAAGCAACTTTTAGTCCTCCTTTGGCAATTTGTTGAAGTTAATCTTGGGATAAGTTTCAGAAGTTTCATCAGGTTAGATTTCTCTCTTAAAAAATTTGGTTACGACATACCAAAAGGAATCTGAAACCACAGCTTTATGCTCTTCCAAATTTAAATACTTCTGCCATTAAGTAAACATGGATTTTACCTTTATAATATGATCTTTAGGTTACTTCTAATAAACCATCTTCTTTATCATTTGATTTGGAAGGGAATTTCATACTATTCAAAACATTTGTGTTGATCTTCTTGAATTCCACTTGATTTGGAAGTGGCGTGTAGAGTTCATCGAAAGTATTTGGTGGTTATGCCTCCTCAATTTTTAATATGGTTGTGGCTTTGTTTTATTCTTAAGGCTCTGTGATATACGTAGCTGTCCCTAAAAATGTTGTTGTTGTTGGTCCTCTTCTTAAATCAGGAGCATACATTCTTAATCAATTAGCTAAATTAAAATAATATTGAATTTCTAAAATATATGCCAATATCAGAATAAATTATTGTTTTGGAATATTAAACTAGAATTTTAACGCATTTGCCATAATTTGAAGCTATTATTTTGGATAAAATAAAGTCTATTAGATGACATGACAAATAATTAAGCAAAAGAATGAGAAACAATAAAAGAGAATTATATATAATCCATATGAATGTAGACTCTCTATTAGGGATTATAGTAATCAATTGGCTTCATGATTATAAACCGATGATGATTCACCATTTTAAGTATTTAGTTAAATTAATAACTATCCGAAATCAAATGATATAGGGGAGAAATTACTAAAGGAGGTTTTATACGTCAGAAAATCTTAAGACAATAAGTAAAATACCAATACACTAATACATTATAATGAGATTGTGATGGAAAGGTTTGAGAATTTACTTTATTCATTTAATTTGACTTGCAATAGTAAAGAAAATCAAATGTTGCATTTTCATTTTTTTAATGTGTACTTTGTGCTCGACAATTTAGTAGATGCAGTAGTTGTTGATAAATTCACTAATTCTTTTGAAATTTCTTAATTCTGTCTTTCTTTTTCAAATTTCTATATTAAACTAAATGAGTACTTTGTAGTATGCAAAGTATAGAAGCAGCATCACCAATTGCAATACAGCAATAACCAAATATATTTCTTGAGCACTATATGCTGTTTGACATGCGTCATTCTTATAATTCAATCCGTAAAGATAAATCAAAACTATATTAAAATATATTGTGTGTTTATACCACAAACTGGTATCTGTATGAGAATTCCAATGCTTGTCAAAAATTAATAGGGACCTCTTACTCGTTTATTTGCACTCATAAAAAAATTATATGGAACTCCTAATACAATCAACCACACAGTTGAAAAAATCATTAAGTAAAAAATATTGTCTTCCAAGCAACTTTACTTCTCGTTTACAAATATCAAATATAAAGAAACACAGCTTATTGGTAAACTAGTTATTCTTATGATAATTTAACTGAAAAAGAATGCTAATACAACCTAAGTCACTTTCATTTAGTTACCAATAATGCAGTAGTAGCCTAAAAGTAAAATGTGATTTGTTAAATATTAATAACATATTCGCATTCATTCAAATTGATTTCAGTAGTCTGATAACTCTTCATAAATTCAATGATTCCCCAACATATGTTTAAGAAAGCCAACAAAAAATTATCAGAAACCTGCATTTTCTCTTTTGCTTTCACATAAATAAATGCTGTTAAATTCAGTATAATCATGAAACTTGCACCCTTTACAGAAACAGATAAAAATTATTCTCCATCATCTAAATTTTAGGTTATTTCTACTTGAACATATTTGATTAACCTTGGTAAGCATTTAAATTGATAATATTGTATAAGCATTCATTCTCAAATACATGAGAATAATATGCATTCCTCTATCTGCAACGTTCATAATAAAATTTTATTTTTATATATAAATTATTTATGAATATCAACAAATTCTCATGCTGTAAGAGTTCTTCTTCTTAATATATAAGAAAACCAACACATTGATTTAAAAGAGAAGATGAATTCATGCATTGATAGAATTAGAAATACTCGTATTTATATCAATCTTGGATATTGTGTGGTGTAAACATAAGTTTAATTGTTCATTTAAAAATATCAATTCTGATTAATTTATTAATTAATTATTAAAAACACTCTTTCATGATAATATAATTTAGATATAAAATATTATCTTACTACTTAATGAATTAAAAATATAGTTTTTGATTTCTATCAATCTTAATTGGAGTTATATCCGCTAATTTACTAAGAAATTAAATGTGGATGTAAACATTTATAATTTTATTTAGTTCTTTGGAATAATTTATGGTATAGTAATTGATATTTTCAGAGTATAAACTAAATTTTAATAGTATATTTATATTACATGGCAAAAAAACATTGAATTGATTGATAACCCACTTAAGAGTGTAGTTGGATAACCTTTATTGATGAAAATTGGAATATATTAAAGAGGATTAGAATTTATGAATTATATACTAAATATAAGTATTTATTAAATAGTTGAATAATTTGTAAATGTAGAATCACTCATTTTGTAAAGTAATTAATAGGATGAATCATATAGTTATCTGTTCCAACATTTAAATAATATGAGCAGTTTTAAGGTGTCACTCTATATTGTATAGATGTGCAAGTGATTGGAGTGACTGCTTGGAGATTGGAATTGAGGTATTTAGCATATCAATCAAGTGCAGATACAGTGATCTATTTGATTTGAATACCATTCTCAAGGCTTAATTCTAAAAGTTGCCTAAATTTCCAGGAAAAACTCTCAGCAAACTCACAACATCGGAGGAATTAGAGAAGCGTCGAATTAAGTTGAATTCTTATCTCTCAGCCATATCTGAAAGACTTGACATAGTGACCTGCCCAGTTTTTTGTGAGTTATTTGAAATAAGCAAATATGCTCCTAAATATGTTTTTGAACAACCAAAAATAATAAATTGCTAACAACATGCTTAAACTATAAAAAATTGTCAGTACATTAAGGAATAAGGTTTCAATTGAAATTATAATTTTAAGAGGCTTTGCTTGTTGTTTCATCCCAAACTGAGGGATACAAATAATTGATGGCTTTTATGTAGAACAAAGAGAATTCAATTTCTGAAGCTCTTGGATAAGTAGAACTATTTAGTTTGAAGGATAATTAGATGGTGTTGAAATGGTCATAAATTTTTGAAAATCAAGTACATTATAATTACAATCAAGGCTCAATGTTTGCACTACTCAGAGGGAGCCTTAATAATTGGACTTGAGAAAGGAAAAATAATTGTCTATTAATTGGATCAAGACTTGAATGCACCTCAACTTCCCTCAACTTATTAGATGCACAAAATGAGAGTAAATGGAGTATTTTATCATAAACTAAAAAAAGTTATTTATTCCATTAGTTAAGATGGGACTTTTGTAGTAACTTAAAGAGATTACTTGAAACACAAAGATTGTATCTAATGACATTATCATAGGTAGAATTGCTATTAAAGGGTGAATTGACTGCTTTATTGGTTTGTGATTATCGTGAAGTGGCATTTATCGGTAACTCTAAAGGCTCAGTGTTTATGTTGGACTTAAATAAAGAGAGTGTTCAATACTTAAAGCGAATTGACTGCTAGGTATCATCCAAGATTGTTGACATTGCCATTAATAATCAATAAGGTTTTTTATTTGCTGCATGTGAATCCGGCTAATTGCAAGTGCTAGACATAGGTTCATTTGGAAGGGAATCCAATTCCAAACCTAAAGTGTGTATTGCTACCAATTATCAGACCAAGAAGATATCGTATTGTTAATAGAGACATCATTTGTATATTGGAGACACTATAGGGAATGTTACTGTGATTAGTGAACAAACTGGATGTCCTATATGTATTTTAAGATAATATCCCTTTTTAGATTCTGTTCGAGCTCATGAATTGGATGTCATAATCACATTGGTTTATTACCTGGAAGAAACTAATAAGGTGATTACTTATGGCAAGGATCAGATGTTTAAAATGTGGGAATTCCCTACTTGGATCAATTTAAATGAGATCAAGCATTAGGAGTATCAAGAAATCAAACAAGATTAGTTGAATAAACAATAAACTAAATAAAAACAATCCAAAATTAATTAGCCATAATAAGAAGATGATGAAGATGATTTGAATGATTGGCATAAATATAATAAATGAATTATTTAAATCTATTTTAATACATTATTTCAACACCTATCTACCCTCACTATTATTGTGCCAGTGTCCAAGAGATTCCTTTTCAAAAATTAAAGTCAATAGGTGTCAAATGTCTACTATTCGATAGAGACAACACTCTTACAAGACATTTAGAAACAAAAACTGTGTATGAAGATTTATTGTCAAAACTAAAAAAAGACTTTGATTAAGTGCTCTTAGTCTCTAATTCAAAAATCAATGAACCTACACAATTAGGATTGAGTGTGGCAAGGACGACTACTAAGAAGCCATTTAATTTTTAGGAGATCTACAAAAATCATATAGATAGCAACACTAAATCTCATGAAATATGTGTCATTGGAGATAGACTATTTACTGATATGGTTTTAGCGCATAAAAATGGTTTAATTGGTATCCTTGTTAAACCAATTGATGTCAGCAATGAGGACTCTTCAATTAGAGCAATGAGAGCAATTGAAAACTTTATGATGAGGAAGAACTAATTACAGAAACATCCATATCATGGATTCCTAAACTTTTGATTTAGAATTTATCATTAATATTAAATAATATGATTTGTGTAGATTATTCGAATACTCACCTTATTTTTATTTCATTTATTAATCTCTATGCTCATAATTAAATTATTTATTAATGGTAGCGAGAAAATAAATATAATTATTAAAGAAAATAGAATACATTCCATAAAATTATAATTACCAAACTCTTGTAGATTATGCTGCAATTCTTAAATATGGTCAAATAACAAACAGTTATAAATATTTAAATGCCACTAGCTTAACCTTGCCTAAATATTGCTATTGATATAAACTCAAAGGATGATATTTCATAAATTAATAAAATCTTCAAATAATCATCTTTGATTATATTTTTTCAATTTAATAAGGAAAACAAAGCTTTTGAAGTTAATTTATTAAAAATGTTCTAATCTTTTGTTTTCAATTATTTTCATAAAGTGATAAAAATCCATACGTTCCATAAAACATTTTCAATACTACATAGATTATCCTTAACTTAATCAATTTTATAATATATCTGAATTGAATTAAGATGGAGAAAATGTTAGGAATAGCCCTTTAAGATGATAATCTCTTTGGAGGCCTATTTTAATATTGACATTTTTTAATTGAAATCAGTCTTGCTTTTAAAAATTGATATTAAAACAAAAGGGAATTGCAAAGTCAATCACATCTTCATATTCTCTTGATTTAAGATTTTAGTAAGATTGTGATTGATCTTCAAAAGTTCATTAAATTTTGATATATAATTGATATATGTATTTTTGGAGATTTGTAATTTCTCTTTTGTAAATTTCCTTAAATTCTTAGAATTCTTGTTTTCTTATTAATATAGTAGTATTTTAGTTTGTTAAGAAGAACCTTAAGACATTGCTCTTTCGTGATCAACATTTCTTAGATTATGTATGAGGGAGGATATTTTGAGTTTAAGAATAATTAAAATTTAAAAGAGCATGAAAAAAGTCCTTCTTTTGACAAATATAACTTACGACAATCAAAACAAAGACAATTTGAAAATTATTAAAAATATTCAACAAAAATTGTACCATTCTGAATTGAATGTTGAATGTTCAGATGATTTAGTTGTTATCATTTTTTAATGCTATCATGTGTTATAAAAAATATTAAATTCTAAGAATTTTTTGGAATTTCATTATAGTATTAATATAGATAACAATAATTGTTCCAAAAATATTCATCATGGGAATTAAATGCTCATAACCTCAAAATTCTATATCAGTATTTTACACATTAAACTCATTCGACGAGAAGGAATAACAAAGCCACTAAGCTAGTCAAACTCTAAATTATAGCTTTCCTCAGAAGCAAATTCTGGAGAGCATTAAAACAAAATTGAAATTATAGCAAGAGCAAAATCTTCCTCAATAACCAGATGATCCAGGAAGTCCAATGCAGGCATTATCAGAAAATACCTAGGAAGGTGGTGAATTTACCAAGTTTAACAATTCGTGTCCTACAACCACAAGAATTAACAGGAGCAACTCAAATTAAATTTCTTTTTAACATAATTAGACATCAAGTATTAAAAATATACACTTTTCGCAATCAATTTTAAATAAAAAAAATATTGAAGCAAAAAAAGGAATAATAAAAAAAAGTAGATATAATAGTGATTCTTAATCTCCGAGCTCTATATAAACAATTAAATCTGTTAGATTTTTAGTAACTGAACAGATCAGACTGTAAACAAAATCAATCAGAACAAAGAGCCTATGTAGAAAGTCTTCGACCAAGTTATTAAATTCATCAACTATTTATAGTAATCGTGATCAATCTTAATATTACAAAATTGTATTCTGAAAATTCGAATTAATTTATTTATCAAAATTAAAAGTTATGCTTTGATTGATCTCTTAGTAATTATTAACTTAATCAATGATCAAAAATTCCACTTAAAAGATCAACAAAGTGGAAGTAAGCTTAAAATGCCAAATTTTCACTCCTTCCCAAATCCTATAGTAACAATTAGTTTACAGCTGAGAATAGTAGCCATTCTCCGCAATTCAGTATTCACAAGTGTCATGCTAATGAATTTACACTATGATCGATGAAGACAACTGGTAAAATAGATCCAAACACCAGTTATAAAAACATATTGAAATTTAATAAGGAGTTATGAAAATAATGAAAAAGTGATTTTTTTTTAAATTAAGGAGTATTATTAATTAATTAAGAGTTACAAAGAGATGTTGAGGTGACAAGGAGTCCTTGTTCTTTTCGATCTTACTGAATATTGATAAATTGATATCAATAATTATAAAGTGAGGTGTGGGAACTATGAATCTTAATTTGGCTTCATATAAAAATATATATCTATAACCGATTTTTCAATTCCAAAATTATTCGTATATTAACAATGATGTCAATCGTAAAAAAAAGATTAATAATATACTCTTAAAACATTTAATTATTAATACTTGAATGAATGAATATCCTCAAAGTTAGTTCTAATATATCAAAACCTACTTTCTGAAGAATAGTATTGCAAAATAATTAATACCTGATAATTTAGATGATATTTACCCAGAGTAATCATGAAATTTAAATTTAGAGCATTAGATGAATACCCTACCAATACTTAATCCCACAGAAGAATAAAATCTGATATTGTTTAAAAAAAAGAAGCATAAAAGCATAATTTCGTTTAATAGTTTTCATAACAAACCGATACATCGACCTAAAATCAGAGCTTTAAATCATAAGGCATTTTAAAAAAAACGCAAAGAAGCACAACAAATCCAGGCGATAAAAGAAAGACCCATAAAAAAAAAGTTCATTTTCTATGAGAAATGTGAAATTTTAGTCAATTTTGACAATAAATTGTATTTATTTATCATACTCTTTTTCACCTTAATTGTATTTAAATTCCATGAGATATTTTACTCCTCTACACTAAAAGAGTTATCATAGAGTAATTACTTTCCATAAAATAGAATTCGATAAGTTCACTAAATGTGAATAAATAATGACTAGATTTGTTAAATTCTAATTTTATAGTTATATTGATTGAGTGATTCCAGAAGAATTTCATGATTTTTATTACAATTGTTCTTACAAGACTATTTTATATCTGCTTGTTAAATAGCATCGCAAAAATTGTGAGGTTTAGAATTGGTTTAAAAAAAAATCTTAATGTATGAATAATTTAAGGAAAAAGATTTAATATCTGCAATAACTAATATATTTTACACATGAAATCACAATAGAACTTTTCCATTGTTTAACACATGAAAGCGTACTTTTCAGACGATCTACACACTCTTTAAAAAGAATCGGAAGGCCTAATTCTAAGCTAAAACAGTATTAATACAAATTTACTTTTGTTGCCTGATTTGAAATCAATAATTTTCAATGAAAGTGATTTACTAAGACTAAATGAAGAAGGGCGATTACAGAGTGAGTCATACTTAAGGAGTGTTTCTACTGATACATCAAGTATTTAAAAATAGAAATTTAGGTAAACTACCCATAATTAGAGACCAATAAGATAGTGATATATCAGTTTTTTCAGAATTCAACGAATTTTGATGTTACTCATTATCCTCAATAGGATGAATTATTTTATATTTTCAGAATTATCTGATATCACTTAATTAATATAAAATCCAATTAAATTAAAAATAAATACACTATACATTATAAAAAGTCAGATTTAATTCCGAAATCAATCTGCTAATGTTATCCCATACTTTGATTTAAAGTGGTCATAAACTGGAAAATAAAAGATAGAAAATATGCTGCATTAGAATACTCTTGTCCCCAACCCCTTCAGGAAGGCCTTTTTCCCTTCTTGACGCCAAGCTTCCTAAACCAATACTTTCACTGACAATTGTTGTTAGCTGCTGTCAACAAGTTAGTATCGAGTAATAATGAAATCAACAGGATTGACTATGGCTGCAGCCAAAGCAGTTGAAATCATTGTTGCAATAATTGATTAATGAATGGCCAAAGGTTAATTGTGTAAAGTGTGATCACTCCTTTATCTCAAAATTTGATATCTCAACAATTCATAGAACCACATTTGAAATGTTGTGTAGACAACCACCGAGGCCATATACAAGTGCGAGGCTTGGAATAAGCGAATCCAACCTTCTTTTTTTGAAATTTCAATTAATCCTGAATAAATTCCTTTATAATTATATTCAGGAACATTCATCTACATTCTGGTTCTTAACGTATCGAAAGGTATATAGGCTGGATAACTATAAATGTTTACTTATGACAGACACTGCTTCCGCCAAGGGGGATGTAATGAGTGGAATCAACAAATTGAGTTTACTCTTCTCGCCATCTTTCTCTAAACCTTTTGTTAATTTAATCGCATAATAATTCATATATTCATAGGCCAAAAAATATGAACCATAAGGAATAAATGAACCTATTTAAGCTATTTGAAAATACCCATAACGGTTGTAGAAAAGCCTTTGAATAAATATCTAAATCCTTCATTCTTAACTATAAGATCATATCCTTGCTTCATCCCCAAGAACTTAGACTTATGAGCTTTTATTCTTGTTCCGATCGTATCGAAGGGAAACATAACCATATCCCCAACCAAAGATGCAAGACCTGAATAAAACGCTATTAATATTGGATTGAATTGTTAAGGCTTTTCTGTCATGTATATAAATTTTAATTATTGGTAATTTTAATAATTCTTAATAAATTAATAAATCAATAGACGACATTTTTCCAACTGTGTTATTCGTCATGCAATTCTTATCTAAACTCCTCAAGATGTTTGTAGATAAAGTGCTTTCTCTTTTAGTTATCCCCTATATCTTATCTATAAGTATCTCCAAAAGTGTGCATTTATCCAGATTGTTATAATAGGACATTACCAGGATGTTTGTTCTGGTAATTCTTAATTTTATAAATGTATTAAAATGTTGTGCTCTATCTAGCGGCTATTACATGGACTTCATCAAGAACTATCCTGTATTCTCCCCTCAAAAAGCANACATTATAAAAAGTCAGATTTAATTCCGAAATCAATCTGCTAATGTTATCCCATACTTTGATTTAAAGTGGTCATAAACTGGAAAATAAAAGATAGAAAATATGCTGCATTAGAATACTCTTGTCCCCAACCCCTTCAGGAAGGCCTTTTTCCCTTCTTGACGCCAAGCTTCCTAAACCAATACTTTCACTGACAATTGTTGTTAGCTGCTGTCAACAAGTTAGTATCGAGTAATAATGAAATCAACAGGATTGACTATGGCTGCAGCCAAAGCAGTTGAAATCATTGTTGCAATAATTGATTAATGAATGGCCAAAGGTTAATTGTGTAAAGTGTGATCACTCCTTTATCTCAAAATTTGATATCTCAACAATTCATAGAACCACATTTGAAATGTTGTGTAGACAACCACCGAGGCCATATACAAGTGCGAGGCTTGGAATAAGCGAATCCAACCTTCTTTTTTTGAAATTTCAATTAATCCTGAATAAATTCCTTTATAATTATATTCAGGAACATTCATCTACATTCTGGTTCTTAACGTATCGAAAGGTATATAGGCTGGATAACTATAAATGTTTACTTATGACAGACACTGCTTCCGCCAAGGGGGATGTAATGAGTGGAATCAACAAATTGAGTTTACTCTTCTCGCCATCTTTCTCTAAACCTTTTGTTAATTTAATCGCATAATAATTCATATATTCATAGGCCAAAAAATATGAACCATAAGGAATAAATGAACCTATTTAAGCTATTTGAAAATACCCATAACGGTTGTAGAAAAGCCTTTGAATAAATATCTAAATCCTTCATTCTTAACTATAAGATCATATCCTTGCTTCATCCCCAAGAACTTAGACTTATGAGCTTTTATTCTTGTTCCGATCGTATCGAAGGGAAACATAACCATATCCCCAACCAAAGATGCAAGACCTGAATAAAACGCTATTAATATTGGATTGAATTGTTAAGGCTTTTCTGTCATGTATATAAATTTTAATTATTGGTAATTTTAATAATTCTTAATAAATTAATAAATCAATAGACGACATTTTTCCAACTGTGTTATTCGTCATGCAATTCTTATCTAAACTCCTCAAGATGTTTGTAGATAAAGTGCTTTCTCTTTTAGTTATCCCCTATATCTTATCTATAAGTATCTCCAAAAGTGTGCATTTATCCAGATTGTTATAATAGGACATTACCAGGATGTTTGTTCTGGTAATTCTTAATTTTATAAATGTATTAAAATGTTGTGCTCTATCTAGCGGCTATTACATGGACTTCATCAAGAACTATCCTGTATTCTCCCCTCAAAAAGCAGTCTTCAAATTGCATTTGCTTCTAAACCCCTTGTTTTGGGACTATGGGTATCTCGGGATATCTAAAATATTCAAATATTTCGTTCTTTGTCAATTTTTTCGAAGAAATGTACATTGTAAATGTGCCGTCTCTCCAAAATCGAATATATCTAAAGAAATCTACTCTATAACAGGGAGCACTCGTCTGTTAAAATTAAGCCTCTCCATATTTGATGTAATATTCCTTCATAGCATATATACCACAGTAATTTAATCTCAATTATTAATCATACATATCTTTGTGTGATTAATACTGTTGACGCAATTCTTAATAATTTAAGATTTTTTATTAAGGATTGCCCCAATTATTCCAAATCGTCTAACTTGGATTCTGGTTCATTGAATTAATTAGCTATAAGTCTTATTCAAATAGATGCAAGTTTTCATTAATGTACTTCCTTGTTTTATCAAAGGGATTCATTAAATTAGGTTGTATTTCAATTTAGTCAAATAGTGCTCTGCAAAACTTTTAATAAAACTTGTCACTAATCTAGGGAACATTGAAAATATCATTCATTTTCAAACACACTAGTCTACTCTTATGTAAGGACAAGGGATCGAGAAAGTCCATTACATATAGATGAATGTAGAGTGGCAGTTCTAGGAATCTGCTGTCCTGCTGTATTATTGGTCTCTCTACTTCTTTAAGCTCCTTCAACTTTAGGATTTCTTCATCCTTATTCAGTTTTTAGAGCGAGTTTATCAAGTTTTCAAAACTGATTCTTTATTTTAAAAAATTCTTTAGTTCTTTTAAATTGCCATATGTCATCGATTTCAGTAGGCCTTGCTATTAGTGTTACTAATCTAATTCCTCAATTAGCTTATCTATCTATTCTGTTCGTTTAATACTATGCAGAACT
Source organism: Paramecium octaurelia (assembly GCA_905182995.1). NCBI lineage: Eukaryota > Ciliophora > Oligohymenophorea > Peniculida > Parameciidae > Paramecium > Paramecium octaurelia. Next base: position 94,926 of record CAJJDP010000096.1, read on the forward strand.
CTATAAAGCGTATCTAAATCATTCTCTAAAACGTCGTATAAGTATTAAACTTATAATTTGCTTAGATTATAAAATTCTAATAGCACTTGTTTCGGGACCTGATTAATCGTTTGTATCATTAATGATTGATTAAAAAGTTATTAAAGAATTTAAAATATTACATTACTATGAAAGAATTATTTTGTTTTTAATGAATAAATTATTATGGAGATAATTTTCGAAATAAGTAATTAGATCAAAGTAATTATTAGTACAAAGAAACAATCAGCAGGAAATTCAAGATTATTTTCGTCAATTGAAAATATAATCAGCTAAGTAACGGAAGGTAAACTCCACTGTTAATATTTTCTTAGGATTTTGAGGACATTGCACTTCAACTCTTATCAAAAGAATAAGATAAATGTAAAGCTTACTTCTACTTCCTCGAAATATCTAGTGATATTACACTTAAAACACTGCTTCAAGAGATCTTTACAAAAGCCTTCTTAGAATTAAATGACTTTGGAAATAAATAATTAGCTTTACAAAAATGGCAACTAATTCCCTTAGATTTTATTGAAGAATATATGAAAGGCTTCGATATTAAACCAGCTGATATCCAAGAGTAATTAATTTATCTATCAAAAGTGCTTAAGTAAAAATCTTAACTTTACTATAAAATAAAAAGCCCCTTTAAGCCATGAAATTAATCATGATTTTTAAAGATCAATTGAATATGTCAATATTTATAGATAAATTCATTTAATTGGATGCAGTCTAAGATTTTTCTAAAGTATGCATAACTTCTCCGAATTTACTTAAAGATTTCTTGATCAAGCTAACACAGTCAGATAAAAGACATCATTAGAAATTTGCTACAGAGTTAATAAGGAAATACAATCTCAAAAAAGAAGATTACCCTTAATTAATTAAAATCTAAAACAGATAAGCTATTGATAGAACTTATTTTCCAAAAATAGATGAACCTTATGAGAGAGTCGAAGAACGTTTATAGGGATATCCCTATATGCTCTGCCATGTAATAGATAAGCTATTGGAAAATAATAAGGTAAATGAAGCATACTCTGTTGCCGTCAGATAAGATCTGAACGACCAATACAACTTAAATGGAGTTCTCATTGAGAATCCACTTCTAAAATATGATGGTTTTGGAATTACAGAACAAGTATGTTATTAAGAGGATCCATCAGGCTTCATTTAATTTTCTGATTTCAACATACATGAAGATTAAATTCAATTCATTGATTCTGTTGAAAAATTAGTGCTAATCAAAGACATAATTTTAAATGCTTAAATTACTGGATTCGATACTGAATTTTGCCATTATTTTGATGAATTCGCAATAGGAGGTGTAGCCATTATGTAAATTTCTACTGAAACCAATGTTTATATAATTGATATCTTCAATCTGAGAGAAAAATTAGAATTACTTTAATTCTTAAACAACTATTTTGCCAGTAATAAAATCAAAATTGGGCATAGTGTTTGGAATGACTTCACAGTTATGGCTTAGAATATGAATTTAGATTAAACAGTTGAACCTAAGAACATCGTGGACTTAACCTTCTTATACAATGAGGTATTTCCAGAAAACAAAAATAATGTCTCATTAGCTAACTAAGTGTATTAACTATTTGGGAAGAAATTGTCAAAAAAGGAATGTTTCTCAAATTGGCAAAGAAGACCTTTAAGAAAATGTTAATTACATTATGGAGCTATGGATGCTTATATTTGTATTGCTGTATATTTAAAATTAAATGAATTGAAACAGCTTGATATAGTTTAACTGCCTTAGCTCTAATAGCAGCATTAAACTTAATAAAAATAGAAGAAGATCTAACAAATTTATAAAGGGGACCATTTAAGATACGACTTATAATTCTAAAAGATTATTGATGATAAATAAAATATGAAATTTTTAGTTGATGCCATGCTTAAAAAATTGGCTACTTTTCTTAGAAATCTAGGAATTGATGCTGAATATAATGAGAAGAATGATCATTAAACTATTGAATAATAAGCTATAGCTGAATAAAGACTAATCATAACTAGGGATAAAAAATTATACGAAAAACCATAGCTTAAAGCACCTTGTTTTTTATTGTCTGATAACCTAAACACTGGTAATTAAATTAAGTAATTTTAGAGTAATAATTTGATGAAATATTAAAAGAGTTATAATTTTAAATTCATGAAGACAAAATTTTATCCAGATGTGTGAAATGTAATTTTGATCATGTTATTTAAATTTCACCTAAAACTGCTCAATAGTATTTAGATTTTAAAAATGTAATGTTATTAACTAAAAAATAGAATGATTCCTTTGGGTAAATAAAAGTATTCTGGTAATGTGAAAAATGTTTATAAGTTTATTGGGAAGGAAACCAATTTAAAAATTCGATCTAAAGATTCACTAAAGTAGCCAAAAATTAAGATGATGATAAACAGTGATGTGATTTAATTTTAACAATCATTAAATGATAAATAAATTCTGTATTTTTTCTTTTCCTAATCTAATTCACTAAAGTGAGGCTAAAATACTTAAAAATATCAATATTTTAAAATAACATAAAATTCGCAAAGACACTCTATTTGGATTAGTAATATGAAGAAAAAAGTAAAAATTAAGAACCAAAATTTACAATATGTAAGCCTATAGGTACAATTTTTTTATTTTAATATTTTGGCTAATTTTACTTTTAAGTTATGGTTAAAAAAATATCCAATTTTCCATAAATTATATTTGAAAAATCATTTTTGAGATCAATTAATACTGACAATAATAGATTCTGGGCATGAGCCATACCTAACTTAAGGAATCTTGAAGTCTGGTCCCTTAAAATATTATGATAAGATAAGAATATAGGAATTATTGAAACAACATTTCTCCATTTTTTTATATTCAAATGTATTAAACTATCAGCTAGTTTTATAAGTTAATAATGCTAAATTCATTATTTATATTAAATCAACAATATTATTATATGAAATTTTTCATAAACTGAAATATTTAAATCAATCATTACTAAAAATACTTGCTGTAGGATTTTAATGCACCTAAAGGTCTAAGATTTACATTCTTTCCTGTAATTCTAATGCTAGGGTTTTATCCTTATTGTTTGTAGAGTCATTTAATATTTCAGGTTAAATTTATGAATTTTAGACAAGTTGTTCATCAATTTAAGGTAACTATTAATATTTAAGTATAGTTTACTATCTAGTTTAAAGAACTCTAATAATTAATATCAGGTATTCCTAATTTATCAAATAATGATTCTAATTTATATTAGGATTATAAATATTTTTTAATTTATTGAACTCCTAAATGTTCTTATAAGATTAATTATAATCTAATAGAATACAATAAAATAATTACTTGGCTACTTCATTTTATAGATTTAAGTAATTCATTTTTTTAATAGCAATAGTATCTAATTTATTGATAATTTCTTCTGATTTTTTGAGATCATATTCTTTTCCTTTATAATTAACCTTTATAATATGACCCATCCAATTCTTCTAAATAATAAAATCATTAAAATCATGATAGTACATTGTTATTATATCTTTCTAAGTTTTTTCAACACTTAAATTTTCATTGTATTTAGATACTATACATGATATTGAAAGAATCCAAGATATAATTGAACCTGTATCTGCTAATATCTCTGATATCTTTGGATATTCAACCATATTTACTGTCTTTATTTAATCTAAGTTAAAATAAAGAACAGCTATTATTTCCTATCCATAAGTNGATCCAAGATAAATTCCAATTAATGAGAGGCTAGAAAATTAATATTAGATAATAAATAAATTAAGTGGCTACCACTAAATTAAATGAAGTTATGCTAATAACTATTTTTGGGGCAATTTGTATTCAAGCATTTCAAATACTCTAATGAGTCAAAAGAGCATTTATTTTCTAAAAAATACTTAATGGTCCAGTAGTTTAAACTCCCTTAACCATAACGAATGAATCTAAGCATATAAACAATATTTATAAATTTCTTTGCCTCTTATTTATATGACCATTCATTCAGATTAATTTATTTAATAAAATATAAAATTTAGGTTTATAAAAGAGAAGTTTAATACACATTTTTTTATGCAGATCTGTGATTAACCTTTTTGTTTAATAAAAATACAAAAATATCGAGAGGGTTAGTAATATTTTGCAATAAGAATCAGATTGAAATGGGATACTAATAATTAATAAATTAATAAAAATTAAGAAAATTAGACTATCAACTTATAATTATTCTTTTATATTTATATTTATATTATTGTATTTAAGATCATTTAGCATCATCAGGCTTATCAACATTGATGGCAGTTAAATAATTATTTATATTTTAAAAGGATTCCTAAATTTAGAAACTGTTTTGCTCTTTTAGTTCGCCATTTTCAATTATTTTCATATCTAAAAGTCCCATCCTAAAATCTATTTCATGTTCTATAGTATCTTTATTAATTTTTAAATCAATCTCTCCTTCGATATTAAATTATTAAATTCTATCCTATTACAACTCATGTTCAGCATGCTTAAAGAATGAAAAAAGATATTACTATTTAATTTATTTCTTACTCAAAGGATTTATCAGGTATTCCTAATTTATCAAATAATGATTCTAATTTATATTAGGATTATAAATATTTTTTAATTTATTGAACTCCTAAATGTTCTTATAAGATTAATTATAATCTAATAGAATACAATAAAATAATTACTTGGCTACTTCATTTTATAGATTTAAGTAATTCATTTTTTTAATAGCAATAGTATCTAATTTATTGATAATTTCTTCTGATTTTTTGAGATCATATTCTTTTCCTTTATAATTAACCTTTATAATATGACCCATCCAATTCTTCTAAATAATAAAATCATTAAAATCATGATAGTACATTGTTATTATATCTTTCTAAGTTTTTTCAACACTTAAATTTTCATTGTATTTAGATACTATACATGATATTGAAAGAATCCAAGATATAATTGAACCTGTATCTGCTAATATCTCTGATATCTTTGGATATTCAACCATATTTACTGTCTTTATTTAATCTAAGTTAAAATAAAGAACAGCTATTATTTCCTATCCATAAGTTTTTTGAGCATATTCTTAATCAAATTAGGTGGTTATTACAGATAAGTCAGAAAGATAAGTTTATTAATTAGAGTTGGGGAATAAAAATCCATCATCCAAAATCAAATCCGTTGATTTTAAAGTAAATATATTTTAAAAATAGGATTTTTGCATCATTTCAAAAACAAAAAATTTAGGAATTTTGGTAATTTATTTACTTCTTGGATCAAATTGTTCTAAATAAATCATAATCTAAAAATAGTTATCTTATAAAAAGAATTTATTGATTAAATCTAAATTTGCACAATTTTAACCACTTTAAAGTAAATCAGGATTGCAATATCCAAAGGTTAACTAATAATTAATGTATTTATGCTCCGATGAACTTATTGGAGAATTTGAAATTACAATATCTTCTATAAAGAGCGTATTTTATGTTTTACCTTCTGAAGTTTTCCTAGATTAGAAAGTTGTGTTGATAATTGTTTACTAAGAAATAAAATAGCTATACATCATAATAACTAGATGAACTAACCAATAATGGCTATAATATCATGTTCTATGGATCAAAAGGATCTATTTAATGTGAAAGTTCTTAAAAGTAGCTTATTTCAGCAAACACTCCTTGCAAATTCAATTTTTATTCAACATTGATCTATTATTGTAGAGAAGTCACTTTAGGAAGTTTATTATTTTATTGCCAATCAACAAATTGAAATAGAAAATATCCTAAGCTTATACTATACAAAGTTAAAGTTACTAATCCACCAAAAACACTTTTCTAAGTAGGGTTGATTGGAGGAATCTACAGTTTCTACTAAACCCCGAATTGATCAATTGATTATAAAAAGTATAACATTTTTCAAAATATATTGATTAAGTTTTATTTATTTATTAAATCATCAATTTATTTGTAATATATCCAAGAGTTTGCACTTATGAATATTATTAGAGATATTATAAATTAAAATATAAATAATAGATATACTATGTTATATCTTATTTCTTTTGCATTAAGTATTCAAGATTATTTAGTAAATTATTAAAAAAGAAAAGTAAAGTCATAATTTTTAGAATTAATTCGAATTCAGGGTTGGAACTATTAAAAAGGTGATTTAATATTGAATAAAAATTAGTGATATTAATTAATATAAAAATTTTATTATTAACAATAAATGATAGTTTATAATAATAAAATCTAATTACAATCCAAATGAGAATATGATTTCTCCTTATTTATCAACTAATTATGGCCTCATGTGAAAAAGAGGAGGAGCTAGAATTAAATTATCATATTTAATCATACATTACTTTTACTTTTCTAACATTTACTTACAAATTTATTCAACCATGTTTTTTTGTGCTCTTATATAAGTTAAAACTAAACAAATAATAAAATCCAGTTAAGTTTTTGTTCTCTCTGGAAAGATCTGTATCAATATAAGAAGCAAATTTCTTATAATACTTAATTAAAATAAAATTATCATTTAAGAATATTAGTTAATTATAATAAATTACAAAATCTTTTATTAAGATTTACCTTGTTATTTTAAGAATATCTGAATGATATAGGATCCAAGATAAATTCCAATTAATGAGAGGCTAGAAAATTAATATTAGATAATAAATAAATTAAGTGGCTACCACTAAATTAAATGAAGTTATGCTAATAACTATTTTTGGGGCAATTTGTATTCAAGCATTTCAAATACTCTAATGAGTCAAAAGAGCATTTATTTTCTAAAAAATACTTAATGGTCCAGTAGTTTAAACTCCCTTAACCATAACGAATGAATCTAAGCATATAAACAATATTTATAAATTTCTTTGCCTCTTATTTATATGACCATTCATTCAGATTAATTTATTTAATAAAATATAAAATTTAGGTTTATAAAAGAGAAGTTTAATACACATTTTTTTATGCAGATCTGTGATTAACCTTTTTGTTTAATAAAAATACAAAAATATCGAGAGGGTTAGTAATATTTTGCAATAAGAATCAGATTGAAATGGGATACTAATAATTAATAAATTAATAAAAATTAAGAAAATTAGACTATCAACTTATAATTATTCTTTTATATTTATATTTATATTATTGTATTTAAGATCATTTAGCATCATCAGGCTTATCAACATTGATGGCAGTTAAATAATTATTTATATTTTAAAAGGATTCCTAAATTTAGAAACTGTTTTGCTCTTTTAGTTCGCCATTTTCAATTATTTTCATATCTAAAAGTCCCATCCTAAAATCTATTTCATGTTCTATAGTATCTTTATTAATTTTTAAATCAATCTCTCCTTCGATATTAAATTATTAAATTCTATCCTATTACAACTCATGTTCAGCATGCTTAAAGAATGAAAAAAGATATTACTATTTAATTTATTTCTTACTCAAAGGATTTATCAGGTATTCCTAATTTATCAAATAATGATTCTAATTTATATTAGGATTATAAATATTTTTTAATTTATTGAACTCCTAAATGTTCTTATAAGATTAATTATAATCTAATAGAATACAATAAAATAATTACTTGGCTACTTCATTTTATAGATTTAAGTAATTCATTTTTTTAATAGCAATAGTATCTAATTTATTGATAATTTCTTCTGATTTTTTGAGATCATATTCTTTTCCTTTATAATTAACCTTTATAATATGACCCATCCAATTCTTCTAAATAATAAAATCATTAAAATCATGATAGTACATTGTTATTATATCTTTCTAAGTTTTTTCAACACTTAAATTTTCATTGTATTTAGATACTATACATGATATTGAAAGAATCCAAGATATAATTGAACCTGTATCTGCTAATATCTCTGATATCTTTGGATATTCAACCATATTTACTGTCTTTATTTAATCTAAGTTAAAATAAAGAACAGCTATTATTTCCTATCCATAAGTNACAAAATCTTTTATTAAGATTTACCTTGTTATTTTAAGAATATCTGAATGATATAGGATCCAAGATAAATTCCAATTAATGAGAGGCTAGAAAATTAATATTAGATAATAAATAAATTAAGTGGCTACCACTAAATTAAATGAAGTTATGCTAATAACTATTTTTGGGGCAATTTGTATTCAAGCATTTCAAATACTCTAATGAGTCAAAAGAGCATTTATTTTCTAAAAAATACTTAATGGTCCAGTAGTTTAAACTCCCTTAACCATAACGAATGAATCTAAGCATATAAACAATATTTATAAATTTCTTTGCCTCTTATTTATATGACCATTCATTCAGATTAATTTATTTAATAAAATATAAAATTTAGGTTTATAAAAGAGAAGTTTAATACACATTTTTTTATGCAGATCTGTGATTAACCTTTTTGTTTAATAAAAATACAAAAATATCGAGAGGGTTAGTAATATTTTGCAATAAGAATCAGATTGAAATGGGATACTAATAATTAATAAATTAATAAAAATTAAGAAAATTAGACTATCAACTTATAATTATTCTTTTATATTTATATTTATATTATTGTATTTAAGATCATTTAGCATCATCAGGCTTATCAACATTGATGGCAGTTAAATAATTATTTATATTTTAAAAGGATTCCTAAATTTAGAAACTGTTTTGCTCTTTTAGTTCGCCATTTTCAATTATTTTCATATCTAAAAGTCCCATCCTAAAATCTATTTCATGTTCTATAGTATCTTTATTAATTTTTAAATCAATCTCTCCTTCGATATTAAATTATTAAATTCTATCCTATTACAACTCATGTTCAGCATGCTTAAAGAATGAAAAAAGATATTACTATTTAATTTATTTCTTACTCAAAGGATTTATCAGGTATTCCTAATTTATCAAATAATGATTCTAATTTATATTAGGATTATAAATATTTTTTAATTTATTGAACTCCTAAATGTTCTTATAAGATTAATTATAATCTAATAGAATACAATAAAATAATTACTTGGCTACTTCATTTTATAGATTTAAGTAATTCATTTTTTTAATAGCAATAGTATCTAATTTATTGATAATTTCTTCTGATTTTTTGAGATCATATTCTTTTCCTTTATAATTAACCTTTATAATATGACCCATCCAATTCTTCTAAATAATAAAATCATTAAAATCATGATAGTACATTGTTATTATATCTTTCTAAGTTTTTTCAACACTTAAATTTTCATTGTATTTAGATACTATACATGATATTGAAAGAATCCAAGATATAATTGAACCTGTATCTGCTAATATCTCTGATATCTTTGGATATTCAACCATATTTACTGTCTTTATTTAATCCAAATGAAAAAAAAGTATTGAAATTAATTCTTCTCCATACAATCTTTTTGAGTACTATTGATCATATTGGGCACTAATAACTTCTAAATCAGAAAGAAATGTAAATTTGTTTGAATTTGGAAATAAAAATCCGTCATCCATACTCAAATCCCCTACTTTTAGAATAAATTGATTCATATAAAGTTAATCTTTTATCATATCAAAAATAAAGAATTTTGGTATCCAAACAAGTGATTTTGTTTTTGGATCAAATTGCTATATAAAAATTGTCACTTAAAAGAAATTTATTTGATGATAAAATTTATCGATTGTATCTTGATTAGCACATTTTTATCCTTCTTAAAGTTACTTTGGATTACAATATCCCAAAGATAACTAATAATTAATTAATTCACGAACTGGTTAATTAGCGGGAGAGTTGATCAGCTCAATATTTTGGATTATATATTTAGTTATTATTTTTCCATTTTATAATTTTTCTTATTCAAGTTTTAGAGGGACGCTTTAAATCTATGTTTAAAATTTGATATACATTTGATCTATTTTAAGGAACGACTTATAAATTAGGAGAAAATATCAGACTCTCAGGATCAAAAGGGTCAATTGAATTGTTGAGAGTTTTCAAATAACTTATTTCTGTAAATACTCCATCAAGTTTTAATCTTTATGCATCTTATATCATTTCTTAAAGAGAGGTTATTTTTGGAAGCTTATTATTTGATTACCAATCTAAAAATTAAAAGAGAAAATATCCTAAACTGGCTCCATATAAAATTATAGTTACTAATCCTCCTAAGGCGCTTTGTTATGTAGGCTTAATTGTTGGAATTTATAATTTTTGCTAAACTCCGAATTAATCAATCAATTATAAAAAGTAAGACATTATTTTTTATGAAATTTATAAATGTGAGCTCAAAGAAGTGTTGGTGAAAAGATACAATCAACTTTCACTTATGGGAATTATAAAATATAATTTGAATAATGATTTTATATTTTATTTCTCTTATATATTGATCATAATCATGCTAGTGGTTTAGCTGATTAAACCAATAATTGTTTTAGTTAGTTGACATAGGTACTATTTAACAAAGCAACATCTACTATGACTGCACTGACTAAATATGGATCAATATTGGCAGCTGGTCTTCTGTCTTCCAAATAACTAAAAATAACGATATTCAATACCCAGCTCCTAATTCTTTAGTGACAACTGGAACTCTGATGGATCCACCTCTGGAACCATCTCCCCAGGAGAATTAATCATAGGAACTTGTTTCATGGTGACCTGTTAATCTTTTTTCATTATTTGCTCCATATAGTTTTAAAACTTCTTTGTGAGTATTACTTAATAGAGGGATCAATTCATCTACAATATACTTGTATCCCCCTTCTCCTCTTGTTTTGACATCAGAATAGTTTGTATGGGCTCCAGAACCATTCCAATCTCCCAAGATGGGTTTTGGATCATAGTTGATATCAATACCAAATTCTTCACCCAATCTCTCTAGAATATATCTAGCTAACCATAGGTGATCTCCGATTTCAATTCCTTCGGCAATACCAATTTAGAATTCCCATTAAGATGGAGCAACCTCTGCATTGATACCTGCAATTTTGATTCCCGCATTCAAACAAGCTCTAAGATGTGCCTCGGCTAAAGCACGTCCAAAGTTGTTTCTTTCTCCAATAGAACAATAGTATCGTCCTTATGGATAGGGAAATCCTCCTGTTGGCCATCCGAGTGGCCAGATATGGGTTGTTCCTGTACGTTTTAATAAGAAATATTCTTATTCGATTCCAAACCAAGGCTTGAAGTCTTTAGCTTTTTCCATGATTTCATTAGCAATCCATCTATTCATAAATGTTAATAGTTACCTAAAGTTATATCTGGCTGGGGTCTTTTTATCTGGTAAATATGTTTCACACAACACCAAAATGTGAGGATCACCTCTAAAGGGATCTCTCACATACACCACAGGTTTCAAATAAATTTCAGACCATTTAGTGTTGGCTTGTTCTGTTGATGAACCATCATATGTCCACCATTCAAGGTCAGAAAGTTAAGTTATTGGTGTTAGATATACCTAAATAATTATTATAAAAAGTACTTTTGTTTTCGATCTCATTCTTTCTCCAGTTCCATCAATCCAGATATATTCAGCCAAAACTTGAGTAACATTCTGGTTTAGTTTATAATAATTGAAATCACGAAGATGTTCAACAGTTTCTGTCATGTAAGATCTAAAATTTATTCAATTATTCAATAGAAAAACGCGTATGGATTTTTGGATTTAACTGGCTTTATAATCGGTCATAAATTAATATTCACATTAAATTGATATCTAATATTGTTTATTATTATATAATTTACAAGATTACGTTTTTAATTTAATTTTCAATTTTTTATAATTTGCAATCTCATTAATTAAGCACTTGGTAATTAAGACAATCACCTAAATTTTTAACTTTAATTGTAACTTTACAGAAAATTCTAACTAAGCTGAAGAATATACTTAAAAATTGAGTATTTGCCCAAAAAATTGAAATTTAAAGAAGCAAACCCTTTTTTTTAATAAAATATTGTAATAATAATAAAAAGTAAGTAAACCAACTCTCCTCATTATAAATATGGAGATTACGAAAAACTTAACTTATTGGGACTTGATAATTACTTTTAATATTATTATTTTTTATATTCTTATAATATTGATTTTTTTTCAATTACTTTTTTATTTTTTTTATTTTACACTCAACTTCCTCCCATGTGATTTATCATACATATATAAAGTTATATTGCATAATGTACCCAAAATAGTGACCATTCGAATAAATTACATCATTTAGACATAAGATTATTAGGTTTCATCTTGAATAATTGATCCAACTATCAGAGGCAAAAGGGATAGGCCGATATTCTAAATTGATGTTACAACTCCGAATCCAGTACCTTAAGCGTTGGCTTTAATGCATAAAGGAATGCATGGCCAAATAACGGGAGCAAAAATTGCAAATGATAGACCACTAATTGATTAAGCCAATAATGTTAAATTATGGCAAGTGTCATTTATACAATTAAGTTCTACACAGTATAAAGAAGTAGAAATTAAGAGTAAAACACCGGAGACGAGAATAATTAAAGGTCTTTATCCAATTTTATCAACAAAACCACCAAAAATCGGAGTAATGATTGCACTAATGTAATAAGGCAGGCTGTAAAAAAATGTGGCTTCCTAATCTTGAAGTTGGTATCTGTATATTATGAATATATGTAATACCTAATTTTAAACATTTGCAAAGAATTTTATTACAAAACTATGAAAGCACTATATGATAATACACAAGTCAAAGATACGAGATAGAAATCCAATTTAAATTGTTTAATATCTGATAGACTTACATTAGATTATTCCTCATCCTTTTTGATTTATCCATCTCTAAAATCACTTATTTTATCCATTTCAATTTGAATAAATGAAACCCCCCATACAATTAGGATGATGATACAACAAATCATCATGCAAGACTGAAAGCTTTCATTAAATTGAACATATGTGTATCTCAGCAAATTTACTCCTAAAACTGATCCTAATCTTGTAAATGTTAGTTTTAAACTAAATTTTGATATATAATTAATACCCAAATGCTAAGGCCATCTCTTAACCAACAAACCATTTGCTAACAATAGAACTCTATGCCACACTCATGCAAATTTCACCACCCATGCCCATTAGCATCATGCCAATTTTCAAATAGTTGTAGTTCAAAATTAGGGATCCGTAATAACATAAAGCTAGAAATGTTTAGAAATAAAATTGTACCTTATCCAAACACAAGAAAGGCTGCAAATGAAACCAAAGAGGTTCTTATTCCTATCTTATCAATGATAATTCCTCCAAAAAATGGGAATATAACATTAGGCAAGGAATAAAATGTAAATAGTTGATTAATATCCGATTATTAAATAGAGAATTGCAACTTCATCTAGGATGCTAAAACAGATGGAAAATCACTGCACAAACAACATCCAACTTAAAATATGCAAGTCATTGCCAAAAATAACCATCTTAACGAAGTTTAATGCCAAGACACTTATTTCTTATCCATTTTTATATTAAATTTATATTCTTAATAATTTACCTAAGAGAGTTTTAATTCTAAAGATTGACTTTCCATATACTATTCATAAAATTGGAATGAATGTTATAAAGAATGTTTTATAGGTTGGAGACTATATTAAAGATAGAATTATTTTTATATAATTTGTTAATTAATTATATAAATATAATTATTATAACGGATTGAAAACTAAAAATGAAAAGTATTCTGAAGTAAATGGCTATCTTTATAAGTTAGTTAATCGAAGTAAACATTAATGCTGCATGTGGCTAACAGTATAATAAAAAATGCAAAAAATGATTTTACAGTAAAAGATTGCGATGTGCCAACAATTAATAAGATCCCAGCATCAAAGCGAATTCAGACAAAACCAAAAGAAAATGCTCTAAGTGAATACAATGTAATCACAAGATGTGTAACAGAATAAAGAAAAAGCTCAGGTATACTTATTGTTTGATTAGTCACCGAAACTAGTATTAATGAATAAAAAGAACAAAAAAGAATTCCATCTTATTGTATGAAATGGTTAAACTATAAATATCATAAGAAAGTAAATAATTGAAATTAAAAAATAGGAATTTGTTTAATTGGAGTAGCAATTTTACAAAATACTATAATTATAACCTGAAAAAGAAGTTGTTCAATAAATTGAAAGAGATCTTTCAAGAACTATAAAGGCAGAAAACTACTTTAAAGAAATAAGAAATATACTTATTGCATTTTCAGTCTATGATCCAAATATTGGATATGTTTAAGGAATGAATTACATAGCTTCTATATTATTCAATCATGCAAAATAAGAGTGGATTGCATTTTGGCTATTTGTGAATTTAATAGAGTAAATGGAAATTAGAGATATTTTTTAATTATCACTTAATGCAATAAACAAATACTCTAAAATCTTAGATTTTCTTGTGAGTAGGTTTTTACCTAAAGCATATGAAAATTTAGGTTTAAAATAGGTCAATACTGATTTATACATTCAATAATGGATACTCAGTTTGCTATTGCAATTTATTCCATTTGAATATACCTAAATGTATTTGGATGGATTATTCAAATAAGGAATATCATATTTTTACATGATAGCATTAACAATCATTAAAGTATTCGACAAACCAATACAAGAAGAGGATTAAATAGAAATCTTAATTTTGTTAACATCAAAACAATATGTAATATTGAATTATTAATTTATTTAGAGTTAATTGAAATGGCCATCTATATTAGCTCTATAATGGGACATAAATCCAGGTGAATTGAGGGTGCTGTTAGATTGTTTTGATAGTGACACCAATACTTTTCACAAACCAAAATTCTAAACCCATTGCTCACAGCTTACAACAAATTTCTTCCAATTTATAAAATGTAGTTGAATTCTATCTGTTATAATTTGAGATTTTCAAAATTTTATTTGATTTTCTTTTTTATTCCTAAATATGACTACTCTCAATTATCAATAGTTATTTCATATGTTCTATCCTAAATCACTAATACAAGAGTTGAATTGTCCAAATAATTAAGCACATTAGAAAGAAATTACCAAACCTAATAATCTCTATAACTCATGCAAATGCCTTTGTACCTTAAACAAAGTAATCTATTTAGAATTATAACCTCCCTAAGAAATGGCAGTAATTCTAAACTTAAATAATTGAAACGCTCAGCCCTTAGTAGATGTTAATTAAAATTGATTAGAAATATATATATATCATTAAATTAATTAGGATGCTCTTACATTGGCTTTTTGTAATAAAAATACGATTTATTTATAAAAGTTATATTGTTGTTAATCCAAAACTTAATAAATACTTATTAAATCTTAAATCTGTTGTTATATTGACAGATTTCTAGGATTTGATATTATTAAATTAAGAATTTCAAGAGCAAATAAACAATATTCTTTTTGTTTCTATTGTTCATATGTATATTCTTTTTATTTTATGGCTACTTCAATTAAGTATTTAATCTTAGTCAATTCATTTATTAATCTTATCTATTTTTACTCTATAGTTTCTATATATTAATTCATTGGATCTGTGCAACAAATAAATAAGTCTAAATATTTATCATCCTAATGTTATTTATTTTTCTTATTATTTATGCAGAAATTGATATGAGTATTAGCATTTTTAATTGATATGAACTGATCACACATTGTACAATATATGTATTGCATTAAATCTAATGCTTCTTAATCCTGTCGTAAAATTCTTTAATCTCCATGATTGGGTTTATTATGAATCTACTTTTATTAATTTTATATAGGATATTTTTGACAGAGATATTAATAAAATTAATCATATCCTAAATTACCGTACAAATCCATGATATAACTTTATTATGATTCATTTAGTACATTTTAATTTTAAACTTCAACAGGAATAATTTTTTCATTTTAATTAGTGTTTTGATATTCAAATTATGATATGTTTAAGATTTATTATTATTACTACTACTGAAATATTAATTGTTATTATTATTATTATTATTATTATTATTATTATTATTATTATTATTATTATTATTATTATTATTATTATTATTATTATTATTATTATTATTATTATTATTATTATTATTATTATTATTATTATTATTATTATTATTATTATTATTATTATTATTATTATTATTATTATTATTATTATTATTATTATTATTATTATTATTATTATTATTATTATTATTATTATTATTATTATTATTATTATTATTATTATTATTATTATTATTATTATTATTATTATTATTATTATTATTATTATTATTATTATTATTATTATTATTATTATTATTATTATTATTATTATTATTATTATTATTATTATTATTATTATTATTATTATTATTATTATTATTATTATTATTATTATTATTATTATTATTATTATTATTATTATTATTATTATTATTATTATTATTATTATTATTATTATTATTATTATTATTATTATTATTATTATTATTATTATTATTATTATTATTATTATTATTATTATTATTATTATTATTATTATTATTATTATTATTATTATTATTATTATTATTATTATTATTATTATTATTATTATTATTATTATTATTATTATTATTATTATTATTATTATTATTATTATTATTATTATTATTATTATTATTATTATTATTATTATTATTATTATTATTATTATTATTATTATTATTACTATTATTATAATGATTGATTTTGATTTTATGGCTATAAAACTTTTTGTGAAGATTTATCCCTACTCAAATTCAGATGAGATAGATCAAAAATTCTTTCTTTTTAATGAATCGCACTTGGTTATTATTAATTATAATTCTAAGGAAGACTTTATTAAGAATATTACCTTCGATTTGGCGTTTATTATGTTAGTAAGATTTAATATCCTTAATCAATTTAATTTATTGGTTATTTTTCTAAACATATTTCTTTAATATACTAACCTTAATTGGGCTCTGTTATTCTAGACTTATTTGTGATTTATTAATCAAAAATGGGTTTGTGCTTGTGTATTGGAAGAGCTCCTTAGAAATTATCAGAATATTTTAATTAATGGCCTTACTATTTAATTGATAACTATTAATCTGGCTAGGAGCTCGCATTTATTGGGTAATATGAATTTCTTTATTCCACAACCTATTCTTCATTCGTTATCAGAATTGGACTTTTATTTTAAAACTCTCCATATGAATAGTTACCTTAGCCTCTGGCTGATTATCTCTTTGAGTATTAAGGAGCAGATAAATAACTATTTTGCTATTATTCTGTGTTTATATTTTAAGGTAATTCTATGGTACCATAATTTTGTCTTAGTTAATTGAGATACTGCATTTAAGGTGCATTTTATGAATATTGAGTAGATTATAATGGTGTATGTTATTTTTGTTGTTAAATGCTGTTGTAATTAGAGCTGATTCTTTGATGACTTGTAGGTGATAAATAATTCACTTGAATTCTTGAACTGACTGGAATTGGATCATGTATATCCTATTTCTATTGTTTATAGCTATCCAGAGTTTGAAGCTCTTCTAGAAGTTGCTATTCTTATAAGTCTATGTAATCATACTAATTATCGGAGAGATTTTATTTATGTCCATAAAATTATTACTATTTATTTCCTTGCTGTCTTAAAGCAATTGCTTACAACATTTATATGTTTTGTTCCCTTTAGGATTTTAGTTCTTCTAACAATTATTAGTAATCTTGGCGTGATGATTATTAAAGTTAATTTATATTGTTGGTTAATTCATTATAGATGTTGTCGATTTTGGTAACAATTGATTGATATTTCGTTTAAGTATCAGTTCTTTGAGAATACATTTCTTATTCTAATTCAGAATATTAAATCATTAATTTATTGTAGTTATTGGTTACTTCTTGTTATTGTTAAATTTAAGCTTATTGTCTAGGTGTTGAAAGGGTATGATTGTTTATAGATTGCATGTATTAAATTTTTGGAAATTGTGGAGGAAGTAATAACAAAATAAATTTATTTTCAACAATAAAATATTGTTTATATTTACAAAGTAGTAATATTTCACATATTCTCACCCAATGTTTAAATTATCGAAATAATGAAACTTCAATATTAGCTGCAACATCAAGAAGAGTGATATGCCTTATTTAATAGCTGAAGGTTATTCAATATGAAATTTAGATAGCACATTTGGAATCCAAATTAACTTTGATAAAATATTCAATAGTTGTGAAAGCAACTTCTCCATCTTAATATTAACAATTTAATGATGGATCACTGTAATGAATCTCTTCACAATCTGAATTTTCATTCTCAGTATTAACAATCTTTTTCTAAAGATTTTGTAAGCACTTCCTCATTTAGAGATGAGTTTCTTGTTTATTTTGATATGATTATTTAGAATTTAATTATGTGGTTTGCATATATTATTAGTAATTCTATTTCATTTAAATAATAAATTGAACATTAAGAAAGGAAAATAGAAAAGATTACGATTTCATTATTGTAGTATTTCTATTTTGATAATTGATACAGAAATGTTATTTTAACTTATCAAAATTTTGAAACTACGATGTTAGTTGATCAGATCAGGAATTTAGTTTCATTTAAATTTCTAATCTTTAATTTTGTAATTTCATGTTATTTTCAAGATTACTAAAGCATTAATATAGCAACCACTTACCTTTATCTTTATTCATTAGATATTCAGTAAATGCAAGAATGATTTCTTCATTTCTTAATTCATGTATATATATAAAATATTCTCTTATGTTTTGTACTATAAACTCATTATTATTCATTTTCAATTAAGGCAGCAGCACCCATACCAGTAGCAATACACATAGAAATAACACCGTATTTGGCCTTCTTTCTCTTCATTTCTGGTAATAAAGTGGCAACTTATCTGGCACCAGTGCATCCTAAAATTAGCTATTCGATATACCTAATGGATGTCCTAAAGCAATAGCACCACCCTTTGGATTAACTCTGCTTGGTTCAATTCCAATCTTTTCAACTGAGTAAACAGATTAACTGGCAAAGGCTTCATTAATTTCATAGATGCAGATATCATTTGGTTTCAAAGCATTTTTTTATAATAATTATGGGATAGCAGCAGCTGGTCCAATACCCATGATATTGGGTGGTACACCAGCAACAGTGTAATCAACAAATCTAGCTAAGATGGGTAATCCCAATTTCTTGGCAACAGATCTTCTAGCTAAAAGAACTGCAGCAGCACCATCAGTAACTTAAGAGGAGTTACCAGCTGTTGTTGATCCATCCTTTCCAAAGGCAGGCTTTAATTTGCCAAGTCCTTCAAGAGTGGTTTCCTTTCTGATTCCATCATCTTCTGTAACAATGACTTCTTTAGTTTTATCTCCATCTTTAATGAAGGTCTTGACTGGAATTATCTCATCCTTGAATAATCCTTCTGATTATGCTTTGTAAGCCTTTTATTGGGATTCATAAGCAAATTTATCTTATTACAATCTTGTGACTCCAAATTGGGCTGCAACATTCTCAGATGTTTATCCCATACCCAATAAGCAATCTCTTGCACATGGATGATCAAAGATGGCATCACTGAGTAATTCAGCGTTCATTTGACTTTACATATCATACATAGTCATTTGTTCAACTCCAGCTCCAATACCAATATCCAACATTCCAGATCTAATTTTGGCAGCAATGACAGCGCATGCTTCAATTCCTGATGAACAGAATCTATTGATTGCTGTCAAACAAGTTGTATCTGGGAATCCAGACAAGAAGGCAGCCATTTTAGATACAATGGCACCACTTCCAGGTTGATTGACATTACCAACAACGATGTCTTGGATCAATTTTGGATCAACCTTAGTTCTTTCCAAAAGACCTGTGAAGGCTGTGCTAAGAAGGATTTCAGGGGGAGTGTCTCTCAATAATCCTCTTTTGGCTTTGGTCAAAGGGGTTCTAACAGCTCCACAAATGACTACGTCGTTGTCACTTCTGGGTGGAACAGGTGTACAATTATTGACTTAAGCACTGAGATGTTGGACTCTTTACATGAATAAGATATTTTATTTAATTAAATTGCAAATAATTGTTTTTGTATTTAGATAAATCTCTATTCCTAAAAATTAGAATTCATGGAATGTTAATTGGAACATACACAAATGGGAAGAAATCCTCAGTGTCTTCTAATTCTTCTTTTGTTCCATATAATCCTACTTGAGAAGGATCAGCAAACAATTTCAACAGGGATTATTAAACCTTCTTCTCTTTTCCTTGATCTGGCTATTAGATTATATAGAATTCATTCATACTTTAAGTATGCATTAAATATTTGGTTCAGCAGCTCCGAATCTCATAGCAATGTCCACAACTAATCTGAGGACCTTCAAATGCATATATGTAATGTATAAGTCACTAAATGCTTTTTCGCATGCTTATTTTAAAGTAGTCTATATAATTATAAAGAAGTTCAGATACATTCATATGATCTGATTTGGACTTGAGATCCAATCTCAATTTTTCTCTTTCTTTTGATTCTTATGATTTATATTCAAATTCTTTAACAGTAATTCTCAATTTATCTCTTGCCTTTTAAATGAATTCCTCGACTGGAGTTTACTTCTACTTCTTTCCCTTTTCATCATCGCCCTTATCAGCAACATCGATGTCATGATCCTTATCGAAAGATTGCTTAACAATCACAACTCTCCAAATTGTCAAATTATCTTTATCTTCAATTTAGAATTATCTATATATTTATTGTCTAATAAAAACCTTGCTGATTATGGCACAACATTTTCACATAAAAATTCATAACAAGCCAACCATTCTTAAATCTATGTCTTTGGTACAATAGCCACCAAAGTTGTTAGAAAATCGCTGTAAATGAAATCTCTTGGTTTGACGATTGGTTCCTTTAAGACATCGACCAAGTCCCTCACCAATAGATTTCCTTCCTTCCTTGCCACTTATTAACTCTGATTCTTCAATTCTTAATAACTTGTTGATTTTTGTCTCAAATCAGTCTCCACATGAGTTGCTCTCTAATCAGCATAAATAAATTCTTTACAGATGAAATTGCCTTGACTAATTCGGTTAATGCTGATGCTCTTGGGAAGGTTTGGTCATTCCATTTGAATTAGAATAAGAAATTCTCAATGCTCTCTAAGAATAATATTTCTTTTCATACATGGTCCTTCTTTCAACTCAATTGTGAAATCATAACTAACCTTCTCTGTCACATCCAAATATTATCTCTCTATCTTCTTCAACAAACTCTCAACAACTGATTCTTATTTCAATAAACTATCATTGATGAACATTAAGTGATCCAAATTCCCCAACTTGAATTTTCCTATCTCAGTCTGCAAAATTTTTCCTTTAGCCTATCTCGATATTCCAGATGTAAGAACGTGTTTCTCCATCTCCAACCAAGCCGTATTTTCATTAGACTTATGAGGTGCACCAATCAGATAGTATACCATTTGTTATATTAAGATATTTTAATTTAATCTGCAAATACTTATTACTTCTCTAAAGAAATACTTTTCATTTTATCATCAAAGCGCATTCTTCACAAAAACATCATATTTATAATTGTCTATTTTATATAATAACAGCAACACTCTTATTGTTAAAAAAAAAGGATATATAATATGTAATAACATAAATAAAAATTCAGAATTCTGTTTATTTATTATATTCTTATAACTTTCTTATAGAACTAATCAAATTTTTTAAGATAAATTAATATATTTTCTATTTATTATTCAAAATGCATTAGATAGCTTAGATTATACTATCAATTATAAACTTTATTTGCTTTTAGATTCTCTAAAATATATGCATAAAAAATTTAAATGTAAAAATAAAAGTTTAAATCAAAATTATTGATTGAACGTCAAAACCGAATACTTCATGCATAACTTAATTACATTGTTTCAAATCAAGGCTACTACTTAAAAATAAAAAGTAATAAAAATTTAACATCATTTTTAGATTTAACTATGACATTAATTGAAGCTAATAATGATATTGAGGATATGCAAACAGGAAAGGGAATTGAATATATGGTGTTGAATTTGTGTTGATAGTTTCACAATTTAATTCCATCTTCTAAATAATTTGAACCATTCTTTATTCATCAAATGTTTTAATCCAAAAAATCAGTTCTTTTAAACTAAATTTTAGTTATTAAATTAAATTTAGCTGAACTAAGTATAACTATGCTTCATTCTAAAAAGTCAAATTCATGTTATAATTCTGGATATTTAAGTAACCTGGATGTTAATAAATTAGATTAGAGGAATACTTTATTTTTCTATTAAAAAATTGATTTCATATATCATAGTGTTCCTCTACCCATTCGTTCTTTAATTTAAGAAAGGATAGATTATTATTTCTCATAGATTTAAGATAGATATTTTTATAAAGGGTAATAAAATATGTTGTGATTGAATGTCCTTTTATTAAGAATTCTGATTTTTAATTAATTATTTTAAAACCATTTCTTGCAATCCATATTTTTAAAATTTAATAATAAAGAAATAAAAATAGTTTACTAACATTGTATTAATTAAATAACCTATAATGAACCTTTAAGGAGAGTAATACTATTTTCATTAATGGAAATCAAAATATTTTAAACTTGAATAGTGTTATATTGATATCATAAAGAAAGTATATAAAAGGTTGATGGTATTAATGCAAATATAATTGCTGCATATCATTAAATTGGCCTTTTTGATTTATAATATTCAATTTTATTATCTTTTTTTTCAATATCCTCCTTAATCAGTTGCTCTCCTAATCTGGCTAGATCCAAGTAATGATTTTAAGTGGAACAGATATTCTAAATATTAAGATTGTTTACTTCAGATAAATAGGTTTTAGATGTTTCTCCTTATTCTAACAGATCATCTATCATTTCATAGTCTTCAATTTTTTCGAGTTCATATTTCATCATGTACTTATCAAAGTTTGTATTGAAATCTAAACATTTGTCATCAATATCTCTTAATGACTTCAAATGCAGGTATAATTTGTATGTTGAATCAAATTATTAAATAATTTATAAATTTTGAACTAGAATTTTATTGCTTGCTAATTCATTCTAAGTTATTTAATTAACAATCATTTGCTAATACTTCAATTGATCATATTTTGGTTAAAGAATGCTTCTCAACTTATCCAAAAATATTGGATGGTAAATTAAATCCTTTTCCCATCTTCTAATGACAGCATATGCTTTCTCAAGATCATCAATCTCATCCACTTAACTAAGCTAAAATTAACTCAATACTATGCAAAATCCATAATTAGCTTCTTCAACTTCTAGCCAAAACACTTTACATAGGGATGGTCCATCCTTTTAGCATGTTTTTCATCAAGGATGATCTAATGAATGAGAAACAAATAGAGTTTCTTTCTCTCTTTTCGAGCACTAATAAACTCATTTTCAATAATGAAGGCAACCATGCCACTGTGTTCTGGGAAGGTAGAACAATAAGTCGATGTTTCTAAAAAAATTAAGTAAATGTTTAGTCATACATTTAATGGAATCTTATAATTCAGTGATTTCTCTCACTTATCTCTCCAATTGCTTGATGTCCATATTAATATAATTTTTGGAATAATTATCACTTTAATTATTCTTCTTCAAGTTTCGAATTTATTAACTAAATATTGTGTCTACTCAAAATAGTGTAACCATATTAAAATACACATATATGTATAAGAAATAGTAACATAAGCACTAGGATTTCCTTGTTATTGATATATAATAGTCTATAATGAATTAATGATATTTATTACATTCAAATAATAATTTATGAGAAAGATATCTTATGGTTTCACATAATTGATGAAATTGCATTTACATGACTACCATGTCAATCTTAAAGCCAAAATGGTTCCATTTGCTGGATATGAAATGCCTGTTCAATATCCATAGGGTGTTTTGAAGGAGCATTTATATTGCAGAGAATCATGTGGATTATTTGATGTATCACACATGGGTTAAGTCAAAGTGTTTGGAGAGGATAGAATGAAATTCGTTGAAACTCTAACAACTGGAGAATTCTAAAGTATGTATTATTGTCATAAATCAATCAATTAGCAAAGAAATCAGGACAGAGTGTTTTGTGCTTGATTTTGAATGAGAAGGCAGGCATCATAGATGATACAATAGTTGCTAAAAGAGATGATCACATGTATCAAATTTATTCAATCAAAAAGTCACATCGTTGTTAATGCTGGAAATAAGTTTATTGACATGAAACAAATGGATAAAATCATTAAGGATTACAACTATAAAGTCTAATATGAGTATCTCAAAGATAAACCTTTGATTGCAGTATAAGGTAGTTATGTGAATCTATTTTTAGGTCCAAATGCTCACAAAGTATTGAATGAAGTCTTCGGAACTGAATACAATTTAGACAAGATACCATTTATGTTCATGGTGAATATCAAAAAGAACGGAATAGACTATCAAATAAATAGATGTGGATACACAGGAGAAGATGGTTACGAAATATCTGTTGAGAGTTCTTAAGCATAAGAATTATGTGAAAAGTTATTGGCAACCAAAATGGCTTAATTCTGTGGTTTGGGAGCCAGAGATTCATTACGTCTAGAAGCTGGTTTATGTTTACATGGCCATGAGATGGATGACACTATATCCCCTTATGAAGCCAAGTTAATGTGGACTGTACGAAAGCCCAATGTATTTGACTTTATTTATTGTAATAGAAAGAGACTGGAAAATATAATGAATCTGCTGCTTTCATTGGTCGAGATGCCTTGCCACAAAGACAAAAAGATGCCAAATTCAAAAGAATGGGTTTCATTACTTAATCAGGAATCGCTAGACCCCCTTGTGATATTGAATTCCAAGGACAGAAGATTGGCTCTGTTACAAGTGGCACATATTCACCTAATTTGAAAAAAGGTTTAGGGTTTGCTTTCATTAATAATGAATATGCTAAAGATGGAACTTAATTATAAGCAGATATAAGAGGATCCAAAGTAAATATCACTTTGAGTCCAACTCCATTTGTACCATAGAGATATTATAAACCCGAGAAAAAATGATTAAATTTTTAATAGAAAATAAAAATCAATAAATTTTTCTATCAATTTTTCTATCGAAGATTTTCTTTACAGAGTTACTTTCATAAAATCTGTTTGCAAAGGAAGATTCTTAATCTGAATTTATGTGGTAAGATCTTTAATAGTATCTTTATTGTACTTATTGAATTCTGTTGTATACTATCCTTCAAAACTAGCATTGAATAATTTTGGACTTATCGGACGCATTAATTTTGAAGGAATTCTACTAAATTGTTATTATTAGTAATACGAAGATGTGCTTTCTTTGACTAAAGACTCGAGATTTTCAGCAAAGGGTCCTCTAATTAAAATTTAATTTCATACATTTTTGCTATCTTTTATAAAGGAGATCTCTCGGTCTTCACATTTTTAAATTCTCGAGCATAACTACTTTCCGAAATAAATGGCAAATTCTAGGGTTCCACTGGAGATGTATCTCTTGTTATCTTGCCAGGATATTTAGGTTTCCAATTTTAAAATTAAGATCTGTAAGTAGATAAATAAGAGGATTAACTTAAATTAGGATTGAAATCCTTTTTTGGAGATTTCATCTATTTTTCTAGCTTATATGGGAGATATTGGGACTTATAATAAATATATTGTAGATACATTGTAGACACTCTCTGTGTATAGCTATTTAAGGTCTTTCCCCCACATTTAATCATGAGCCTTTGATTAATCTAATTAAACATCTTGATTTCCAAGATTGACATTTTAATAATCTTTATTGTACTAACTTTATATAGCTTTTAATTGAATTTAATTTTTAAGTGCTTACAATTTAGATTGCTTGAGATAAAGAGCTTTTAATAAATATACAAAAATACTCATAATCCCTAAAAAAAAGGCTTGATTTGATTCAATTACTTCTTCTATAGTCTAAGATTTTTAAACCAAATCACTCCAAATTGGATGATCTGTTGGAAATATTTCGATAACAGTTTGATATAAACTCTTATCTGAATTTAAAGTCTCTAGTTTTGGTAGTAAATTTATTTAATTTTTTTATAGAGAATTGTGTAATCTTTGTTTCTGCTGTTTTAACTCCTCGTTTTGCTATCCATCATAATAATATTTTCTTATTTCAAGTCTATCAGTAAATGGTAAGAGATTGTTTTTTTATTTAAGCAAGGATCGCTTCTTGGGTGATTGTTATGCTGCCTACTCCTAAGACATTTTCTCCTAGCTAACGGAGATATTCGTTGAAGGAAACAGATCACTACTTTAAAGTACAGGCTTAAATTCATTCCTGAAAAACATTAATATATATATAATTTAATAATTATCATAATATTGCCTTATAAAATTTTATCAACTCTTATATCCTTAAATTTCCACTCTTCTATTATAATATTCTTTAAAGTTACATTTCTGATATTGAAATAATGTTAAAACTATAAAAATGAAATCAAAAATACGAAATCTTGAACTTTTCCACTCTCCTTTTGTGAATTCCAACAAAATTAATTATATTTTCAATGTTATATTATAAAGCAAAAAGGATAGATATTATGAGTTTGATCTAATTCTATTCCTAATAAATAATCTTATTCTAGATTCTCATTAGATAGAGGATGTATTATAAAAAAAGTTCAAATTGAAATCAGAATTAGAGTCTTAAGCATGACTCAATTAAAATAGATTTTTTATCAAAATTAGATATAAGAAGTTAAAAAAAATTATTAATAATGGTATATATGCAATCCTTTAATAAGAACCATTGAATTATATAAAAATTATTGAAAATCCTAATAACATTATATTAACTAGAAGAACTTTATTATTAGTTGTAAATAGTTAAGGAATTTTGATTTATAACCAATTCTCTTTATTATTATAAATAATTTGCAAAGACATAATACAATTGTGATCTATAAAATGAAATTACTTTATTTAAGATGTTAGCACTTTTATAATGTATTTATATGAATAAATATTCTCCTACAAAAATTCAAGGATTAAACTAGATGATTTTCATGTTCTTTATTAGATTACCTTTAAAATATATTCATTAATTATCATATACAATATTATTAGGAATGAATTATTTTAAAATCAATCTTAATTTCTTAATCAAAAATATCTTAATTATTTTATTGCAATTGGGTGATGAGGTCATATCTTAAGCTATAAAATTTGATTTAAGTGAAGAAATTGAGATATTATCGTTTTTATTGTATAGTAGCTAAAGATTAAAGACACGTTATTAACTCATCAATTCATATTTGTTTATTATATAAAATAAATCATCAAAATCCAAGGTGCATGCTATAATAAACTATATCTCCTTCTTTCAGATTTGCTTATTAGATTGTTTGATTATCATGCAATTCATCTTAGCCATGAGTTAATCTACAATTTGCAAGGACTGAGCCTTCTTTTTCACAGAACAATTATTTCAATTAAAGCACTGTATCATTTGGATTAACCTAAAATTCTAAATGCTATTCCATCATATTACAGATTATGATTTTCATTTTAATAAAATTATATAACTCATAAATTTAATCGCACGTTAATATTGCTCAAAATCATCCAAGTTTCTTGAAATAATAGTATATTTATATTCTATTTTCAACGTGAAAGTATTATAAGAATTTCTCATCTGTATTGATTTAGTCACAAAAGCTAAGAATTATGGAAACAATTGAATTTAATTTTAGGAATTTTAAGTCAAATGCTATTAACATTATATTATTCAAAAAAATTATTAAAAATGGTGTGATATCAAATAGTTTATAGAAAAGCAAGAAGAATAATGTGAGTGTTAAAGACAGGAATATTAATTTTTATATTATTTATAAATTAAATGCAAAGTGGATTTTCGGTTTGTAGAAGAAAGGCTGGGTAAACCTTCCGAAAGACTCTTGGATTATATAATTATAAATTGGGACATTAGCAATATCACAAAGAACCTGGGAGTGTGTCTTTGAATGCAGTGGAGTAATTAAAAAATGTAAAATATGCAAAATAGTTTGAATAGACTAAGACTTATGAAGGCATAATGAGGATTAGGAAATTGAGACAGGAAAGCGATAGAGTATTTGGAAAATTTGTTGGAAGTAATTGAATTATTATAAAATTAGCCAAATTTGTGGTTGATAAGAGTAGAATTCCTTAATACGATATACCAGATTTGACCGGATTTGAAGTATTATAATGACTATTTTAGCTTAAACCTTATGTATCATACCATACTCCTTAGGTGGATAAGGAGACTTAGGCGAAATTAGAAAGAATGAATGATTTTAATTTAACAGAGAATTTGGTACCTCGTTCGGAAACAAAATTATTAGAGAAGAAATGACGCATCAAATATTAAGAATTTTAAATACCCAATCTTAAATTTCATACTCTCTTATTCTATCTTTTTTTATTTTTATTAATTATATTCAAAATATGAGTTCCAAAAGAAGGGTAGGAATAGCCCATTTCCTCCTCAGAACCTTTGAAATGCTTGATGTACAAAATTATAATTATAGAATTCCAACAGACGCCAAAGCTTAAACATCTGATAGAGTGGTCCCCTTGTGGCGAGATGTTCTATATCAAAAACGCTAGGGAATTTGCTAATAAAGTATAGTCAAGATTCAAATTTATTTCTTAGGTGCTTCCATAATATTTCAGACATAGGAACTTTTAATCTTTCTTACGACAATTGAATATGTATAACTTTGTTAAGAAACGGTTGAAGAATGGCTGGAATCAATTTCAACACAAGTATTTCAAAAGGGAAGCCAAGTATATTATTTAAGATTATTATCAATCTTTTTAGAAATCTACTTATACATGTTCACCGCCGAAGCAATGGTTAATAATCTGATGAAGAAGAACAAACAGGTATTTTTGAATCATTACATTTAGACCAATAAGAGTCAATCAAAAAACAATAAGAATAATTGCAATAAATCAAATATCTGTAAAATGATATTGTTCTTACCTCAAGCCTCCTCTATCAATAATCAGTAATTCTATAAAGCAACTTCTAGCGTCTCAAGAATGTATTATCTTTCCGCTTAAATTAGAAATTATTGTATCAGTATATTGAGGAACAGAAACAAGAAAAATTCCTCTTTAACACCTTCTCTCTTTTAAATAAATCACAAACCGATTCCCCCAAGTTAACTTAAACCATACTCACTCAGAATCACAAAGAAACAGATCAGGAACCATAATTATTTGTACTCTCTTGATTAGCAAGATTTTTTATACATCATCCTTCATAAAAAATATTCATATTTATAAAACTATATTTAACATTTGACTGTTACATTTCCATCCCCATTCTTAAATTGCAAATGACACTCTAATAGTCCATAATTGACTATGTTACTTTCCAAAATGAAATTTTATATTAGAAAATGAAAGCAATTCTGTATGTGTATAACTAAAAATATAAATATCTTAATTTTCATTAAATATTTATTTTAATACATAAATAATTACTAAAATTGTATCATTTTTTAAACACTTGTATAACAACATTACTAGCTTTTTTATATCTATTTTAAGAAAACAGAGCCTTTTTAATATGCTAAATAACGTCGCGTTATTTAATTTAAGGAAGAAATCAATAGATTTCTGTATTAAATTTAATAATATAATATGAGTTCTTAATAAAATAAATAGAAAGATGTAGTCAATAAATAAATGATATTTGCACTGAATCCAAAGCAAGATTTCAATTTAGGAGATCCAGTCAAAATTAATAAAGCTAATAGTTATGATCCTACCTATGTGAAAAATGAACCATTACAAAAACCAATAAACTAAATATCCAATTCAAACATTGGAACATTTCAAGACAAAGACTAATTAGTAAACTCTATTATTATCATGTTAGAAGCATACTAACGAGGCTAAAAATTAGAAGAAATAAAATAAAATTAAGTACATCGCAACCCGGTAATTGTGTCAATATATTTATTTAGTTCAATTGCTGGATTGAAAGCCTACACAAAGGCATAGAAAGATAATTAAGATTCCTTATTTTACAAGTTGGAAATAAATAAGTAAGCTGATAAAAACTTATTTCTGTTGGCTGATGGTCACGGTGAATAAGGAGCAAAAGTATCCTAATATGCAATAAAACAACTTTCTGATTGCATTTATGATATGATAGAGTCCATGAACACCCAGCCAAAATTTGTAGAACAACTAAATTCAAATATTATTACATCATTCTAAAAAATTGAATCCAATTTAGTAAGTATTATATCCTATGATTAGGTAAGCTTATCTAATATCGATACTACAGATAGTGGCACTACAATGAATTTGGTTTTAACTTTCGAAAATTATTTAATATCTGCCAACATTGGAGACACAAGGACATTTTATTTTCAAAGAAGTGATAAACCAGATTAACTTGGACCTGTCACTTTGAGAATTAAATAATTGTCAAATTAACACACTCCTGAGAAAGAAATAGAATCACAAAGGATTTTGGAATCAGGTGGAAAAATAGAATAGGACACTTAAGGCTTTCAAAAGACAGGACCATTAAAAGTGAAATCAAAAAAATAAGATATCAAAGGTGTCACTATTACTAGATCATTTGGAGATGTCTAGGCAAAACAAGTTGGAATCATTTCCCTTCCTGACATCCATACTTTTCAAATTTAACAAGAAGGTTTTTTAGTACTAGCCACTGGGTCAATTCTGGACATGATTGATATTATAGACATTTGTAGAATATTGACTCCAATCACTCCTCCAAATAGTTAAGCGGCCATTGAAAATGCAGCAGGACAAATTGTAGAAGAGGCAAGAAAGAAGGCAAAGCTTTAACCTGATATATAGGATGATTATTCATTGATTTTAGTTTATATTGAAATGGATTTAGCTTGAAATCCTTATAGCAATTCTATTTATATAATTCTAAAGANTTTAATTTAAGGAAGAAATCAATAGATTTCTGTATTAAATTTAATAATATAATATGAGTTCTTAATAAAATAAATAGAAAGATGTAGTCAATAAATAAATGATATTTGCACTGAATCCAAAGCAAGATTTCAATTTAGGAGATCCAGTCAAAATTAATAAAGCTAATAGTTATGATCCTACCTATGTGAAAAATGAACCATTACAAAAACCAATAAACTAAATATCCAATTCAAACATTGGAACATTTCAAGACAAAGACTAATTAGTAAACTCTATTATTATCATGTTAGAAGCATACTAACGAGGCTAAAAATTAGAAGAAATAAAATAAAATTAAGTACATCGCAACCCGGTAATTGTGTCAATATATTTATTTAGTTCAATTGCTGGATTGAAAGCCTACACAAAGGCATAGAAAGATAATTAAGATTCCTTATTTTACAAGTTGGAAATAAATAAGTAAGCTGATAAAAACTTATTTCTGTTGGCTGATGGTCACGGTGAATAAGGAGCAAAAGTATCCTAATATGCAATAAAACAACTTTCTGATTGCATTTATGATATGATAGAGTCCATGAACACCCAGCCAAAATTTGTAGAACAACTAAATTCAAATATTATTACATCATTCTAAAAAATTGAATCCAATTTAGTAAGTATTATATCCTATGATTAGGTAAGCTTATCTAATATCGATACTACAGATAGTGGCACTACAATGAATTTGGTTTTAACTTTCGAAAATTATTTAATATCTGCCAACATTGGAGACACAAGGACATTTTATTTTCAAAGAAGTGATAAACCAGATTAACTTGGACCTGTCACTTTGAGAATTAAATAATTGTCAAATTAACACACTCCTGAGAAAGAAATAGAATCACAAAGGATTTTGGAATCAGGTGGAAAAATAGAATAGGACACTTAAGGCTTTCAAAAGACAGGACCATTAAAAGTGAAATCAAAAAAATAAGATATCAAAGGTGTCACTATTACTAGATCATTTGGAGATGTCTAGGCAAAACAAGTTGGAATCATTTCCCTTCCTGACATCCATACTTTTCAAATTTAACAAGAAGGTTTTTTAGTACTAGCCACTGGGTCAATTCTGGACATGATTGATATTATAGACATTTGTAGAATATTGACTCCAATCACTCCTCCAAATAGTTAAGCGGCCATTGAAAATGCAGCAGGACAAATTGTAGAAGAGGCAAGAAAGAAGGCAAAGCTTTAACCTGATATATAGGATGATTATTCATTGATTTTAGTTTATATTGAAATGGATTTAGCTTGAAATCCTTATAGCAATTCTATTTATATAATTCTAAAGAGTTAGCTACGTATATTAATATCAGCATTAAAAACGCACAGTTCTTTTGTAATATAAAGATTTCGCCTTTACTTTCTTCTCTCTCAAAATCCCTGCTTTGTGTTGCTCTTAATTTAGACCATTAATTGAGCGGATGGACTTGATTTCACTTTTTAAAGATTCATAAGTGGGACTCTAATTTTTGATCCATTATTGAAGAGGCGATTGGCTTGTTTCACAATTTCTAGCGCAATTAAACGTGGCATTTCTATTTGATTCTCTATTAATCTGTTCTTCCTTGCTTTCTTCATAAGTTTTCAAGTTTAATTTTTATTTTTTCTTATTGAAAATTTATGATATGTCTCCGCCAAAGGATTTTATTTGGTTTTTTATAATTTGTTTTTGTTGCTAAACCCCAAATTAGAAGCTAGATTGGAATTATTAGGCACAACTATTTGTAAGCTTTTAAGATTTTCTGGTATCTACATCTAATTCGTTGATTTCATCCATAGTTTCTTCTCTGCTATTGATTTAATTGATTTCAAAGATTGGTCTCTTTATCTAATTTCTATGAGAAATGGGTTTGATTAACACCAATTTGTATTAAATTTCGTTTTAATCAATAGTTTGATGCTGCATCTAACAACTCTGCCCCATATTTTATAACTTTATTTAAATTAGTAAAATATATAGAAATTAACTATTAATTATATCAATTACTTCTTTGATCAACCAATTATCTGATTTAATCCATGATATTACTCATCGATTGTACTTTGCTATTTTTGGTGGCCATATCTGAGAATCTTTGCTCAAAATACTTTATCAGGGATTCAATTGTAAATACAATATTATCCTATGACTATTATATAAAGTAAGTACCAATTATCTTTGATTTATTTATTGAGTTATCTTATTAATAACTTCTTTTCCTTCTTTATCAATTGATTCATCTAAATAAAAGCATTTTTAGATCATCAACAACAACATCATAATGACATTTGAATATGTGTTGGTAACCTTTTGTGTTTTTTTGAGATTGTTAACTAGTTCAATTGATTAATTGGATTCTGTGCTGTTGTGGTGCTTTAAATAATCATTATTCTCTTTATTGTATCTATTGGTATTTCCATTGTATTGAGACTGCTCTGTGATACTATACTATTTATAGGATTGGATCTTTTTCTTTAGTAGCCCATTAGTTTCATTCAACAATTGCAATTGATTCTGAGTTTCATCCAGGGTTTTTGTGATTTCTTAATTTAATTTGGTCAAATAAATAATTTGTGATTACTATTTTTCATACTTAGATTGCAACTCTTGATATTATAATTGCTGCTTTTATAATTAATTCTGTGACTATTCCAATTACTCAAGTAATTAGGTAAATAGAGCATATGAGTCATTCTAGTATAGTTCATTTTATAAGTTCTCATCTTGATTGAATTGCACATTTTTATCCTCTTCAGTGTTTAATGTGTGATTTGAGTTCTTGGTCATGTTTTCTCTGCTTTAACTAAGATCATTCTCAGCACTGATTTCTTCAATTGAACTAGAAAGAGCATAATGATGAATATTACGATCTCATTTGATACAATTTAAGAAATTTCTTCTACAATGGAAATGAGGCTGTATCAGGTGAACCAATTTGAATTGAAGAGTTTACACTATTTTAATTTTGGGAGAATGGTAATCTAGTTGGATTGAAATTGTTATTTGAATTCAATCCAAATGAACATCGAACAGATGATAATTTCTAATTTTCTTATTAAGGATGAGGTGAAAATTGTAATAATTATTGTACCTCATTTAACTTTGAATTTAATTTAATATGTTTACTTTTTCATGATCTGATGACTTTTTAATTTGAATTGCGCTATCAATTTCTGCATTATATCTTAGAGAATCAATTTATTAATCATCATCAAAATGATCGTCCAATTCTGAAAAGTTTATTCTTTTTTTTGGGTAACTAGACATATTTGTTAATATTTAAATTTGTAATCAAATAATATTAATAATACATATATAAATCGTTTTTTGAGAAGGAATGAGCTTTAAATATTTGTTACTCTTTTAATTGATCCTTTTATGTGTAGCACATAATCAAGGGAAATCAGTTAAGTTATCGAAAAAGCAAGCACATCATAAGCATCATAAATCTCAAAAGTTTTTGGATAGTATAATGGTAATTTTATAATGATAATTAAAAAAGGACGTAAATGATGATTCAATAGAACTATTACTCTAAAAGCACGAAGTAAATTCATACAAAATCAAAAGAACTTCTATTTGGCTGAAATGACAGTTGGTACACCTGAATAAAAATTAACTGTTTTGATTGATACAGGAAGCCCAAATCTGCTACTTACTTCATCTCTTTGCTAATAAAACAGTTGCATTCAACATGGCTCATACAATCCATCCTTATCAACTACTTCCTACTACATTGAAGCCATTAAATTAGCAAATGTACATTGTGTATCTGTACCTAGGGAGAAGTAGGCAATGAGATTGACATTCAATTTGCATCAGGAAGCGTAGTTGGTGTATTTTTTGAGGACAGAGTTTGTTTGAATCAATACTGTGTCAATAACCAGTTCATAGTTGGCATAGTAGAACAGTCAGAGGATGTAATCCATATTGTGAATCTTAGATATTTAGTCAAATGAAATTCGATGGGATATTGGGATTGGGACGAATTAAGGAAGCAGTTGTCAAAAATGCATCCTACATTCACAACCTAGAATATGATGTAAGATATCAATGTAACTCTTTTTAAAGACTGACACTCGAAATTTTTCACTGTATTTGAGTAATAGTGATGATGACGATATGTCAAGTGAGCTAGTTCTGGGAGGTATTTCTTTGCATTTAATTGCTCCTGGTGAGGAATTCAAATTCTTTGAAGTTACATCAGATAATCTGT
Source organism: Paramecium octaurelia (assembly GCA_905182995.1). Lineage (NCBI taxonomy): Eukaryota > Ciliophora > Oligohymenophorea > Peniculida > Parameciidae > Paramecium > Paramecium octaurelia. The sequence goes on from CAJJDP010000096.1 coordinate 130,148, forward strand.
GGACAGTCAACATTAAAGCAGTATTTTTGGGGGATGAAAGAATAGATGATTGCAACAATTGCCAAGGTCTTATTGATTCTGGCACATCATTCATTAGTTTCCCTGTTTATGCAATGGAGAAATTTTATTAGAAATTTGGAGTGTAATAATCAGCATGATTTAAATTTTAGTTATCAATTATGCAGCAACATTGATACATTTCCAGATTTGACATTTGTTTTGGATAGAGGGATCAAATTTACATTGGCTGGATCATAATATTTCAAAAGAAACACTCATGCCTTATTCTCTAAAGACATTTGCATTCCATATATTAAAAATAATCCGATTATTGGAGATGAGCTGATTGTTTTAGGATAACCATTTCTCATCCATCATTATGTTTGGTTTGACGAAGATCAATCAAAAATTGGAATTGTTAAATCTAAATAACAATCTCATCAATCCTGATGTTAATCATGATTTTACGCATTATAAATTAATTATATGTATATGAATTATCATTAATAAGTAATCTTTAATATTTGATAAACCTAATGAAAAATTAATTAATCTCATTAACAAAACTAGGTTTGTTTTAATATATTTTACTTATCTTGTAGTTATCTGAAATGTAGACAAGAGTATTCTGACTTTTAAATCTATACTAGAAGTTTTATATATATGAAGAATTATAAAATTTGCATATTATAATTAATAATTTCTTTTATATGAATTAATTTGAATAATGTGAAAGAAAAAAGTAGTGTTCATTGGATTAAATGTTCAAGAAATACGAGGAAGCTACTTAAGTATGTTTATATATTAATTGCGCAAGAGATATTAGAAAGGATTGGAGGAGAAAAAGTAGAGAGCAAAGTTAGAATCGGATAAAGCGAGGGAGGCATAATTTATTTAAAAGCTTGAGGCTTAGAATAAAAAAATAGAGTTTGATGAAAAAATAATAGAATCCTAAGAAAGAAAGAAGGATTTAGAAAAACATATGTTAGAGAAGCAATAGTAAAAAAAATAAAAGGATGAGGAAGTAAGGAGAAAGAAGAAGGAAAATGAGGATGAAAAACTTTAAAAATTATTGAAGAAATAAGAAAAAAAGGATTGTTAAGTGAAGAAGGTGAAAAAAGATGTTTAAAAGATTAAAAGGAAAGATGAATTAAAAATTTTATTAGATCAATCTGTTTCTGATGATGCATCTATGGAATTAGAAGTCGAAAAAAAAAGATAATGCAAATCATTATCAGATTCATTATAGGCATTAGAGAGCGATTAAATCATCTATTTTAAATTACAAAAATAAAAAGAGGTTGAAATCAAGGAAAATAAGAAAAAGCAAAAATAATAAAAAATTATGCCATCAAAAACATTTAGAGAATAATCTGTTCCCACCATTAAGAAATCTATAATATTTCCAATTTTAATTCGTACCAAATAAGATGATAATTCATATGTTTTACAATCTATTCTATAACAACAATAACCCCAATCACCTACATTCAAAAATGAAGAAAATTCAAGCACAAATGTTACTCCAAAAAAAGAGAAAGAAGAGGAACCACAATTTTTCAAACTTTGTTAAATTTGCAATAGTATCATAGAAAATGAAGATGACAATAAACATATTTAATCTAAGTCTCACAAATAAACAAAATAGTATTATAATCTATAAGCTACTTAAAATGACATTTTAGTTGTAAAAGGATCTAAGGATGAGATCTCTTAGAATAGATTCTAATCAATCAGAAAAAGATGTCAAAAAATTAAACAAAAAATATAATAAAAGAGTCTATAATTAGAAAATATGAATATTTATTGTTATAAAGAACCAGGAAATAGTTATAACAGATAAAGGATCTAGAAATTATCTAATGATCTTGATAAATTGTTGAACAATTAAATTAAGGATTTATATTAAATTGAGTAGCAAATGAAAGAATTACTAAAATTAGTGAATCAAGAAACAGACTTAATTAACCTAAGATAAATGAAGTTCATCTAAATTGTTATCGAAGTTTTCAAGAAGATCTCTTCCTGTCATAAAAATGAATATACCTAATATCTTAAAATAATTGGAGTGGTAAATATTATTTAATTATCATTGAGGCAACTGAAATTGTTTACCAGTTCTGTAGTGTGTATAATAATAGAACCTATATGTTGGCAAGCAATAAATTATTGCCAATTATTGATTTTATGTACAACTTTTTAGCGTCAAAGCCAACCAAATTTATATACAGTTATCAATTCGTTGCTTAATGTTTTTAAATATTTAGTTTACTTATCAAGCATAAATTACCTACTGATCCTCTTTCAGATTTAAATATTCAGGGAATTTAAGAAGATACTTTGGAATATATGTATTGTTGTGGATTATTCAATAAGATGAAATTAAGATTTCTATCGTTTGAAAAAGATTACATCAATTCTGAAGGTAAAATCCCTGTTGCTCTTGTTAAGAGTGTTGCATTTATAGAGGCTGCCACAAACTACCATGGATTTGAGTATACTTATATAATAATCATAGGACACAAAATAAATCATTATTTGATGAAGAAGGAAAACGAATATCCAAAAGTTTTGAAGAACATCTCAAGTTTGTGCTTAAAGAAACAGAACTATTCGGCTTAATATAATTAATTAGTTAGATGGTTGTTGGTGAGGAAGTTTGTTTTACTACTAATAAGTTACTTCCCTAAACAATTATCAGTTTTTTCATGGTAGGAATTAAAACTTTGAACAATATTGCTAGATTAAATATTATCGTTTTGTAGGAAACTATGAATAAACAATCTAATAAATAAGAAGTTCATATGATAATATAAAGACTTGTAACGTATTGTAAATGCAACCTTGAGTAAAGTTAAGATTTAAAAGACTTGCTCAATGAATTAATTCTTTTAATAGGATATTATTGTGTTTTAAACCCAAATAATCAAAATTCCCTTGTAGGATCAATGAAAAAGATTTCAGTATTACATAATTTATTGCAAATGCCTTCTCAATTTTATGTTGATAAAATGTTAAAGAACATTCTCTTTCCTACTCTATTATGTTGCATGTTTAGAAATCCTAACAATATGAAAATTGTATTAGATGAAATGGATAAATCCTATTTCTTAGAAATTTTATAATACGATGTAAATTCAATATATAATGTAGTCTGAACAATTTTACGAAAACCACAATGGCTAATAGTTATAAAGATCACCTTCTATGTCCAGTACAAATTCTTAGAATTCCGTATTTCCATACAGTTCTGCTGTATACTTTAAACTTAGTTAACGATTTCCGATGTGTTATTTTAAGGAGGCTTATACAGAATTACTAGATTATAAGGATTGAATTATATTATTTAAATTTAAAAGTTATTATAATACTTCAAATATCTTTACTATTAATCTAATTAACTTCTAATTCTTCATTTTTGCCAAAAAGAAAGTCATGAGAAGCTCTAAAAACATCGTAGGTATTTTAAATGTCAATTCCAAGAGAATTACATTGATTTCGTTCAGTCATAAATTAATATAAATCTAAAGAGTCATCCTCTTCGATATCATGCCCAAAGAATTTCTCGAATGATTCTTTAAAGTTATGTTACATGTCCTTCTTTTCAATCGCTAATAGTAATTTTGCCACTTAGGATGGTCTTAATTCATTTCTCAATTAATCTAGAGTTGAATCAAATGAAGCAAGTTCTTTTTAGATCTAAGATTTTGTATCCATAATTTAAGTAACAGCACTAACATAAGATATTTGCATATACTTTGAGATATCCTGATAATGCTTCGCTAATTTTTATTATTTTTTCAAAAGTATTTATTTCTATTTATCTGCCAATTTCAATTAAGTTAATAAATTAAGATTCATATTTCTATTATAATAGTATGCATTACTATTCATTTTAAGCGAAGATATCATCTTGTTTCTTAGCTATTTAAATGATATAATTGCAAAAAGGAGCCAAACAATTTTCGTTTATCTATCTTGCATAATGATCAATTAAGAATTATCTTTCTTGAGAGGCTGAACCGAATTTTTTCTAAATTAAGGAATAACTTACATTTAAAGAGTCTATTATTGAATCAACATTTGCTTCCGATGCATTATTTTACAAGGACGTTTGTAGGTTGTTGAACAAAATACACTTTGTTTGATCTTGTTCTTTTTTCTAGGGGTGTATTGTAATTACTTACTTGTGTCAATTTAATTTACAAATTTTATGCCAAACTATAGGTTTTATCATTAACATCTTTAAATAAATCTAATTATTCTGATAGCTTAGTCACTTTGTTTTCAAGTAATTCAAGATATATTTTCTTTCTTTTTCTGCTATTTCTAGCTGACTCTCTATTCTTAGCTAATTTGTCTTCCTTTTCTGTTTGAGAAATATAATTAATTTGCTATTGACTTTAAAATGGTTTCGTTAATAATTTTTTTTCTGCTATTTACATTGATTTCTCTTCAATTTTTTCTTGTGTGGGAGATAATTTCATAAGTGAACTAATTTTTTTGATATAGGTATTTTTTGTATTTTCCTTCATCTTTCTGTTGTGATTTGCAGAGGCTTGGATATTCTTCATACTCCCATCAAAATCGAAATTAGCGTTTTGACTAGAAGATTATTGGAACCCAATCTGATCAAAGTCATCTAATTGATTCATTTGTTATTATTATTATAGATTATTATATGCTGTAATAAATCCTAATGAAGTTAAATCATCTGATAATAAATTAAATTATTATAATTTTCATTTACATAATTATTCATTATAAAACTCTTGCTAAGAGGCCATTCTGCTACGGAATCGTCTTATATTTGTACCAACATCTCTCTAGATTCATAATTTCGAAACTAAATCTAATAATAGTCAAATACTAAGTTTTATTTGTAATAATTCCGTAAAACAATACAACAATATATACACATTGATGGATAACCAAGAGAGCTATAAAAAGAGCGATCACAAAAGTGAAGTTGAGTACTATTTCATCCAAATCAAAATTAATCCCTTATGCATAGAAATCTTATAACTATTATAATCATAACAACTTACACAAATAGATCATAAATCCTAAAAACTAAGTGATTATTAGTGTAAAGTAAAATAAATAAATCCCATCATCTTGTATACATTTCTTATAAAAAGATGAATGCATCTGGAAATTTGGATGACAACATTTGCAGTGATCACAATGTTCAGTCCTTGGCAACTTCACTATCATGCAATCTAAACACAATTAATCAGGTTCAAATTGAATTTGAGTGCCTTAGTCTATTGATTAGATTATGTGTCTTATGAATGGTTTCTCAAGTATAACTTAATATTTACTTCTATTTCAACCATGCTATCACAAATTAAACTCATAGATTGATTATTGTTTTATTCATCTTATATGAACGGGACAATTGTTTGATCAATTTCTAAACACCCTTACACATCTCCAAATCCTTCATTTGACATGTTAAAACTTGACACATTATTTCTATTATTTGTATAAAATGCATCTTTAGCAATAGAAGCATTCTCTATAATATAAAATAGAATAAAGTTAAAGAATACATTATACAACTATAAAAATAGTGATCCATGCTTCAAAATTGGCTCTTTAAATTCAGTAAATTTAGATAAGATGAATAAATTAAGAGATGTTATTGCAATGAAACATATATGTTATTGGTGGTGCATTTTAAGGTAAGTTAAATATTTACTACGCCCATTATTTTTCTTTAGTAAGCTTTTAAGATAATTTTAACACTCATAAGAGAGTTATTCTTAAGCTCTTGTTAATGGGGTTTTTTATTTCTTATCCATCTCAAATACATTAAATTTAAACAGATTTTTCAATATCTTCAGCATAAATAAATTGTTATTGTAGGCTGACCAATGTGCTAAGCTGCATCCATTAAGATCTTTAACGAATACTTCTGCTCCTCTATTATACAATCATATTTTTACTTGTATATCAAATATATAGCAATATAGGTTTAATTGCTTTTTATGGCAAACAGCAAAGGCGTAAAATTGTTTTGATCTTTGCTATTGATATTTACGCCTAATTTCATTAGATGTTTAATTATTGACAATTATCCAAAATAGCATGCAATTAGAAATGGAGTTTATTGTATTGGATTTGGTTAATCGAGTATTTGCAGAGGGTTTTAACTGTAATTTTATATTAGGTGAATGACATAATGAGCTACCTCAACTTGCTTTTCAATTAATAAATTATGCAGCAAAGGTTACTGATTTTAGTATTAAAAAAGATGATAGAACTTGATATCCTTGGCTAGTAGCAAACAAATCAATTGGTATTATTTTCTCTTTGTTATTTCTTCAAATTATATGTCTTCATCAATTTAATTCATATTATAATAAATCGCATTATAATTCAAGATGAGGATGAATAATATATCATTAAATATTATAGTATTTCTAAAGTTTATACTAAAAACACACTCCAGAGAGATAACTGAATATAGAGTAATAGATGTTCCATAATCTCATACTAAACTTAAAAATGGTTTAGAAATTTTAAGTTTAAACATATTAGACTTCTTGTAATTATGGGAAAACGTCGCTAGATCAAGGGGTTTGTTGAGCAATCTCTAAAAATGAAAAATCGAATTTCTAAATTCTTAAAATTATCAATTTAATTACAAACTCCAAAAAGTCTTCGTTGACAATGGGATATAATAGCATATTTAATGTTGAAAAACAATAATATTCAATTTGAATTCGGTTTGGGTCCTTGCAATGATGATATGCTTTTAGTTTTTCCCCTTATAGATAGAGATCTATTTTCTATTCTGACCTTTGAGAATCCAAAAAGATTAATAAAAGTAATGTTCGTTTGATTAATATCTTAATTGAGTTATTTGTTTTAAATGAAGGAGAGTTAATCCTTTAACTTTGGAATTTAGGAATGCTTATGTCGTGCATAATCAACCACCTTAATGATTCCTCTAGTATAATCAAATTCAAATGACATGTAAATGTATTAAAATATTTAAAAATATTGAACACTTTAATGTTATTAGGTAATTATTGCGTATGCTTTAAATTATAGTGAATATGATGATGAATTATAAGAGAAATTAATATTGATATAAATTATATTGGGATGGGGACAAATATATTATATTGATTAAAATTTGATATAATCTAATGATTGACCTTTAAATATAAGAGTTCTTTAATTATTAATGTTTTTTTACTAAATATTCATTAAATTGTAGAAAATTGCAAAGAAAAATAAAAATAACAAAAGTCTCTTTCTCTAAATTCCCTCTTGAAAATTGTATTTTACATCAGACTGAACATTCATTTGTTGAAGAATCATTAAAGAATTCATAAAATTTAAATAAGTAATTTATACAAATAAAATTGGAGATGAACTTAAAAATGCCCTCAATTCTTAAATTCCCAACTGAACCAAATAGGCAAATAAGTCATTCAATAAAGGATTTAGACAATACGAAAAATTATGATCAAATATAACTACAAAACTCAAAATCATATTTGATTGGAAGTCATTATTTTCAACCATCTCTCAAAGTATTAAATGGCTAAAAACAGCAATTGTTTATTAACTAAAAATCAAATCTTTAAAATCAAAGCTTTCTAGACCACTCTAATGCGGAGTCGTTAGGAAGTCCATTCTCAAAAAGAGATGATAAAATCGATGATGGTTTTACAAATTTTAGAGGAAGAGAAAAATCCCTAAAACCTCAATTATCACCTTATCTCACTAATTAATAATCACTTTCAACAATCAATAACCTACAAAGTTAAAGAAAAATTTTAGAAAATGCACTAGATGATAGTAGATTTCAGGTTGGTAAATAAAAAAAAATTGATGAATCCCCTCAGCTCTAAATTGCTAAAAATGGGTATTTCCATAATTTTCAGCAAATCAAAAATCTAAAGCATTTAATACCCTTTTAAATAGAAAAATCTGTAAAGGAGAAGCCTATATAAAAATAGATAGAACAGGTTTTATCTCCGAGATCACCTGAGAAAAACCTGTCTTACCCTTTAAAAAAACCACTTTTTAGATCTAAGGAAACGTTAGAAAAAATTAATAATAAATAATTACAAAGAAAAAAATCAATACATCTCCCGCAAATTTAAAATAATGAAGATATAATAAATAGAAAACTCAAGTGTTTTTTGAGAACCCTCTTTGAAAATTAATGCATGCATATGATATATGTTAGACCTTCAGCAATTAGGATCTAAAGGTACCTTATTAAAGATGCAAAACATGAGGAGGTAGTGAAAAAATGTTTTAGTTATAGATGGTGGTGGTAAGAGTCTAATAATTAAGATGAAGAAATTGAATTCTTTTGGTATTCCCAAGCTTCCATATCTTTTTTAAGCAAATAAGGATAACGACATATAAGCGATAAAATAGAATTTCAACCTTTTGAATAGGTATTAAAGAAATCTGAAGGAGTTGAGGATTAGATGAAATATGCTATTGAAAATAAACTTAATTTATTGTCACCCTAAATTAAGGTGCATAATCATATAGATCTTGCATAACCCTTATGGACCAAAAAAAATTTGATTTGTTCAATAATTAAATATTGCCAATTGACAAGATAATATGTAGAAAATTTAGTTCCTCTGTCTATGGTTGTAGATTATGTAGGTGAGAATCTGCTTTATGCATTCTTGAAAAATTACAAAACATCAAATAATGTTTGGCTTCTGAGAAAGAGTGATTTATAAGAGGAAGATAAAATTCTTGTATGTCAAAATACATAAAGTGTTTTTAATTATCTTAATGAATAATTCAAGATGCCTAATAGAAATTAGTAGAGCTTTATAATTTAATAATATATTCGTCCAATAGAAATTCAAGAAATCGAATTAGATTTATGCTATTACTTATTGATTACTCAAATAAATGGAATTGTAAGAGGATATCTCTTCTAATAATTTTATGGGTAAAAATCAGAAATAACAATTTCTGAATTTGAGAATGGATCCTCTATTTATTTTTTAGAGAACTCAAACTCAAAAATCAACAATTAGTATATTTCGATGAAGAATATTTTGGACCACCTTTATCTATATAATTTTGATTATGACTCTACGATATACCCAAAAATAAAGTAGATATTGGGAGAATATTTGAAGTCGATATTTATTTAGATGCCAGTCAAGGATCACAATTTTGAGGTATTAAAATCTTATTAAAAATAGTTGATAAAAGTAGTTATGTTAATTGATAATAAGGGTAAACCCTGTTTAATTAGCACAAAGCCAAATCCCATATTAGACTAAGATGTGGAATTTATGAAAGATTTCGCGTCGCAGCTGATTGATAATGTGTTTCAACTTGGATTAGATATATTGTTTCCTCCTCCTTCAATATGGCCAAAAGAGAAAAAGAGACTAATAGAGAATTATTGGGAAACTAATGACTTTGAATTAGTTTTCGATTCGAGGATAGATGGATAAGGATTAAAATCATTATTCGAAGAAACGCTATATGAAAATTATAATGATGATGAATTGTGACTGTTATTTTACTTTAAAATATTATGAATTATTTGCAAGATTTATCAAACAATTATGGGGAGACATATGTTGGAATAAAATTGAAAATGAGCTGAGTGATAAACATTGATAATTAAGTATATCATTCTGCTTGCTAGTTCATAGATTCTTATTGTACACTCAATCTTTAAGTTAAACCTGAAAAATTTAGGATTGGATTTCTATTTAAACCTCAATAATTACCCCTTTTAATCTTTAATTTATCGATTTTCCATCATTCCTTAAACTAGATCTCTTTTACAAACATCTATAAAAAAATTCATTACACTTTCTCTTGTATTGATATCATCATCATTGTCGTATGCTTCTTATAAGAGATTTTAATATTCCGATTTGATGCCAAGCTAATGATCTGTGTAAAGGGGGAATTTGAATTTGATTTTGGAATCAGTTTGAGACTCCAATTCTACATATTTCTATGTTGGCTTTTTCTTTTAAGAGACTGTTGATTGTTAAAGGGACAAAGAGTATTATTCCCAGCTTATTTTTTATGGTGGAATATTCTCCTTGCCGAAATCAATCTTGAATAATGGCATGTGAGAACAGCTGGGAGGTTTTGGAAAGGGATGAAGAAAAATAGATGTGGGACGCCTTTCTGCTGAGAGTGATTAAGATTTTGGAGGTGAGTAATTCATTTCTGAGAATAATTTGGCGCACTATTAATTTAAATTTAAAAATTATATTAGAAATCTATTTATATAATTTCTAAACTAGAAAATGCAAATTGAATAATTGGAAGAGGAAGAGCATTCGATTCAAGCTCTGAGAGCGAAATACAAGGCCATGATATCAGTCTAGATACTGGATGTTGTTATTAGATGTCTAATTGGAAGCATGTGGGCCTTGATTACCTATTCTTCTATTTTAGCATTCATTAAATTGTTCAGGATTGTGTCCAACCAATACAAATACAATTATTATAGGGATAAGTGGGAGAAGGAAGTGACTTAGTACGAAGACGAGGATTGCATAAATCAAACCAACGAGAAATACAAAAAAATAATAATCCAATATCATGATCGTTTGGAGAAATACGACAAAAAAATACAATAAGGCTTATACAGATACACATTCTTGATTATCCTTGTATTTGGATTGAATATAGCATGGTGGTATTTCGATTACATGAGATCATGTATGGGTTATGGGTTCGTGGTGTTTATAATATATCAAACCTATTGTTTATTGGATAGAAAGTACATAAAGCCGTATTTTGAGAGACGCGCACAAGAAAAAGAGAAAAAGAGATTGGATGCAGAAATTGCAAAAAATAAGAAACAAAACTGAATATCGTATATTTAATAAATTGTATTTATATGAGTGATTTATATATACCTTTTTATTAGAGATTAATAGATATAAACAATAATTGTATGAAATCTTCTAAAAACCGTTGATTAAGAATATTTGGAATATTCAAATAAACCTGGGTGATGTTTTGAATATTCCACATAAATTGTAAGGTGCATATTATTCGAAATAGAATCTATTGCTACTTAATTATGATAAGTCTAAAAATAGATAAACTATGAAATAAATATTAAAATTTATTATCAAATATTTATTCTAATTATGAATAATCAATAAAATATTCTGATATAAATATAATTCCTTATTACAAAGTGTAAATGACATAAATTTAATCTATCATGTAATATTTATCTTGCTCAACTCCATAATAGAATTTCTCTTGATCTCTGAATATCTTTCGTGAATTTCTTAATCTCTTTGACTATCTAATTTAAGTTCCTTCATTCGCTTCATCTGGAGCACTTCTATTGGTTCATCAAAAGTAAAGCAGGTTGCATATTATACAGTAGTAAAAAGCCCTTCACTTGGAGGAATATAACTTAAAATATACTAATGATGACTTACTCATATTTATAGTATGTGTTAGCCTTAGAATCTTGTACTTCTCCAGAAAACAAGAAGCCTCCATGAGTAAATTCAGTTTGAGATAGTGCTGAGAGTTTGATTAGCTTACATTTATTTCTTAAGAACTCATTCAATCTCTTTAAATCCATCTAAGCAAGAGGGCCGACTTTACTCTCATACCATTTTCTAATGTATTCTAAAAAGGATATGAAAGTGATAAATACCAAGAGAGTGTAGATAAACCTTGAATTCAAATTCTTTATTTCTGATCATAACTTCTTTGATTACTTTGGTAGGTAAGGCGTACAATTAGGATTCTACAGCTGCTTTAGCCGTGCTCATATGCACACCATCCACAATAAGACTCTAATGGGTAATTAGAGATCCCAATCCCTTAGTAATGAGAATTCCATTAAAATCATTGACAACGTATCCTCTCATGATAATGTATACTTCACTGCATTCATCCCCTTTGGCATAGATAACTTATCCTAAGACATACTTCTTTTCTATAGCAACCTTTTTGATAATATCCAAATCAGTAAGAGAGATCTCTTAAAAGATTGGGAATTACATTGCAACAACATGGAAAGAGGGAAGACTCATATCATATGAATGACTCTCTAATTTGACAAGTTTGTTGTTAATGTCTTTCAATAAGATCTTATATTCTTTATCATCAATGAGACCTCGACGTTGCGTAGATTGAAGATGTTCAATGGAGTGTGTCAAAATAGAGAAGGAAGCCTTTTTGGTTTGAAGGACTCTGACGATTTCAGGGAAACTCCCATTTAAAGTACCAAAGTAAGTCTATGCCTTTTCAATATCTCTTTTTAATTCTTCTTAAATAATAGATATAGCTTCCTTATTCATAGGGAAATTGTCTGCCAACTTCAATGCCTCTTCTGCACATATAATAAATGAGGATGTCACATCATAAACTAAACCGAGATGTTTGATCAAATATTCCCTTGCAAAGTATCCAATGAGAAACTTCTGTTTCACTTTAAAAAAGAAATTGACACTACAAAGATTCATAAAATTCTTGTATAATTCATCCCAAATTTCAAGATTATCATTTAATTTATCTAATCCAACATCACTGGATTCTACCAGCATCCTTACCGTTTATTCTTCAACAAGACCTTCTTCATATTTATGATAATACAATCCTTTCAGAATTCTATAGACTCTATATCTGACCTCTCCAAAAACATCCTGATTTGGCAATCCTTCATAGATCATTTCTTAAAACCCCTTCTTTTAGATGAAATTTTTAATATCTTATTCCACTTTATCAATTTTGTCAATAAAATCCTATTGTCCAATCAGATTACCCACAGTCATCCAATCAGTCATGTTATAGAAATCATCAGTCTCCAATTCCTTGACTAAATCCTATTGAATAACAATCAACTCCTCCAAATATTTCTTATACACCTTCTTTTTCACAATTGGTTCATCTATCATCTTAACACATTTAACCAAAGTCTTGCAAGTAGTTCCATTGATCATATTGGTGATTAAGGCCATGGCAGCAGCATAGAAAACAGCTAAATGTCTAAAACGAGCAGGTAGATCCTCATCACAACCTACCATCAAGGAGAGTGTTAGTCCCAATCCTCCTCTTAATCCTCCATAGACCAAGACAATCAACTCAGACTTTGATATTGGGTATCCAAAACCTTAAATTCATAATCGATATTACATTTTAAAAATGGATAGAATGTCAGAACCATTAAAAATCTAGCCAAAATCATTAAGAAATAGAATCCAATCATTTTATAGTAGTCTGAACTCAATATTAGTTTCTCCTCCATAATTTCTATACCGACAATGATACCTACCAATAGGAACACAAGAGTATCACAGCTATATTACACAAATCCCCAAACTGCATGAACTGAATGCTCAACTGAAGCCCTTATCCTTGTTCTCCCATAAGCACACCAAAACAAACCTAAACCTACTACTGCCAAAAGTCCACTTGTTTAAAAAAATTCGAATTCTGCCCAATAAAATGTAAAATATGTAAATACGAATGTCAACCAAGTTACTTCAATATCATCACCCAATATTCTTTTGGTCCACAAAGCAACCAGCACACCCAATATTAGACCCATCACTGGTCCCAAAAGCGATGTCCTTATGAAACTTAACACTATGTCCCCTCCGTTAACTGCCTCTCCTTTTCCACTCGAAGCTTTTGAAATATTGTTAAAAACATTAAAGAAAACCATTGCAACTCCATCATTGAGTAATGCCTCCCTAAAATATAACATCGAATTCATACCCTTCAATCAAATGATTAAAAGCTGGATTTGCTCCTAATTCCTTCAAGAGTGCAACTACTGCCACAGGATCAGTAGCTGATAACACTGATCCCAATGTAAATGCCTCGTACCAGTTCATATCATCATCGCTATACTACAGAATGATCTTAAAGCATGCTCCCAACAATATAGCTCCCTTTTATATAAATTATATAAAATTACCCATCCACATCCAGGCCCTGCCAAGAGCAAGATATTAATGATTTAGTACTTGAAAGTGTACCAGTCACAGTTAAAAGCTGACTCGAACAAGAGAACTGGAATAAAAATGAAGACGATCAAATGAGGATGCATTTTAGATAAAATGTAAGCACTATTCCCTATTTTCCCAAGATATTCCTACGATAGACCAATAGCCAAACCAAGAGCAAGAATCATAGGAGAGTAGGGGATGCTAATGATATTAAACTCTCCTACTTGGTCTTCTTATTTAATTCCCTCAAGATTAGTCCACAAATCAGACCTAAAACAAGGAAATGTATAAGCTGCGCAGATTCTTCCATCTTATGCTCATCTCTCCATAACGAGTCTTTTTGTATTGAATCAAAATTTTCATTTTCGCTACCCAATTCATCAGACGACATTTATTAATAATACGATTTAAGGGAGCAATTTAATATGATTTTTATATTGTCTAAACAATAAGATATGTTACAATTTTATATAGTTTCTAATATATATCTCATTTAATCATAATTCTTTATTATTAATATTTATTTAACATAATATTTTGTTCATAAATCTTATTATCATTAATATTTATATAACATCAATTCCTTACAGCCTCTTATTTATTTTGATCTTCTAAGTTTTATTACTCAAACCTATTCTGCTTTATTACACCTATTTGTATTATCAAAACAAAATAAATGAGTGGTTAGATGACATTAAATTATTTTCTCTAAACGATAGTTAACCAAACCATTATAAACAGTCACTGAATCTTTATTAACATGAAACTTTGCATTTCCAGTTTGACGATCTAAATTCCTAAAGGCTTTCAACATTTTTGTAGAAGGAAAATCAAAAAACTTTTTAAATTTAGACTTTTGTCTAAGGAATTTGCTGAAACTTTTTTATTTCTTTTTTTTAAAAGTTCAGCTAAAGACTCATATATTATTTATAAAATTCTAAAAATAGAAAATTTCATATATAAAAATTTATCTTAACCACAAACCTATCAACAATTTTAAAGCTGAAATCATATATGTGTCTAAAGTACTTAAATACTATATACCATATTGTTTGATTCTTCGGTCTTCTCTTCATTTTTGAGTAATGAGTCCAAACACAATTTATTATTTTAGTATATTGTTAATTAAAAATGTATAATCATTTAAATTATATTCAACTAATTTATAATAACTTTTTGATCTCTTCTGCTGAAAGTGTTTCTCTCTTTACTAATTCTGTAGCCAAGTCCTTCAATTTTGATTCATTCACTTTTAACAAATTTTTGACTCTATTATATGATTCCTATGTAATTGTTAAATTTATGATACTTCCAATATTTTCTTAACTTCCATGTCAACCATGTAATCAAACTGATCACTAGTTTTAATTCTATCACTTTAAATTGAAATCAAAGATATTTTGTCATCCATTCCTAATTATTTAACAAACATGTAAGCAAGGTCAGTAGCTTTGGCCAAATCATTACTACATCCACTAGTGATATCATCTTTTCCCAAAAATAGATCTTCAGCAGCTCTACCACCCATAGCCACATCAATTGATGCAATGATTCCCTTTCTTGTGTAATTAAGTTGATCCTTCTCTGGGAGCATAGCTGTCTAAATGTAATAAATTATAATAAATACAAATCCCAAGGCTCCACCTCTTGGTAGAATTGTAACTTTATGAAGAGGCATGGCTCCTTCAGTCAATAAACTGGTTAAAGCATGTCCACCTTCATGATAAGCAGTCATCAACTTCTCCTTATCACTAACATGCATATTCTTCCTACCTACTCCCATAGCAATTCTATCTATTGCAAACTCAAAGTCCTCAGTTGTTGCAGTTTATCTATCATATTTAATGGCATTTAAAATTGCAACATTGACCATATTTTAAATATCAGCTCCACTGAATCCACTGGTCTGTCTTGCCAAGTTGGATGGCAATACTTTTTGAACATCGTATTTGATCTTTTACAAGTAATAGGAAAATATCTATTCCCTACCTTTCACATCTGGCAATGGCACATGAATCATTTTATCAAATCTTCCTGGTCTTTTGAGAGCTGGATCAAGAACCTATAATGATAGTAGTATAATCATCATACCTATTCAAAATTGGTGGCTCCAATTACGATCACACTTTCACTCTATTTAAATCCATCCATTTCTGTCAATATTTGGTTGATGGTGTCTCTGGAATAGCCTGGATCCTATGCCCTTCTTCTGCCTCCAATACTATCGATTTCATCTATGAAAATAATAGAAGGGGCCTTTTGTCTTGCAGCCTTAAAAATTTCCCTAACACGTGAAGCTCCAACTCCAACAAACATTTCATCAAATTCTGATCCAGATTTATAAAAGAATGCACATCCTGCTTCTCCTGCCAAAGCTCTTGCCAAAAGGGTTTTACCTGTTCCTGGAGGGCCAACAAGTAAAATTCCTTTTGGCAATTTTGCACCTGAATCAGTATACTTTTTAGGATGCTTCAAGAATTCTACTATTTCTTCTAATTCTTCTTTAAATTCATCTATTCCCAAAACATCATTAAATCGCGTAGGAATATTTCTTTCTTCTTAAACTGCTTGATTGTTGCGTAGGATGTTATAAAAGCGATCAATTCTACCACCTCCTTGTTCAGGAACGTCTTTCTAGTTTTTCTCATTTTTTGACTTAGATTGACCTGGTTAGAAGAAATACATCATCTAATAAAGAATGGCTGCAGTTATCAATAATTAGATCATCCCTGGAAGTATTAGTGATCTACGCTTGTCCCCATATTGATTGGATTTCAAATTTGTTACTGCAATCCCATATTATTCTTATAATTATTGATGTTATTTTGGACTAGCATTTTCACGAAAGTCATCTACTCATTAAAATTTTTATCCTACCTGTTTATTTGAATATACGAAGTGCTTCATCATATAATTACATGCGATTCAATTATCGAACATACTTGAATGCCTTCTCAGGATTTTGAGGATCAGAAGCAAATTCCTTTTGCAAGAGACGCAAGTTTTAAATATTTTATTGATTCACAAGGAACGTGGCATCCGGTTAGATAAAGGGTTGGAAGTCAAACTTATGATCAGGAATGTTGACAGCCTTTTTAATTAAATCATCCTTATTTAAACTAAATGGACTTTGTAAAAGTTTAAAAGTAGGCTCTAGTATAGAAACATTACCATCTTACTTCTAAAATTGAATAACGACTTATACACAAATCCCCAGAGGAACTACAATAAGATTTATAATAATTACAGGTCCTTTCATTGCGATAAAATGCACAAATTAATAATAATTAATGTATATCTAATGTATTAGAAATCTAAACTATTTTCTTTAGACTCAATCTTTCTTCACCCTCAATTGAGTGTTTCCCCACAATATTATAAATTAGATTAATTCTATGACGCCTGCTCAATTGATTAATAATTATATTCTCCTTTTTTAACTGGACTATAAAATATGTATTTAATAATTTAAATCAAATAATCAGTTAACAATCTCTCTCGATATTTGGATTTATATATTTGTTCAGGTATTTAATACTTTCACTTATTTTGCAATTAACGCCTTCACTGCAGAAATTGGTTATGAGCAATCTGTCATCCAAAAATACATTCACATAATCGTCAGTAATTTTGAATTGCAACCTACCTGCAAATTTAACATACGGCCATTCTTTTGTTATCACAGACAATAAAGCATACTGGTTATCATCATGTCCATAAAAGAAACTTTCCTCTACTTCGCTATAGAATTCCTAAAACAACCATTTCAATATGTATGATAAGGTTGCTTAATGTTGAAGTGGTTGTGAATAATCTATTCCGAAATATTAAAATTTAAAAATGTTCATCAAATATTCCACCTACTCTTGGTTCAGATTATAATCATATAAACCCTATGCCTCGTTACACAAAATATTTGAGTATAGCTTTTTTAATTGAGTGATTGTAATACTGTCTTCTGTAACATTTGAATTGGGATTGCATTTCTTAAACAACTTAAAAGTATTGTTGAACTATGGATGTTGTCTCACTTGTTTGTTTATCTCATTGTATTCAGCACTACTATAAAGGGCATCATCAAGAACATCTATTAATGGGCACTGTTCAGTTTTATGTCCATGGAACATGAAGTCATTAGTCATTTTGAATGTCTCAAAATTTTATGAGAAAGGGTCACTGAAATTAGAATTTATAATTTTATCGAAATTCTGCTGATTCGTAGAATATTGTTGATAATAGTCTCTAAAATATTGCACCAAAATTTCATTATAATTTTAAGGACATAATCCTTAAATAAAAGCAATCACTGAATGAATGACCCTTGGTTTTGCTGATGAAATCAAATTAAAGTAATCATAATCGCAAATACCACGACCATCATGAATTGTGAAATTATTAATCGCCATCTATTTCACTTAATCAAATCCCTTCTAAGTTAAGTATCCTTGAGGATAGTCTCCCCACAATTCCTTATCTAAATCATTGTAATCATTGGGGGATCTAATACCGTGTCTTAAGAAAGAGACCTATTTTGAATGTATTACTGCGAATAAAATGAATACTAGCATTAATTTTAATAATAAACTAATCTCATACTTTTCAATCAGGATTTCAATGTATCTTCATTAATACTTTAATCTTCAAATAAATTGGAATAAATTTAAATTTCATGTCATCATATTGTATATATCATTTAAACGCTAATTATCTTAAAGTACATAAAATATTTTATATAATAATAAGTAGTAGAACTTACACCTATATTTGATATAGCTTTTGGTCATATTGAAATTAATAAATAAAATTTCTTTACTCAAATATTGTGTAGGTGGATTTAGAGTGTATTGTATTGCCGGGATCTCATTGGATTAAATCGAAAAAAAACTGTTTTTATTATATATAATAAATATTTTATAAATGGGAGCTAACAGCTCAAAATTAAATTTGGAAATATTAAATGAATACAGTTTTCTCAATGTGGCATAAGATGAGGGATACGGAGAAATCCAATTGTTTAGCAATAAGATCAAACGAACTGATTAAATGGCACTTATAAAATTTTACGATCAATCTGATATGGAAAAGAGGGCTAACTTAATTCAAATGAGGTAAATCATTATCTTATATAGAAAACAATAAAACAATCAATACTTTACTAAAATATTGGATTTTTAGGTGCAGACAACTGAGGATTTGTGCAGCAATATAAATCTTTTGCATGTTGGGCTGGAATATTTAGAAAAAAGCCTTTAAGATGACATCCTAAATCGAAGAGCCAATGATAGAACGTAATTAATAATGACATATTGAATATAGTTATAACGAGGGAGAGCTATGGTATTTGACATAAACCATACTTTCTGGATTGAAAGATCTTCAGATGAATAATCTACAATATCAGGATTTGCATCCGAACAATATACGGATCAAGCTGAGTGGGGAAGTCAAACTGCTAGAACTATGTTGCTTAGCCAATCAGTAAAGTGCATATCAAAAAGTCTTTACTCAATTAAGAGAAGTTGAATATCTTTCACCTGAGCAATTGTACGTGTTAGAAAATGAACGTTAAAATGTAATTATCATTATCTAGAATTTAAGGATAAGTAAGAATATTCTATTGAAAAATAAAATGTATTCATACTTGGTGTTATTTTCTTGGTGTGCATAACCAATATGGACGTGAAAAAGTTCTACAATAATTTCACTTTTAATTCAGAACTAGCTAATCAAAAATTGAATAATGCATTTGAAAAGTACAACTACTCAGATCCAATGAAGCATCTGCTAAAGGATCTATTGCAACTCAACACCTATCATAGACCTACATATCTTGAAATCTTAGATAAAATATCTCATGTCGATTCTAGTAGAATCTCTCCAAATCTGTATGCATTGAATATGCAAGATTAAGCTATTAAATCAACATTGCTCATCAAGAGTCAATCTAATTTCGCTTAAGAATAAGTTATAGAAAGCTAACCTTAGTCTCTGTACGAGCAGCACAACCTTATAAATGATTCCTTTAACAGACAAGTTACATCGAATTTTTAAGCCAATTTAGAATCTGCTCCCAACACTGAAGTCAATAAATAAAGCTATGACTTTGAATTTGCTACTCATTCAAAATATGAATCAAATCATTAAGCAACTCATCTAACTACTTAGGAAGGATTGGATAAAATAAGACAATTAAAAGAAAGATTTCAATTCATGAAAGGAGAAGTTCCTTATTAATAAGCAGCCACTGTTCCTACTACATTTACTCATTAAGATGAAAGCGATACTTATAGACTTCCGAATTAAAATACCCAAAATCCTTATCAGCCTAATTTCTTAGACATGGACCCTATTATCTAAAGAGCTCTACAAAAAAGCAGAGAAGTTATGTCCAAATGCAATCCATATTAAACTGCTGATCCTTATGTTCCCATTTTGTAAACCTCAAATGCCTCATTTCTTCCTTAACCTGGAATGCCATCCATTATTCAACCAATTCAGAATTCATAATTAGGAAATTCATAATTCAATTAAAATTTTTAGACTTCGTAATAAAACCCTCAATTCCAATAACAATTTAGTCAACATAGCCAAATAAATCCAGTTTAAGCTCCATTGTCATTACAACAATCGCAGTTTTAAAAACAACCAACTTTTTCATAATCATTTTCTCCCTACCCTTAGTAAAATGAGTAAACATCGCCTTTGAAAAAACCAGCCATATCTTAATATGTTTAATAGTAAACAATTACGCCTCCATCATTTAATTAATAATAATCAATGTAAGATTCTAATTTTAACATAGGTACCAACCTTATGTAAGGAATGATAGGTTTTTATGATGTTGGAATTATTATATGCTGAATAAATAGATTATTTATTAAAATATATTAAATTTTTCAGAAACTTTATTTGTTTTAATATAAGTTTGGTTATTAAATCATGCTTCAAAATTCAAATACATGCATTTAAAACCTTTTGCTTAATGGAAAATAAATTGAAAAAGATTAAAAAGTCAATGATAAATTTAAATTAGAGTGATTATAAATTATTTTTTAATCTAGTCATTAAATTTTGCCTTATGATTTTTAAATGACTAAAGTGGTTAATCTACAATCATTAATAAATATAGATGGCAAAAAATAAAGTTCAAATCAATCTAGTTGTTATAGGACATGTTGATTCTGGAAAGTCAACTACAATAGGAAATCTAATTTATAAGTTAGGTGGAATAGATGAAAAAACAATTAATAAATATGAAGAGGAGGCTAATAAAATTGGAAAAGGATCATTCAAATACGCATGGATATTGAATAAACTTAAAGATGAAAGGGAAAGAGGGATCACAATTGATATTTCAACACAGAATTTTGAAACAAATAATTATAATTACAGAGTGATTGATGCACCTGGTCATAGAGATTTTATAAAAAACATGATAACAGGAACTTCATAAGCAGATGCGGCTTTGTTAATGATTTCTTCAGCTGAAGGAGAATTTGAGTATGGCATATCTCGGAACGGATAAACTAATGAGCATATCTTATTGGCCTACACACTTGGTATCAGATAAATAGTATGCGCAATAAATAAGATGGATGAGAAATCAGTAAATTATTCAAAAGAAAGATACAATGGAATAGTTGAATAGTTAGCAGCTTATCTAATTAGAGTAGGATACAATCCAAAAAATATTCCATTCATTCCAATTTCTGGATGGGAAGGTGATAATATGTTAAAAAGATCACCTAATTTATTATGGTATCATGGCCCCACTCTTTTTGAATCTCTAGATACAATAATACCACCTAAAAGACAAACTGATAAGCCACTTAGACTCCCATTATAGGATGTTTATAAAATAAGTGGTATTGGTACTGTTCCTGTGGGTACAATACAAACTGGAGTTGTGAGAACAGGGATGATGATCGAGTTTGCTCCGACTGGAATAATAGCTGAATTAAAATCTATAGAAATGAATCATAATGAACTTGGAGTTGGAATCCCAGGAGATTATATAGGTTTTAATGTGAAAAAAGTACAATGCAAAGATTTAAGAAGAGGATATGTGGCTTCTGATTAACAGAATGATCCAGCAAAAGAATGCATGTCATTTATTGCTTAAGTGATAATATTAAATCATCCTGGATAAATTTCAAAGGGTTATTGTCCAGTTGTAGATTGCCATACAGCACATATTGCATGTACATTTGATTAAATCATATCAAAAATTGACAGAAGAACAGGCAGGATAATAGAGGAAGCTCCTAAATATATAAGATAAGGGGATTGCGCTATTATTAAATTAATACCAACCAAACCCTTATGTGTTGAAGTCTTTTCTGAATATCCACCACTTGGAAGATTTGCTGTAAGAGACTTGAAACAAACAGTTGCAGTTGGTGTAATAAAGTCTGTTGAAAAAAAAGGAAGACAAATAATTAAATGAGAAATATCTATTTATCTATTTACTTATATATCTATTATATTTTTATTAAATTTTCAGAATCATAGCCTTTGGTAACTTGGTAGATCATTTAAGTTATAATAGAAACAAAATTATAATTTTAATTGAAATACTCAAACTTTGTATCTATGTTAGCATGCAAAACATTCGTAGAAGATTGTAGCTGGTTCATCTGCTCTTCTTATTTATTTAGTTTCAATTATGTATAAATAATTATTATGACATCTTGGACATTCCTAACCTTTCGATTGAGTCATCTCCTTGATTCGAATCTATCTATAGTAATCTGCATCGTCATCTTTCATTTCAGACTAATATTCGATAGTCAAATTAAATTACAATTTTTCTATTTTCTAATTCTCTAATAACCTCTTCATCCAGCCAATCCTTCAATTATAATTAACATGCTTAATTCACTGTAAAAAAACCTTCAAATAATTTTTGTAACACTCTTCCTGATTTGTCTTTGCCCAAGTACTTGAATTATATCCTAATTATACTTAGTATAGGGTTTTCAAATCAGAACTATAATTCTTTCCTGGTGCCACTGTTTAATAATGTTTGTTGTATAAATTGTTTTCAAGAGCATCAGCCAACTTAGTACACTTGTCCACTCTAACTAATAGCTTTTAGCATTATTACAAATTCTCCTCCTAAAAAAGATCCTGTTATTATTTTTATTAAATTTATTTCTGTAGATACTCCGATAATTTAGCTCTGATCTTATCCCTCTAGTCTTGAGGCAAGTAATCTCCCAGTTGAATATTGGATTAGGTTCCTTGGATGTTATCAGTCTAAAAATTAACATCCTTATGTTTAATACATATTTGGCAACAGAAAATATGGTCTTTTTATTTTCTCGTTTAGGGGGCTTAGAAATAATTTCTTTGATCTAATTATGAATGGACTTGAGTTTTAACTAAAACTAAGTGAATTATTTAGACCAAAATAGTGGCGATTTAATCCTTATTATATAATGCCATATCAGTTGAGGGAGCCTTCCTGATAGACTCCCTGAGGATATAGACACTCTTATATATTTTGCTTTGCACAATCGCCTCTCGTTCTAGGGTTCCCTTCTAAAATTGATAGAATAAATGGTATTTACGCATAGTTAGCCTAGAACAAAGTATATGGCATCAGGACCTCGCCATTTCCAGTCTACTAGGACCTTACGGTATTCATAGAGTTCTTCAGTGGTGAAGGGCTTTTGTTCTTCTAGTATCATAAGAAAAATAAATTAATTCACTAGAAAAGAAGTTGAATTAAATTCAAAAAGCCTTTTAATAATTTAGTAATGATAAATTAATTAAACTATTAAAACATAAAACCTAGAAATTTAAATGGGAACTTGTCAAACCTCAAGAAAAAGAATTAAAAGCAACACATGGACCATATGTGAAGGACTTTAATAAAAAAAATTAGATTCCACTTGCTAACGGTTGTCACTATATTTAGAATTGGTTGGAGACACTCACTCCCTCGGTGGCTACTTGCAAGAACGAATTAGAACTCTATTTGAGATCAAGCAAAAACTAAATCCAAATGCAACTTAATCATAAAAGATCAAATCAATGCAGGAAGCATCCGAAATTATAGAATACCTCTATAATGACAAGCACTTTAGTCAAGCATTCCCTATTTTAAGGGAGAGTCTCTTCGAAATCACATAAGTGTCAATAGTACTAGACTGATTTCAATTTCTTGTCTCAAATGAATATATTTTTGTCATTCAATTTACTGATAGAAAACACTTAAATTACTTTTGATTAAATAAGAATCAATAATTGCCTCTAGTCCTTATTTGTTGTTGCAGTTTTAAATAATTAGAACCCATTTTTAATATGTTGCTTTATAATATAAATGTTTATTATCAATAAGATAAGTCATCTCCGATTTGGCAAACATAAAAAGATAAACCATAGATGGCACTGCTAACATTACTATGAGAATTTATTAAGACTTTTATTGTCTAAACCTTTTAAAATTAATAACTGAAATCATTGAATTTTACTAAAATTATAAAATTTAATCAATCCATTTGGAATAGTTGTATGATAAAATTCTCTAATATCAATTTGAAGGCAGTGTCTTCGTTACAAAATCACAATAAGTTTTAATTTAATAAATTAATGCTTCATGTAGTTAGAAAATCCAATTTTTAATATTAGAGCAGTTAAATTTGTCTTGACTATATTTAAGATTTTAAATGATTTTTTAATTATTTCAATATATTTTATTCGAAAAACATTAGTAAGATATCAATATTCATCTGATTTAATCAAATAATTTGATGATTCAATAACTTCTCTTATGATTTTAATGAAATTCAATACAAATTCATTAACTTAATTGAGAATACTTTCAACAAACATTTATCATTAATTAATAGTTAACAAGCATAAGTTTTACTTCCAAGAAGTCATAAGATAAAACTATCGAATATTTTACTCAATTATATTTCTTAATAACATTTAAATGTAATATAACACTCAATTCTTATAATTTTACAACTTCTCTGAATTTAATAATAATAAATTCTTTAATAATCGTTTATGCTTCGAATTCCTAAAATTAGAATTTATAACTCCAGAATAAAATTTAGTAATTATATCAGAACCTTAATTAATTGTTCTGATTAAACTTATTATGAACTCAATATCCGTAATTTATTCAGCTAGATAATTAGAGGAATTAATTTTCTTAATAAATCCATGTATCATTAATTATTGATTGTTATTCTTTATTAATAAAATCAATTTTTCCACATCTATTAATTAGCTGTCTTCCTCATGAATTATCTTACAGTTTCTCTCATTTCAGGATCATCGCTTTCATAAAATCCCTTCAACATATTCAACACTCCCTTAACATTATCCTCTAATGGGCCGTCCTTCTCAAGTTTCTTTTTCTCTTTCTCTTCTTTTTTTTGATCAATCTCAAATTAAAATATAATTTACAATATTTTCTGTTGTTTTGATTTGAGTCCATTAGGTTTTATCAGGCAAAACCAATATAACATGAATATTATTCTTAGTTACTTTGAAGCTACTCATTTAATGCAGAAAGTCACCAAATGTTTTTTTAATTTGTAACCTTCATAAATAATATTATTACCTATGATTGGCGTTGCGATACCCTATCACTCGGACATCAAAGCAATTCTTTCCAAACTCAACTTGAATATTCTGTTTTGGCAATTCCCCTACACCTTCCATATTGATGATTATTGTTATCTTATTTTCCTCCTAGTCGAAAGCGTATTTAGTTATTTTCTCGAACTTCAATTCATCTATCTAAGGCAACTGTTACTCTATCTACTCTTCCTTCTCCACCTTTTATGGTTGAAGTATCTTGATAGAGTCGTTCAAGAATTTAATTCTCTTGTTCAAATACTCAATATTATTTGGCCTTTTTGCTGTCTTCAACCATTCTTGAACTTCTGCTAAGTCCTCTTAATATTGTTCTAATTCACTCATAAAATAAATTAATTTTTATGGAATCTCCCTTTCTAATTTGGTAAATATATAGGAACCACTCAACCGAATAATTACCTTACCTAAGCAAATATTTTATAGCTGCAATAGTCACTCTAATAGTCGTAATCTCCATACTGATGCTCCATCATGTTAGGAGCAATTTCTAGTTAGTAAGAAGACTTCCTAAGAAACCAAAGAATAAAGAAAAGAATGTTACTTTTAACTTAGACTTGAATCAGATCCATTACTTTTATTGATTAGTATTTTCATAAACTCTAAATTAATTGCTCTCATTTAAATTAGGTTTTAATGTACTTGCTCAATTTTTGCATTCCTCCTTGGATTCCCAATTCTAATCCACCTCTTAACTACTCAATTTCATTACAAATCCAATCTTATCCTAATAAGAAGAATATTTTAATGTTTGACTCTCCAATTAGAAAACACTCAACATTTTCACAAAAACTAAAAATAATTGCGATTACTAAATGGAGTTGTTAAAATTTATAAATATTTGATTAATATCATTTAAATTTTGGAGTCTTAACACAATCATATTTTGTATGTCCATAAATTGCTCCATTTTATTTTTAGATCAAAGTTGAAAATACTCATAAGTTTTATTCTTTAATTAAGCTTATTTTGATTATTAACCTGATTGCCCAACTATTGATATCTTATTTTAATAATAATTGATAACCCATTCAAAACCTCAATTTAGATACATTTTCTTTTGGAATTTTTCTATTTTCTGAGTAAAGGGACTGTTATTTATAGTTTGATTGATTCTTTTGAGAATGATAACCTATTCTTAAGTTTTTGATAGGGTCTTCCTCTTGAATGAATTTAATATTTATTTATTAGTTTTGAAATTATAAGAGTCTGAATTTATTTTTGATAATTGTTAGCAGGTAGAATTTTACAATTCTTTCATCTATATAGCCTATCAGCTAAGACAAAAAACTAAAGATTTCATTATTTTTTGGATTGCAATGGAATCATTATATTTTTAGAATAATTATCATTCTGAGTATTTTTCCTATATTTATAGTACTATATCCAATAATATTCCAGGATAACTATTTTTGAGAGCTCTGGATGCTGTGTGCCTTTTGGATTAAAAACTTTGGGCAGCTTTGCTTTTTGCTTAGAATACTCTTTAATAAGATTTTATGGCTCAGGATAAATTAGAATTCTTGAAAAAGTCAAATGTAATATTTATAATTTTCAAAGAGTCAGACAAAAACAATTCATAATAACAAACTCAATCATATGTACTTTGAAAATTATCACTTCGAATAGAGTTGAATCTATGCAATTTAGGTAGTCGACATCAATTGTGCAAAAATATGACATTAAATAAGTCAACAATACAGATAGAGATGGATATGAGCAACTTTATGAAAAGTGATTTTATTCTAATGTTTATTTATTTTATTAGATTAATGTTATATTATATCTATTATTAATAAGCAAATTATAACAACTTATTCCTATGCTAATGAGCCTTTGAAAAGGAGAGTGAGGCTTAGTAGAGATTAATAAATAAGCAATAATGTAATAATGTAATGAATAAATTGGTTGTCATTCAGTTTCATGGATTTCAGACTTGTATAGTTAATAATTTATAGAACAATGTTTTCAAATCTTGATTTCTAGGTTGAGTTGAGTATGTCTTCTGATGAGGGCCTGATTCACTCTCCATATTCAAGATTATGTGATTTGATAATTTGAGATTGATTGCAATTTCTTGCTCCCTAGAATATTGCTACTAATTAAATGGCTATTCTTGAAATATTTTGCATGCACTAGCTAGAGAGGTGACCATAAGGATGGCTATAAATATGAACTTCATTTTTGATAATATTATAAGGAAATATCTTAAATTCAAATCCTTATAAATTATTGAATATCTCCCCCTTCAAAGACATCTGATAATGTATGACATAATTTATTAGTTTATTGCGTTTTATAATTTTGTTAACATTCACTATGACCAAAAATATGAAAAACAATAAATTAATATATTGAATATATATAATTAATTATTAAATTAAAATATGAATCTGAATTATTATTATTTATTGGTTTATGGTTCGAAGTTAAATGAAATAAAAATAATTACAGTTCATTGCCATAGTTTATTCGAAGAAGTATTATTGAAGCTTTTTGATGCCCAATCCATATTAAGAACCTAGATATTATGTAGAGTATACAGTTTTTAAGTTAAGGTTCGGTTGAAAAGTAGGTAAGTATTTATTCTCTAGTTTTTGTAAGTTTTCTTGTTTTTTCTATTGATAATCAAGTAATCTATCTTCAACTTTGGTAGTATTATAATTTTCGATATTTCTTTTTTGTATTTGCGGTCTAAAGGTTAATGATGATAGCATGTCCTTATCCTTTTTTATCTACTCTGTTAAAATGTGTTCATTTCTTTTTTCTAACCAATGTAGTTAAGAATTTGCAAACTCTTCAACATTAATTTCCTATTACATAGATTTATTTGGATCTTTCCTTTTAGACCACTTCAACTTCTCCTTCTCCCATTGTTCCTATTCAGCTCTAATGGATTCCTCTTCCTTTTACTTCTTGAGTTCAATCTAAGACTTCATCCACTCCTCTTTTTTTTAAATGATTTTTTATTAACGAATATGTAATGGCACATAATATTAACATTCAGTTTTAACTCGCTGTCCTTAGACTTCCATAAAGTCCAAACGTTTTTGTCTTTAATTTTGCACTTTTTTATTAGGAGTATCCTGGGTTGCAAATTAGATTGTTTATTATTATTATTAGGGCTGCTATTGCTATTGTTAATTTTTAATTGTATCTCCAATTTTATATTTAATTTCATTGGTTTATACAATTGCATGAGATGAACCCTCTTTATATTGGACATCCTCAGCTGGATCGATGGGTTCCATTATATTCTCTTCCTTGATGATTTGAATTTCCTATCCCAAATTGACTGTCTTCTTAGCACTATTTCTTATTATTTGATTGTACTTTATTGATAAATGGTCCTTCAGTTTTGGCAAACCGGGCAATAGGTCAACTTAAACATCTGCATCTTTAAATTAATATATCATTTTGTAATCCTCCTCCTCATTTACAAGTTACTTTAGTTTTCTTTCTAACAATTTACAACTTCGTTCATTTATCATGGGTCTTGCACTCATGATTAATTTATCTTTGTTTTTCTCATCTTCTATCATTTTATTCAACTATTTCAATCTCTACTTCTCATAATTGTACAATCTGTTTACTGTTTCCTAAAATACTAGAATAAAAATGATGAGATTACCTTCGTCGAGATCCTCTTAAGCATGTTCTACTTTACTCTATTTCAATTTCTCTTCTTTTTGTTTTTCTTCTTCTCTCTTTTTCTTAACTTCTTCTGCCTTAAGTTACACATTCTTAATGTTTTACTGTACCTTATCCATTTCTACATTTATAATAGTATTACTTTTTGGCTATTTTTACTTAATTTCTATTTCATATTTAGGAGCCACTACAATTGGTTTTTGCGATTTCTTATGCAATTCTGTCATTTTTTTATTGAGTGCTTCTTTGAATACATTTTATTAATTGCTATATTTCCCATTCTACAATTTCAATATCGATGCTCCGACTTGAGTATTCCGCTATGTCTATACTTATCTTTAAGGAGAAAGGGAATTGCCAACTGATTCTGCTTGCAAATATCTTTCCATTGATTGAGACTAAACACTTTCTTTTGAGTCATCTAATTGTGAGTTCATTTGCAAATAAATTTTAATAATAATATGGTTAATAAAATTATCATTTTACACTCTCATGCATTTTTAGTAAAATTAAGTTCAGAAATCATTCCTGCATTTAGGACAAATTAAAGAATGTAACAATTATCAACCCGTATTCAAGAATTTCTGTTAATATTGCACTTAATTAATCATTAAAGATTAATCTAATGTATTACTATAGTGTGAATTGTAATGTATTATAAAAATAAAATATATTAATGAAACCTTCATTAAATTTCGATTTTAGTGAAGTTAAATTTGGTGATGAATAGATCCCTAATTACACAAGAGAATTCATGGATCAAATGAGGGATCAAATGCATCAAGTTAGGAAGTTTGGAGAAATGTAAAAAATTCAAAGTCCAAAATGGAATCCGTAAAGGCCAATGAGTGCCTAGACAAAGTATTTAATGACTCCACAAGAAAAACATAGATACTTAAAATACAAAGAACCCACCTAACTTAGTTCAAATCGATAATCACCATTATAAACTACTTCAAACATGCTCAAGTTTGGAAAAACTCATATATCTGAAACTATTCCTTTGATTCATTCTAATCTCTTCAATTCTAGTTCAGATGTATAACTCACTAAATAACCTAATAGTTCTAAAGTATCTAAAAAGTAAACACCAAAACAAAAGATTATTAATAAGCCATAGCAAATCAATCAAATCGTTTTGGATAAACCTGTGTAAAATGAAGTGTTCAGCCTTTTCGATTGGGAAGACGAATTGGATGACCAATTCTACATTAAAGAGGCAGACTAATATCTGCAGAAAAATCAAAGACTATAAACAATAGAGAGAGTAAATAGGGAACAATTTCTATTAAAAGTAAAAGTTAAGAACACACCAAAAACAAAAAAGGCAAAATTAACATAGGAAGAAATCCTCAAACAATAAGAGATTGATATTTTGAGAAAACTAGCGAAATTGGAATAATTAAGAGAAAAACAATAAATATGTTATGAGTAAATAAAAGCTTAGAAAGAAAAGGAACAAGATGAGTATGGCAATGATTTTGAGGATGAAGATTAAATAATAAAATAGCCTATTATTCAACAGTAACTAGTATCAAATAGTGAAGAAGATAATGAATATGGAAACGATGATGAATTTGAAGCTTACGAAGAGAACAAAGTTATCGAAACAGGCTAGGATGAATTAAAATAATAATAAAATCTTAGGAGTAAAGATCAAATTTAAAATAAAACTACTGCAGATTCCAAAAGTAATTTAACTTTAAATTAACAAAATCCGAAGAAATTTATGTATAGAGCAAAAAATGCAAAAGAAAGGAAATAGGAACTAGAAGGAATGAGAGAAGAACTTGAAACGACTTTGATAAATAATGACGCTGCTTCTGCTCAAATATTCAAATAATTGTAAGATTCGAGAGAAAAAGAAAAAATCATGATAGAAGTTAATACTAAACGAAGAGAAGACTTGGCCTTGGCACGTCTAACTTTGCAGCAATTATAAGAAAGAATTGATTAATAAATACATATCATTGATGTAATAGGTATATTAATATCATTTAGGATTTGGATAAAAAAGAACATTATGCCTAATAAATAATAGAAAAGCTAAAAGAAAACAAAACAAAGTAATAATAATAATATGATAACGAAATCGAAAAGTTCTTGGCTTGCAAGGTGATTATAAGATTGCTCAAATGCAAGAAGGAAAGAAAATTGTTTTTAGAGTTAAAAAGATAGAAGTTTATGAATATGCTCAAATAATGATTATAATTTTATGCGATTATTTATTGAAGGTTTAGTTGATATTGTTAACATAAATCTTATTTTTAAATTAAGTCTAATAAAGATTGAACTAATAGGATTTGGAATAAGTTCTGTGTTAAACTAAAAAGGAGTAAAATGTATAGAAAGCCTTAGAATTTAGGATTTAAATAAACTGAGATTGTTGGAATAATTAAAATAGTTAAATAATTTGAGTAATTGATGTAAGACGGAGGGAACGTGCAGGATAGGGATTTATTTATGAAAGAAATGGACAATTTGATATCTTAAAATCAATTTGGTTAGGCAGAAGTCTAGTTAACGAAATATATTGAAAAAAATGAGGCTGATTCGGATGCTTTTAAAAAGAGGTCCAATTTATACTTGA
Source organism: Paramecium octaurelia (assembly GCA_905182995.1). Classification (NCBI taxonomy): domain Eukaryota; phylum Ciliophora; class Oligohymenophorea; order Peniculida; family Parameciidae; genus Paramecium; species Paramecium octaurelia. The sequence continues at coordinate 161,969 of CAJJDP010000096.1, forward strand.
AGAACGGGAAATATATACAAGCTTTGCATGATATAGAGAAGGCTATGCTTTTGGATTCCTCAATGCCTTGTTGTAAGAGCAGCTATGAACATTATTAAATTAAAAAGGGATTAATGAGAATGAGTAATGACATTTGATTTTTTATACAATAATAAAAATTTATAATTTATGGCATAAAATTTAATATCAGCTATAGCTTGGGTTTCAAGAGGGTATGCAATAAAGCAGCCTAAAGAATTTGACTTAGATGAAGAGGAGATCAACTAGATGAAGCAAGATAAACTAATAAATAAGAAGTAAAGGATTTAATTAAGGTTTAGTTTGACACAAGATTTGGGTAAAATACAAGAGTAAGACGAAGATTCGAGTGAAGACAATCTCCCAGTATTTTGTTAAGATTTGGAAATGCATGGGAAATAGTAATTGCCAGAAGACGGGTATCCAGTGGCGATAGAGGATTTGAGTGATGAAGAGAAGGAGGATTACTAAATCAAATCTTCAGATGCTTTGGTCATAGCAGCCAAGATCGTATGAAATAATTGAATACTAAATTTTAGGAAAATGAGTTTTCTTCATTGGAAGTGTATATCTATGAGGAGGAGAAGGCCAATTTATTTGTGCATCATGAGATTCAATTATCAGCATTTCCTTTGGCAGTAGAATGGTTACCAATTTAACCAGGTTAAGTTGAGAGCACATCTGCAATAAAGGGAAATTATGCAATAGTGTCATCATTTTTGCCTGAAATTGAAATATGGAATTTAGATGTAGTCAATGTGTTGGAACCATCCATGGTCTTGGGAGGAGAGATTGAGTAGAATTATAAGAAAGTCAAAAATCTAAAGAAATAGAACAAGAAATCATATAAACCAGACAGTCATACTGATTCAGTCTTGAGTTTGTCTTTGAATTCCTTTAAACCCAACATCTTATTGTCAGGATCTGCTGATCATTCAGTTAAATTATGGGATTTGATGCTGTAGAAATGTGTGTTTACTTACAATCATCATAAGGATAAAGTTTAAATCTCTAAATTCAATACAAAGGAGGAAAGTGTAATATTATCAGGAGGTGAAGATGGAAAGCTCTGTTTATTCGATGCTAGATCACCAGATTCAATTCATTAACATAAAATGTTAGGATCTTTAGAAAGCGCCTGCTGGGATCCAATCAAGGGATATCAGATAGCTTATTCTACTGAAGATGGAAATTTAATATTGTTGGATGCTAGAAAAATAAGTGAATAACCATTAGCTAATTTCAATGTAAATAAAAAGGCACTCAGCAGTGTGCACATGAGTTCTGGAGTGCCAGGATTATTGGCTACTACCTGTTTGGATGGAAAGATTAGAGTGTATGACACAGATGCTCCTATAAAGAACGGTTAATTGCAATTGATAAGTTCATACAACCCAAAATTAGTAAGATTGTCAATCAATAATTTAGGAATCCCTTTATTGTGGTTAATTTTATTAAGATTCTCCATGGACTTATGGATGTGGATCTAGTCAAGGCGAATTATTTGTTTGGGATATGCAAGAGAGTTAATAGATTGTCAGTCACTTCAGCAATAGAGTGGCTCCAGAATAAAGACCTAAAGTTGAGGAGGTATAATTTTGTTGTTGATTTGATTAGTGCACCTCAAAAAACACAGATGATCTGTGCATGAAGGAAAGAGAGGAGATCTAAAAGATGGAATAAGAAGACAAGGAGGATATGGAAGAAGGTGGATTGTAAGAGGAGGAAAATAATTGATTGTTTATTATTTGTTGTATTTTTAGATACTGTATTGCAATAGTTATTCAATCTTATCCATGATTTTATTATTAATGATCCTATTCATTCAATTCTGGTTCTTTCATTAATCTAACGATATTCTTTACGCAGGTTCCAACTACTTTACCATCAGCTGTGGTGTCTCTATATAACAATATAGTCAAATTGTCAATTGTTGCTCCGTAGACTGTTGAGAACATCATAGATATCTAAGCATATTTGAATCAATATTTACGAAATAGGAAAAAATGAATGAAATCAATAGGAAATAAACTGGTTAATGAATGCCAATGGTTGTGCTGGTAGTAATAATCAGGATGTAAGTAAATGATACACATAAATTAGCAACGGCAAAGCAATAAGTAACTGATAGTTATTCTCCATGATATTGAACTTTAGTTGTTTCCTTCAACTTTTAGTCAAAAACATATTGAGATTTGGCACTCAATAGGAATTCATCATTTCTTAAATAAGCCAATAGGTAGGCTCTGTCATTTATGCACAATATCTCTTACAATCTAGATGGGATTTAGAAATTAGCATCTCTCTTCTATCTAGCCCACACATAAATCCTGATGAATAATCTGGGAATCATCAATAAGAAGATAAGGGCTTCTCCAAAAACAACTGACCCAAAGTTATTAAAAGCATAAATTTCAAAGATATCCATCAATTATAATTCTGGATCACGTGAGTCTATTTTCTGTCTCTGAATCCCCATTCGTTTATACACTTCAATGACTTTGCCAATCAATATTACGTGTTCACTTCCTAAAATAGCAAGGGTCACTATAATCAATTCAAACACATGAATGAATCCCATAATGAATGTTGTCCAACTCAACTAAAAGGTATTAAATGCGTAAAATCCTTATTCTGCCTTTCCGATTGAGAAGAGATTTCTATTGAAATATGATGAATTTATATTACGTTGCCATCCAAACCCAGAATCCACAAAACATCAGTAAGAGTGCTGCACTGCCAATCAAGAGTATCAGGATTTCTCTGAATCTTGAGGGTTGATCTTCTTGCTGTTGAATTCCAGAGGAGGAGAAGTCAAAAAAGTAATTGACGATCTAAATCTTAATTCCCATTGTCTTATAGGTCTTACGATTCAATATTAAATCCACCAAGAAATAAATGCCAAACAAAAGGAAAAAGATACTCGAAATTAAAATGATAGTGATATTTGATTCCTCCACTTAAATTATGCCTATTGCTTCTTCTCCAGATATCGTAGCACTGTGCACAGACTCAGTATATTGAGACTATTTTAAATAATAAAATAGTCCTAAGAAACCTGACAAAAATAGACCCACTATGGATTAGATTGAAATCACCCATATAGCTGTCTGTTATAGTTTGATCATCAAGAAATAGAATAACTAACTAGGTAAATTATTAAATCAAGCCTTACTTTAACAATAAGCAAAGTGTCAGAGTGGCAAATATCATGATCTTTCCATTACTAATGTCTGATAAGAATGTGATAATCCCTGATTGTTGTAGGCCTTCTTTAATGTTATCGAAATAACTAGTTTTTTTTGGAAGACAAATGTCAATGAATGGTACAGAATCATAATATAACATGGTGTAAGTTGGATCATCAATGGATGGTCTATTTCTGCACGAATTGATTACTTGATTTGGGTAGCATTCTAATTCCAGCGATTCTATTGTATTAATTAATAATAGAACCATCTGCTTCATTATCTACATTCAAAACTGGACACTCCTTAACACACACTGTTCTGTCTAAATGTTTTGAATCAGTTGGATTTGTAAAGTATATGAATTTATATGCTTCCAACCCTATATCAACTCCGCATACATTCTCTAATAACTTATAGAGTCTATTTGAATACAATTTGTGTCGTATGGTTTCCCCAACTAATCGGGATTCCCAAATCCAAAACTGATTATAGCAATCAAATAAACTAATCCTTAAAACAATAGAAAATATAGTCCATATTTCTTATCTTGCAATTCTTTATGAGCCTTGTGTTCTTCTTCGGCTTCCTTCAAATCTTGCTTTATATAAGAACCAGGGTAGTTGTTTTATTTTGACAAGATTGTTTAATCCATTATTCAAAATAATATATTATTTATATTATTATTCGTTAACTATATCAATAATCACTAAAACATGCCCAAAAATAATTAATATTATTAATTCAAATTAAATAACACTAATTCCCGAATAACTAAACCCCATCTGAATAATATTTATTTTTAAGATTGCCAATTCATCTAAACCTATTGATATTTTACATGTAAGAAAGTAAGATTCTATTTTCTATAGATTATCAGACATAATTTGATATGTAGACCTAATGAAATAATAAACATTGATTGTAAATTCGATAAATAGTTGAAAATGATTGATTCAAAATTTTGAATGGTAATTATTTGATAAATTATTTACTTTAAGAGCTATTAAAATGAAAGTATCATTTGTATTTTTATTGTAATTCTTATTTAAAGGGTAAATCATTTTTTAATACTATCAATAAGATGTTTCTTGTCAAGTTCTGATTTATTTTTAATTCTAAGTTTTAGGAATTAAAAATATCTTTTAATTGGAAATTGGTAGGAATAACAACTAACTGGATGCTGACATTTGATTTTAAATGATATTAATAATATATAGAAATCTAAAATATTGATTCTATCAATAGAATTTATTTGTTATGATATAAAAATGTTATCAACCCCTAAGCTTTTTATCTTCAGATAACTATTTGAAAACCCCAAATAGAATAAAACATCCTCCAATAAAACCATTCAAACTCAAGATTTTTCTAAAGAGGACATAATCTATAATAATGACATATAATGTTTAAGAGTAGGTGTAATTGCATATTTTATCATAAGTGACGATTGTTTGTGCTCTGAATTAAAGTATTTATCCAAAAAGAGTAAAAAAGGCAAATCCGAATATATAGAACCAGTATCCTGTAAAGTATTCAAATCTACCAATGTATTATTGCCATAGACTTGAAGTTATGATGATCATAATATGGAAATATGAAGTAACGATTGTTGCCGATACCTCAGAACCTATTTATTTCATCGTGATATAGGATAGTGATTGGACGACACTGCAAACCAATATGCACAAGCATCCAATTATATGCATAAAAGGATCCTCAACGCTAATCGTAGGATTTGACACCAAGCCTATTCCTATGATACAAATAAGAGAGTTTATTAGTCTTGACCTAGTGATATGCTCTCTTTTCATGCAGCTGACAATTAATTAGCTCCAAATTGAATTTGTGGAAAAAAGGATTGCTGCTTCAGATAGAGAAATAAAATTCAATCCATAAAAGTATAGCGAGGATCCAATTGCTCCTAGAAGCTATGATTTTATTAAATACTGTGTTTTTAACTTTGGATAATAATTCTGTTATTATTGAAATAGAAAAATAAGAATCAAGGAGGAAATTGATCTAATAAATAAACTCTATGGAACTATGCTAAAATGACCATATTTAAAAAATGTTATTTGCACAGCATGAAAAAAATAAGCAACTAGCATGTAAATAATTGCAGCTCTCAAAGTATTTTTATCTTCCATTTCCTTTAAGTGTCTAGAGATTGTGGATATGAACATCGTTTGATAAATTAATAAATATTCTTTTATAAATCTTCGAATTATCGTTAATAAATATATTTTACCGGAAACGTGTAATTAATTATCGGCATAAGAAAAAACACTAAATTTCGACAATTCTTAATTCTTAACATAATAGTTAAATTTTTTATTATAAAGCACTTTTTAATGAAAAAATATAATTATTAATTCAGTTATTAAAATGAACCAATTATTAAAAATTCAATAATTAATATCGTACATGAATAAATAGTTATATAACATTACCCTAATTTATTGGCATATTACTTTCATTTAATAGATTCATCAAAATTAATAAAACAAGATATTCTCAAATTTGCTCTTAATTTTTAAAATTTAACTCTCCTCTTAGAAAATATGAATGAATAGTCGTTATGTTTTTGATTGGATATGACTTATTTAGGCATAACTTACTTCATTCCAGATCGATGAAAATATTTAATAATTTTAACATCTGTACCAATTATCTAATTATATTGATTTGATTCAATAATCTTCCTTTTATAGGTTAAATATAGTATTAGCCAATGCTGCCAATAATATTTCAGAAGATACTCTAAATGACAGACACTTTGATTAATACAGAAAATAAGTAAGTGGTAAGGTTATACCTTTTATGATACACTATTAAAATAAATTGTAACAACGATATAATAATAACTATTAATAATAAATTAAGATAGCTTATTGTATTTTTAATAATAAAGGAACCAATGCCATTCATAATTCGAAATCATATATTGGGACATTAAGATTGGAATATTTTAGCTTCTTAAATTAAAGACTTTAAAATTCAGGAACATTCATGAATGATTCCAATCTAGAATTAAATAGAATAAAATACTTTTCTTTCAGATAAGTATAAATTTAGGATCTACAAAATTCAACTGCCCTTTCATCATTTACTATTACTTATTCTTAGAATGCATATTAAAATAAACAGTCTACTGCTTATCTTTCCCCTTCCTGAACCAATGGCTAATCTCCATCATAAATATCTATTGTCTTAGGATCAAAGTCCCATTTTCCAACAGGTTTGACTGGCTCTGCTGATTCTTACTATTATTACAGTTCTGTGGTCTATTATTGTGAAGCTTATTGTGAGTCTGGATTGACTGGATCTTGCTATTGTTCTGGTTGTTCTTCAACAAAATAAGGAACAAGCAGATTGACTACTGCAGTGACATTTTCAAGTTAAGTTTGTGGTTATTTGAAGATGAGATTAATTTTCTTTCTGGCTTCCACCATTTCTAAATCATGTTATGTAATTTCGGGTTTTTGATATTCATCCTCGATTGGCTATTATTCAACTTATTCTGTCTACTACTATTACTATTAATCTTCTGATTATTAAGGTGGAGCTTAGTCAGTTGGTTATTGTTGTTAGTCTGCTTCTTCTGTTTTTAATTTAACTTCTGCTTTTGGTTTAGGCTCCTTATAATTTACTGATTTAAAATAGATATCAAAGAAGCCATCCAACAATTTATTCAATATAATCTTTCTAATATTTGGAGCATATTATTATGAAACATAAGATGCCCAAAATGGTTATTAATTTTTAAGTTAATCTATGGTGGCTTACTTTGAATTTTTCTCAAAAATGTATAAATCTTCTTCCATCTTAGCAAATGCTTCTTAAATTATTTGTTAAAGGGATGAATTTACTGTGATATTGAATGTATTGCACTTGTTCATTAGGATATCCATCCAAATAGTTTATACGATTGATTCATCAATTTAATCTAATTATTCTCCAGTAATTAGATCTAATCCTTCTGCCAATAGAAGAAGTAGATCCAAGTGTAAAACCACTCCCTTTTATCCGACTTCGGTGGTGCCTTCCTAGATATTGGCTTAAAATATCGAATTGAGTGACTCTGCTTTAGAGAGTGTGAGATTATAGAATGCTCCTCTTTAGACTTCTCTTTTTTCTTTTAATGCTCTCCTTCTTTTGATTTCAGCCTTTCTCTTTTTACGTTCTTCAATTTCAATTCTTATTCTTTCTCTCTCATCCAAGATTGCTCTTCTCCTTTGTTGTTCTTGGTTATAGAAACTTGAATGTTATTATGTGATTGGGGTTTGGACTTCATCCAAGAGGTGATTGAAATTTTGAAGACAATTTTAATTATTTTCACAATTTTATTTTATTCTCTGAATCAGCCATGGCAATGAGTGAACCTTCAATTCTAATAAATAATCATTTTTCAATAATCCCAAATTTTCAAGATCCTTGAGAATTCTGTAATTCACTCCCTTCACTACATTTTTAGATAGAGTTCTTGCTATAAATTTTTATTATGACAGTTTCATCTAATCCTAGTATAATTTGTGTTACAAGACTCTCCTTTCCTAAGTAAATTATCATTATAATTATATACTCTTTCTTCCTTTCTTCTAACATAGGCTGCTTCCATTCTCTGAGTTACCATTAATTCAGCATTTCTTTTTTTTTCAAAGGCAGCTTTCTATATCTGCAACTCTTGTCTCTCCAATTCTTCGATCAACTCCATCCTTGCCTATTCTACCGATTTGCCCACTAAAACTTATAAAACAGGCTCCACCTCTAAAATGTAATCAAACAAATCAGGCTCATAAGATTCAATCTGTGTTTCCACATCTATTCCCTTAGGTAATGGCTTATATTCCGGAGTTGGCTTGACTATTAAGTTACACATACAGGTCGATCAATATAATAATCTGGTCTTATCTTCGATTCATCATCAGGCAGGTCTGTGAGTTCCTCATAAAAATCTTAATCTCTGTATTTCGGGTGAGACACTTGTGGCTCAGCTTCAAACTAATAAACATTTGCTTATGCTTGCATATTATTTAAATTAATAACTGATGCATATATATTATCAGAAACAATCATTCCTTCTATTATTACTTTTGCACTCCCCACTTCAAGATCCATCCACTTCCTTCAATCCTCTCATATTTCACAAATATATTATAATCAAAAATCCCATACCTTTAAATATTATAATTAATTTTTATCAAAAACCAAATATTGACTTTCATGTCTACTTCTCCTCTTCACTTTACAATTAATCTTTAGCTATTATAATCTACGTTCTCTTCGACTACATCTATATCCCTAATTAACTTATGTCATATTACATTTATCTCTTTATAACAACAAACCCCATACTTATTTATGATTGTGTGATAATTTAATCATACTTTACAAGAACTTTAATAATATACACATAATAATTTGTAAAACTTTGTTCTCAACTTAGATAAGTTCAGAACCTGTTTCCTTCATTGTGAGTGTTCAGGAGTAGATATAAAATGAAATACTCTATAATGATATTATAAATGTAATGAGTATATTTGATATTTTAATAATTATATTAGAGTTTAAATTTTGCTATGGACCCTCCTTCATCTAGAAGACCTCCCATCTTTGGTCCTCCAAGATAAAATAGATTTGAAACAAAGTGCAAATATTGCAAGAAATGTATAATTGAGAAAATTTTAAAGAATAGGATCCGTAACTCCTTTAATGGCATGAAACTCAGTGTTAAAAGTAGCAATAGGGTCCACTCAATTAATTTGTTAATGCTGGAGCCTAATTTGTTAATGCTGGAACCTAGTTCATACGAGGATTTAGTTAAGGTGTTTAAAGAAACGTAGAAAGATTAGGAAATGCTATCTCCAATGAAATTCACTAAATGGAGAGGATTTTCAACAACCAACCCAATCCAGTAACGATAGATGTTTACTAAGAATAATTTAATAGACTACACTAAGAAGATAATAATAGATAAGGTGTAGAATAACCGAAAAGTGAGCCTAACTTTATCGAATATAATTTTATAAATAAACGCAATTTAACTCCATCTGCTAAGATGTGTTGTATATGTTAGGAGGAATATATTGATAATGAGAAGATCCTGATCCTTCAATGTATGCATAGATATCATAAATCATGTCTGAGTGACTGGATTAAGAAAAAGCCAACTTGTCCAATATGTAAAATTAATATATATCAATAATATTAACAATGAAATTAATATTTTTGTTTCTCTTTGCGAGTTGTTTAGTATTGGCTTAAGAGAATATTGAAACAAGTGGGGATGACACTTCGGATAATATAAAGAAATTGGAACAGTAGGAATCAGAGGCAATAAATTCAACTTAGGAATAGAATCCATAAGAAAATTCTGATTAGAACAACAAAGCAAGTGAGAAGGAAGAAGAAAATTAATCAATAGATAGTGAAGAGTTGGCAGACATTATTGATGGTGCAGAAGAAAATATGTTTGAATTGCTGGAAGCATTAAAACCATTATTTGGGGTAAATAATGCATCCACTCAATATGCTAGCTTAGATTCGGCGATAAAGATAGAGACAATGATGGATAAGTAATTGAGGATCAACAAGAAGCTGAAAATATTGATATTCAAGAGAAGCCTGCAATTTTGGTGGATCCTGTTGAAGATCTCTTGAAAAAGGTCGAAGCAGATCCTTTGATGCTTTAATGGGATTAATTAATGAATGATTTTGATCCAGAAGACCTCCTTACCTTCGAATTACAATCTGGAGCCACAGAGGTATACGCTTTAATCACTAATCGTAGATTTTGTGCGAAACCATCAAGAAGCCAACAACCATAAGAGGGGCTTACTTCATTCCATAATTCAAATTGGATCAGAAGATTGATTTCTATATTAAGACTTCTAATAACACTTTGATATATTCGAAGGAAAGGGTGCAAGAGGGCATCTTTAAAATAGATATTCCAGAAAAAGGAGAATATAAATTCATCTTCATTAATAAAAGAGTATTCTTCTTTTCTATTGTAGACTAAAGATCCATTAACAATAACGTTTGCAATTGATGTTCACGATTCTCATTAAGAGTTCCTTAAATTGGGTGACTTGGATCCTCTGGCTTTGAGGATTGAGAGATTATCTACAGCGATGAGGGTAAATTAAATCAATATGATTAAGGATAATTATTTCTATGATAAGATGGCTGCCTAACAATTTGAGGGAGGATTAAGAGAGGTTTCGAAAGCTAATGCTAAATTGTTACTTTTCAGTTTGATTGAAGTCATAGGTATTATTGCAATTACAGGATGGTAAGTCTTTTACCTGAAAAGAATTTTGAGTAATTAGAGAATCATATGATTATATAATCTGTTGTATTGAAACTTTAAATTTAATAAATATTCCAATTATACACATATTGTTATCATCAATTCTAATCTTTTTTGATCGATTGCATCTGTTGATAGTAGTTAATTTACTTATCCACATTGTAATGCGGAAAATAATCATCATATGAGTTGATTCTCTCAAACTACTCCAAAACATTATTCTCATTAGATATCCCTCTATTATTATTATCTAATTATTCTATTTGATTAGCAACCATAGTTTGATTCTTTCGTTAATCCCTGTTTTTAAACTCAGATGGAACATCAGTTTGAAATCGTTGCAACTGCTAGAAGTCATCCCTCTTTAACCCATTTTGATTGAGTTTTTTCTTTGTTTGCAACATGCTGTCTTACACTCTTTATAAGGGTTGATTATTAAATGAAGATCCTTGTTGCTCTTCTGTGTAATCAAGTCTTTAAAATTTGGATTGTCCAGCATCTTTGATTTCATTAACAAAGATTTTTCTACTGCTGATACTACTACTCACTCCTTGGGAGGATGGAAAATAATCTGAATCCACTTTCTTCGATTATAAGGTTTAGCCACTATGTGAATAGTTGATGTATGGAACCGAGCTTAGTTCCAATTGATTAATCATATTGTTGTTGTTTTAGCTTTGTAAAGAGTTGGAGGAGGCTAATATCTTTTAGTAGGATTCTGCTCTTTCATATTCTTTAGAAGTTAGAGATTCAGAATGATCCTATACCCGTATTTAGTGTTGAGCAATATACTTTTTGTGTTTGACGCGTGCTTACTAATTAAATAATTAAAGATAGTTACTCTTCGAAAATCAATAACTCTGTTTTAATCTTTATTTATGATATATTTCTGAATGACTTAGATTTTATTAGGCTTGAAATTAACAGCTGGACATTCAGTTATATCATGCTACTTTAAACAACTAAAACATTAAATGTTTATCAAATGAGATTGATTTTCAATCAAAAGTGTATCAATAAGCATTCTATACTTTTAGAATTCTCGAGGACATTATCGTATCAGTGATTGAAATTGATTTTAATCTAGAGTAGCTATTTTAGAATATCCGATGCTTTAAAATTATATCCCTTATAATTAATTCTTAAAAAAGGCGATATTATTGAAAATCTAAAACGTATTGGAAATTCTAGTCAATTTGAATTCTTTTTAGGACAATTAACATTTTTAAACAATTTCAACTTGACCTTCCAATAGAAAATGAAGACTCTGTTTCTAAGTAACTATTTTATTCGGTTCTAAAATATCCTCCTCTATAATATCACACATGTTGAGCAAGGTTTAATGAGAGAATGCTTAGTGAAAGATGGGGATATTGTACAATATCTTGAAGTACTTCTCTCTCTTCATCTGCTATTGCAGTTGTATTGGTAATGATCGCATATCAAATTTGGCAATTCGATTTTCTTATTAGTAATCGATTACAGATTTCAGAGTTTTTGGAGTATAATTGATATACGAATCCAAGGGTAGGGACTGATGATTTATTATCTATTTGATTTTATACAGATAAAAAATCAATAGGAGGGTTCTAATCAAATAAATAATAAAATAATAACGTTTTATTATGTTGGGATTATAAAATAGAACTGCAAATATATTTTAAATGTAATTGATGTAATCTTGTTGTTGTTCTGCAAACATGTATATAAGTGTTTGAGCCATCAAAGTGACAAAATGAATCTAGATTGTGATTTGAATAACAAAAAGGTGATCATACTGATTTAGATAGCAATTCAGATTTTATGTGAAATCAGTTATTTTGTATATTCTTATTATGTACAGCAAGTAGAATATTTTCTGGGCTTCTCCTAGGTCCAATAAAAATGCAAAGAGGGGCAATATAGTGATCACGTCTGCAAACATACCAGCGATACAAAATTTATTAATTAAAATTTGATAAGCACAATCAAGTAATTAAAAAATAGCCATTAAATAATGGAAAATATGTTGATTGCAGAGTGTCAATTAATTACATCCCAATTCCATTAATAGTATTGTTAAGTAGAAGATTAAAAAGCAAATATAGAGGCCGTAGATCACTTATTTGGTGATCGAATCTTATTGTATTCTAATGAGAATTTATCGTTTTAAAGGCATGATATATACTGAAGACAAGTCATGAATGATTTTAAATTGCTATTTAGTTAGTATTTGTTTCGAGAACAGGTTCGATTTTGAGAAGTACAATAATCTTAAGGATGGAGGGTGGGTCCTTGATTTATTGAAATTGGATTTGCGATACAATTGGTCGCAATCATTTGATTTCCTCATCACACTCAATTATTGAGAGTCCTCCTTATTGCTTGGTTCTTCATTAATTAGAAGCAAATCTTTTTGATTATTGAGAGACATCCTATCAGATGCTAACTACACACTGATCTAAGTTAAAGTAGGGGATTTCGGATGAGTAATTTTAAATTAATGACTCTCACTTTATACTTTGTGACTTTCTTAAGATGGATTACGCACTCTCATTTATTAAGAGTTAATTTGAGTCATTATTTAAATGATTGGCTTACGAAACGAGTCTTCATTTGGAGGAGTGGTTGTTGAATTTTAAATCATTAATTATTTTATTGAATCATATTTATCCATCTGTTTATTCGAGAATTTCTTGAATTAGTTTGAAAAATGCTTTTTTGAAGAATTAAAACACCGCATTCATATTAACTTTCATTAATTAAATGCGATAATCACATTTTCTATTCCCTAAGCAAGCAAGAGTTCAGCAAATACAAGGTAATCTTGTTTTACACTTTAATGAAAGGAATTAGTTGTCATCCGTGAAATACACTTTTTTTAATCTAAAATTATAGTTTTAATCTTACCCTAAATCTTAGACCTTTTTAGATGAATACCTAAGTAGGAAATTATTCAATAATTTTATTTACAATTTATACAAAATGAACACATATGCATATTATATTATAGAACTGTTTCCAATATATTTAATTTTGTAAGTCTGAGCAAAACTATAACATTTTGTATCATAATAAATATAATTTATAATATGAGATGAGGAACATATTTATTTGTATTACTTCAGAAAACAATAATTATATTTGTGTGTGATTCGTGGATTAGTTATTATAGATATATTCTCTAAAGATTATATTATAAGGTGTTTTAGAATTAATACTATAATTATATAATACTATATTATCTGGTATTCGACGCCGATGCAGCCATTAAATGAATTACATCGGGCTTTTTGAATCCAAATTTCTTTAGCACCTGTGAGAAATTATTTGATTGATCAACAAACTCAAATATCAGCAACAAGTGCAGTAACAATTATATTGTGTGTGCGATTCTTTCATCTCAACCAACTATCGAAGTGTTGGATAAGACACATAGAATCTTACGGTTTCGGTTTACTTGTGAAGCACGTGAGATGTATTTACAACAAGATCACGTTAGAACACAGAAAACCTTAAATTAATTATTTTAATTAATTAAAAATTATCTAATTTATTTGGTTATAAAATGAAAGGGTATCAAATCTATTAAATAGCAGGATCAACTTAATCATATAATCATTGAATTGAATATAAAAATTTTATCTACTTTCAAAAATTCCTTTTTTTAAAAATTCTATTGTACTATTAGCCGAACTTTTGTGGTTTCTCGTACTTCTTCTCTTCCAAACTCTCATTTGGATTAGCCCTTTGTCCCTCTTGTGATTTCATGAGTCTCGATGTAATGCCTCTCCCGGGAGATTTCGATTGTGGTCTCTGGTAACTTTTAGTGGTAGGCCTATCGATAGAACTGTTATGAGTGGCATTGGATGTATTTTAGTAGAAGTTCATTTTGGATTTCCCATACTATTGGTTGTTTTGACTCATGTAATAGGGAGATTTGTAAGAGGATGATCCACGAGTGTATTGTTGAACTTTAGATAGTTATGGTTTTTCAATAAAAGTAGTATTATGGATGCCTTTGATGCTTGCCTTCCTAGAACTGACTGTCTGCTTTCTGCAAGATGAAGGATTTGACAGGATTTCTTTGTCCTGAGTCAAAAATGTTTGTTTTCTCATTTGAAGATGACATTAGCAGGAGCAACCTGTTGCACAATTTTGTTAAATTGAGAATAAATCGCAAATCTCACCCATCACAGCACTAATATAAGGTTCATTGTATTTTTAGTGTTCCATTTGATTCAATTTCATAAGAGTCTGAAAAATATCACATGAGTACCTCTGCCACTACCCTCCTGAATTGAGGCTCATCAGCCAATTCCTGATTATAGAACTTAATTATTCTACGCTATAATATCTTGAGCAAAGTGGTAACAAGTTTGTTATATTAACTTTCCAATTATCGAGTAGCAAATCCTGAATAGACAGACATTGAGGATAGAAAATGAAAAAATTACAATATTATTATATATTTCACTTATATTTTAGAATGTTTCCTTTATTCTTCAGTAAGGATTGAATAGTATCGAACTTAATTGGAAAACCTATATTTTAAATATTGAGTACATGGTTACTATTAATCTGTATTAGTTCTAGGTCGATTTTAAGGGGTCTTATTTTAATGCACTTACTATTGCGTGGGTTTCTAAGAATTGACATAAGAAGAATCAGGAGATTTGTTGTTTACTCTGTAACTAATGGGAGTGTGCGAGTTCTACTTATCAATTGCAGTCTGTCTCTCAGTCCTACAGACATCAGAAAGCAAGGATTTCAATTGGCTGTTGTTATTTGTGGGACTTTGCTGTATGGGATTGGATCTGAAATTGGGATTATTCTTATGAGGCTGCAATTGAATAGCCATGGTATTATTGATGAACTCCTGAGTCTAATTGATCTCACCATTACTAGTATTACAGGGATTGGACTATTTCTTAAGATACACACTGAAATCAAATTGTCCTTAATTTTATTACTTAGGATTCTTCTATTGATTAGTAGGCGAGTAATCAGATCCTCTCTTCTGAGTAATCATCTGTTCAATCAAATCAGCTTAATTCTTAATAATGCTTTTAATTTTGGATGACTATGAAGTTTTTGGAGGAGATCTGGAATTCAAAAACTTAGTAATGAAATTATTAGTTAGTTTAGGAGATTGATCCTGTTTAACAATGAACTTATCATCGTTTAAGATTTGGATTTATAACTTCTGATTCTGATTCTATTTCTATTTCTAAGGTTCTGGATTGACAATAGTTTGTTTCTCGGAAGTACTTGAGATTATTGATTCTTCCTTTATGATATCCAAATTGATATTGTAATGTTTGTGATAACTAGTAATCAGATGGCTGATGTACGGAGATTAGGTAGTAATATGACGACAAGCTATTTCAATAGACTTTAAGTGGTACAATTCACTTAATTTGAATTCCTCAGTATCTATCTTATCTTCCTTCAAGCCCATTTGTTTAGCTTTGTCCAATTCCACGAATCTTAATTCAGTAGCTATAGTAAAGTAAGAAATAGAGAAGTAGATTACCTTTTCGAGTATTTATCTTTTGGCTAATTCATAAATCATTTCACCAAATTGTGTGAAATCATCATAAAGTTAAGGTGCCATATGCATTATAGATCCAATATTAAAATTCTTTATCCACTCAGCCAAATTCTGAATTCCCAATAAAGATCGGTATTCTTCATTTTGAGATGCTAACTTCAATTCTTTTCTCAAATGTTTTTCATTGTTTTCTGGATTATTTCTCCAATAATATAATTACTTCTTGGCTTCTTTAAGTAATTGTTTCTCATTAACTGGAATTTTTTCGAGTTCAACTTATTTTATCATATCCTTCAAGATTTCTTGTGCACCATCAATTACTAATTTACTAAATTCAATTTCATCCTTCATCCTATACTTTTGGCCTCTCTTCTATTTATCTTACTCTTATTATTGCTATTCTTGTTGATTGCTTCTGACTGAAATATTAGATTAAGAAGTTGTGGCAGTCCCTGAAGATCCATTGCTCTGCAACCATTATACACAGAATTGATTGGCTATCTTAAACAGCTCTCTCATAATGGAGGCTGCTTTTTATGAATTGATAAGTGCTTTGTTATGCCTATCAATTATTCTTTTTCAATTACTTTCCCAATTGGCTTAAAATAGCTGTATATTGTAAATAAGCTTTGGCTAAAAAAGTGTATCTCTTCACTAGTTATGCCTATTTCTCTTGAGCACTAGCCAAATTCTCCAGATCCTGCTCATCCTCCTTAATTGCTAATTCCATATTATAGATCACTCCATCCAAATATTTAGAACATTTATCCAGAACCCATTAACTTAAATAAAAGCATTCTATACCATTAATAAGTGCAGGCTTGATTATATAAAATTATTATGATAAGGTTCCTGTCGATTACTCTGCCACAACTTGCAGCAAACTAAGGAAATAGAAATCTATCTTTACTTCCAACATCTATTCGGATTATTATAATAATTTCAAAGCCTCCTTGTATTTCTGCTATTTGATTTTTACAGTTGCCTATTCATTCAATAAATTGATCTGTTACATTAAAGAATCTAAAAATTATTGAGTTTTTTTGAAATACCTGAGTTCTTTAATAATTATTTTAGGTTTAATTGTTGCGTATATTATTCTAAATCTTCGTCTTCCTCCTATTCATATGATTGATCCTCTACTGCTTATTCTGTCATGGAGTTATTTGAAATTGTTTGTTAATTATTCATTTTTTATAAAATAATGATGGTTCAAAGTAGGTGATTTATTATTATAAAATAAAATAACATTGTGCAATGCAATCTCCTTTTAGATTATACTCTGCTCAAAGAACATTCACTTGTAGAAATATGGAGAACAAAGCTTCCTTCTTCATCTCCAAAAGTATGTCTGTTATCTAGTCTAAGAAATCAAATAATCAAAAAAATAACAAGAAATTGATAATCTCAACGAATAATTATTAAAAGTCAAGCAATCCAATAATCAACTCATCGAAGAAAACAAACAATTGAAATAGTAAATATTGCATTTCCAGGTTTCCATGCATTCTTATCTAGAAATAATTAAATAAACAAGAAAAGTTACTCATTTTGAATACACAAACCAAGGCTGAATCCAAACAAACTGAATTAGAATTTTAAGTTAGAATGAAAACCGAAGAAGTATATAATAAGCTCTAATACCAAGACATGTTCCATTATTGCATATCAAAAGCAAATCAAGGATTATAAAGCAAGGGAATTGTACAATCAACAATAGATTGAAGAATTAAAAAGAGACACAAGAAGAACAAAGTTACAAGAATGCTAGGTTCACTATTATCCATATTCTTTAAGATAGAATGTAAAATTATCAAAGAAGAATTCGAAAAAATGAAATTTAAATATTAGGCATTAATTCATTAGATGTAATTTTATATTTATTTACAAATACAATAGCCAATTCAGTCAAAAAGAAGAATTATTGAAAGATAATATTAAAATTAGTTAAGAATTACTTATTTCTTAATAGAAAATCTAGGAATTAGAATTACATAATAAGAAAATATAACAAGATTTACATCATTCTGATTTTAAAAGAATGCAAAGTGAAAAATTAGTTTTTGATAAAGAAAAAGAATTGCAACTGATACAATTTGAATATAGCAATCCAAAAAAAACAATCAATGACTTAAATCGACAATGGTAAATGAGATTAGAAAACCAAAAGCAACTCTACCAGCAATTAGAAGAAGAAGTAAAACTACGAAATGAGAAAATCAACCTTTTAGAAAAAACACTAAAAGAAGACAAAACTGCCTATTAACTTAAAGAGGCACACTACAAGAGAGAAATCGATAATTTGAATATTTAGATAGGATAATTTAAAGAAACTATTCAACATTTAGAAAATCAGCAAATAGCAGAACAAAGTTCAGATGAACAAGAGTCTTTATCTGAAAAATCACTTCGGAAAGCATCTCAAACTTAATAAAAACAAAAAACCGTAGTGTTGAACAGAAAAAAGGTTTAAAAGGTGAGTTCAAAAGAGGTGGAGATCATAGGAAAGGAATTAGCATTGAAACTTTAACTTGCTTAAATCCCATTCTCAAAATTAGACTCATACCTTTATTCTAAATCCTCAAGAGGCATAATTAATTTAAGTGAAATCGAAGAAATCCTTAAGCAATCTCCGTTTGATTTACCTGATGACCAGGCTTTATTAGTTGCGAGATTTCTTGCTGAGCCTGAACAAGAGGAATGGATCTATTATGATAATTATTAAACCAATGATGTTGTGATTGTTATTAGCATCTTCAGAAATCTGGTCAAACCTTTTGAACTGCTCAACCCTCAGTATTACGATACTATACATCAAGAATTAAAATAGATTTTCAAACAGAACAAGAACAAGCTAACTGATTACTTAATGTTAAATGGGGATAATTGTGATCTAACTTAGTTTAAGAAGGCATTTGAGTATTGCGATATCCCATTAACATAAGAGTAAGTTTTTATTTGAAATTTAGATAAGAAACCTATATTTCTATAAGAATGTATGAAAAGTATAGGAGAATTGAGAATTTAAAATACTAAGAAATAATTGACTACTTCAAATGATTATAATTAAATTCAAAATATTTAACAATTTATACATGTTTCTGATGAACTCTCCTTTCTTTTGCTCTTTATTTCTTCTTATTGCAGTTTGTTGTTATATTTCCCCCTTTTGACTTCGTAATGATCATCCTCATCCAGAAAATCTTTAGACACAGAGGTGAGATTTTATAAAGATTTAGTTCCTAAAAAATGATAAGTTGTTTAAATACTATCAACTGTAAGAATCGAATCATTCTTTGATTTTACTATTTCACAAAGTTGATCTCGAAACTCATCTATTAGATTTATTATTTCGGAATAATATGAAATTTATTCCTGTATTTTAAGAAATTAGGAATCATTTATTATGTCGGAGAATGATTAATACAATCTATTGAATCTTTCATTGTTAAATGATTTTATTTATTAAAACTATTATTACAGATTTTCCACTTCATTATGATAAATTTAATGTAATCTGAAAATGCAAATGCCATCAAACTCACTCCCATTGTATGTAACATCGTGTATTTCACTAAGTTCTGTAATCTAATTAAGTTTAAGGATTATTTTCTTTTGCAAAGAAGCAACACTCCTACGATAAATATAATGAAATACCTTTTGCTCTCCTGTTGAATAAGAATATGACTCTTTTTGGACATGGACGATCCTACTCTCGTTGGTATGTCCAGAGCAATTTTAATATCCTACATTGTACTATTTATTTATTTGAGCTATCAATTTAAATAGAGATTACCTCCACGATCCTATAACAATAGTTCTTGATAATCTTTTCATCTACGTTGTAAAATTACAGTTTTATGAGATTAATTGTTTCCTAAATGTACTCTATGTCAATAAATTACATCTATTTAATCCTCCAGATTTGAATAGATAGGTCTAGATTCCTTTTTAAAGGCTTGAACATTATCAAACAATAACTCAATGTCTTATTTCATTTTAAGAAGCATGAGTAATTTAATAAAAATAAATTATCTTTCATTTTTAATTGAGCATAACTTTAATAATAATACGAATTAATTAACTTATTTCACAATAAAACAATATCTTTCATTAAAATTTTCGTATTATTATGAATTATTGAACTATAACTATAATATTTCCATGATTTAATGTAAATAAACTTGCATTTCTCATATTTTAGTAACCAAATTCATCCACTCAAACATACCAACTATTTTTTCTTCATTTTTTAGTAATTCGCCTTAGTCCACCTCATCGCCAATATGCATATAAAATATTTATAAATCTCATTGTTTATCTTAAATATTAAAAAGCTATCATATTAAATATGTATTCTGTCTCAACAAAAGCAAAAGTGAGTTTGGAATCATTTCTACATAGGATTGACTTAGTTTTCTCAGCTTGAAAATTCAAAGAATCCTCCTAATCGTTTTCATTACTTTTATCTTAATAAAGTTTTATATTAATTTTACTCTTAATACTTATAGGAAAGTATTCTGATTTTATTTTTCACATTTAAAAGATTCAAAAACAAATTCGTCTATACTTATTCGTGTGATCACAATTGGTATAAAAATAAAAAAGCTTCCCCCTTATCACCTAAAATATTAATAAGATTGATACGATTTGAGTATTATTCTAGAATAAATCTAATATTCAAAATGATATGGTCGGTAGAATTTGGATATTTAATGATATATTAATTTGTTACCTTTTGAATAATTTATATTTTAGCCTAAACGATAGAGCATTCTACTAGTCTTTTACAATTAAAACCTTTTTGGTTTAATAATATAAGGGTAATTAATTTATTAAGTTTAGCTAAGTAAAATAATCATTAGATATTTTTATTATTTTTATTTATTTTCAATATTATCTTGAACCTTAAAGTTATTGTTGCATTCACTATCATCAAAATATTTTATTGTATTGGTTTCAATATTTAAACCTCCTTTTACTGATTTCTCAATTTTTCAACTGCTTTTATGGTTCATCATTATTTATTTTTAATTTTCAACTTTTTTTTAAAAGTTTGTTAGTCTTCAGGAACTGCAAAATAATATTTAGTAAATATTCTTTATTTTTTTAAATTTGAGTAACTAATGTTCTAGTCATTTTAATTTAATTAATTTTATTGAAATTTTAGTTTTATCA
Organism: Paramecium octaurelia; assembly: GCA_905182995.1. Taxonomy (NCBI): domain Eukaryota; phylum Ciliophora; class Oligohymenophorea; order Peniculida; family Parameciidae; genus Paramecium; species Paramecium octaurelia. Next base: position 183,201 of record CAJJDP010000096.1, read on the forward strand.
TTACAATTAATTAAATTTCAATTTTTTAATTACTTTTCCTTATTTATCAACTAATTATTTGCCTACAATCTCCTCATATTCTTCATCCTTCAAAATTCATCATCAACTTCCTTAAGAGTTTCCTAAATAATTCTTTATTTTTTAAATTCTTTTTATTTAAACTAATTTTTATACTTCATTAATCATTACAATTTTTTGCTCTCATTTATCAATAGTTCTTGTTATTCTTTTGCATGTTCATTCAAATTCTTTCCTAATAATGAAATATATTTCTAATCCTTAGAATAATATTTGACATAAATTATTCTCTCTTATATTTCAGATTCTAATGCCAATAATGGTTCTCTTTTCTCAAAAATTTCCAGTTCTTTTTATATTTTCTCTTGTTATCTCTTAAGCTTTTTTAGATCTACCTATTTTATTTTCTTATATTTTCCTGCAAAATAATCAATTTTTTTTTGTAGTTATTTTTACTATTCTATTTTCAATTTAGTTGTTTCTATTTGGCTTCTAGATCTTGTTAATCTGTTTTCCTTCTTTGTTTAAATGCATTATCTTACTTACTCTACTAGCCTTTGTAGATCTCTGATTTATTTTTTAATTTGTTGCAACTCTCTCCTTCTTTTTGAACAATTTTAGATCTTTTCAATTGATGAAATTTATTTAACGGGAGTTCATTTCTCCTTATATAAATTTTCTTATGAGTTTCCATTAATTATTTCATAAATAAATTAAAATCAGCTTCTTTAAAAAATGATAATCAGGTTGCAATGAATATAAACATGCAAAAAGTTCTCATAATTCTTAATGTTTCATAAGAACTAAAATAATCATAAGATGGAGTATTGTAAATCTATTGTGGAATTGATTGTTAAGAACCAATCTTAGGATAATTCCATTTCATTAAATTCTAGATGACTAGAACTGAATTTATTATCAACCTTAAGAGAAATTGACTCTAATTTATGAGAATAATTATTGTAAATTTAAAGTATTTAAATTAGGATTTGTCTTTGTATTTCGAAACATAAAGATTGATTATTTTCTTTATAATTCCTTGAATTTAAACCATTCTTTAATTTTTAATATTGACTCTCTATGTTTGGGTATTATAACTAAAATGAAAAACTATTTAAATGGCTAATTATCCATATATATATTATTTAGTTAATTAGAAATTTTCTCCATCTCTTCATAACTTCAATCAGAATATATCATGAAAACTATTGATATATATATAATTATATAGCAATCTAATTAAGTTTGAGGAATTTAATATTAATTCCATATGAGTTGGAAAAAACTTCTGTCATTAAATCCAATCGAATTTGTAGACCAATAATTAGCTATTTGCAAAGGAGAACTTCCAAAAGGCTTAAGAGGATCATTATATAGGAACACAGTTTCAACAAAAAAGAGAAGAAATGGATTTCCTGGGCATTTATTTGATGGGGTTTGATTATAAATATATCGATTAGGATGGAGTGATTTTGAAGATAGAATTTAAGGAAGATAGGGCAATTGCAACCTATAAATTTGTTTAAAGTGAAGGATATGTAAATGAATAATAAAGAGATGGTATATAAATTTTATTTATAATTAGAGTATATTTATGCTGGTTTGGGTAGAACTTATACAGGAAACTTTTTTACCAAAATATTCAATTCTTTCTCATTTAAGAATCCTGCTAATACATCAGTATTACCTTTAAAGAGTGGAGAACTTTTAGCATTATGGGAAGGAGGATTACCTACAAATCTAAAAAAAAGTGATTTAGCTACCATTGGATTGACCAATGGCAATAGTTTATAAAATGCTGATACATTTTCTGCTCATCCTAAAATAGATCCAAAATCAGGAATGATATATAATGTAGGATTGACTCATGGAATGAATTAAATGGTGAATGTGTATGAAATGAACTAAAATGGGTAAATTATAAGAAGAAACTCTGCTTAAGTAAATGGAAGAAGATTTATGTTACATGATTTTATTTTAGCAGGGAATTATTTGATTGCAATAATGTATTCTTAATTTGTGACAGACTTTCACAAAATTCTGTTGGGCAGAAAGTCATTGGGTTAAGATGTCTTAAATGATGATTCTTAAGGAATATAAGTGTTTGTTTTCGATAAATCAAAAAATCTTTAGTTAATTGCAAATAGGATTAATTATTAAAAATTTAATGCTTGGCATTACTCAAACGGCTATGTTGATTAAAATGGTAATGTAGTTGCCTAAGCTATCACTTATCCTAATTATGAATTATACCATAGCTTTTTTATTGAGAATCTACTTAAAAATGGACTTATTGATTCTAAATCCTCCTATGATCGTTTGATAATCAATCCACTTACAGGTGAGATATTACATAAATAACAAATACTAAATGACTATTTGGAGTTTCCTATTGTCCATGATGATGACGTTGGTTCAAAGTAAAATTTTACTTATGCAATTATCTAAGAAAGTAATTTTGAATAACTATTTATTAGAAAAGGATGATTGGTTTAATGGAATTATTAGAATTGATGAAGACAACCCTTAAAATAGTTAAAGAAGATTTTATTAATAGGAGCAATATTTAACTGAAGCATTATTTGTATAAGATAAGAATAAATAAAAAGGAGAAGGATGGTTAATTTTTATAATCTTTGATGGATCTATAGATAAATCTTTTGTTGAAATTGTCGATGCTTTATCCTTCTAATCAGTCTGTTTACTATAATTGCCTTAGCTTATTGCACCCAGCTTCCATGGTAGATTTGAATATTCACAGTGATTAAAGTGATATCGAAGTACATTCAGTATAAATAACAAAATTAGAATTCTTATTTTACATAATTCTTTAGTTTAATTCACATTTTTCTATCATCAAATCCCCTATTTTTTTATTTGATCTTATCTTTAGTATTTGATTACTCATCCAAATTTAATTGCACTTTTATGATGGAGTTTCTGAAAGATAATATAATACAATATTTTTCTATTATTTATTGATATAATTTGATTCCACACACAATTTATTTCCAACATACCATATTCATTAGATATTTAGTATTTAATTAATTTTGATTTAATTCGTACTATTTACTTTGTCGAAATTTGTAAATGAAAAATCTATGACCAATAAAAATAAATTAATTATTATAAATAATCATTATTATTGTTTTTTTTTAGTTTTTTAAAGTCTCAATTCTTAGAAGCGTCCTGATGGTTACAATTATTAATCAAGCTTCGAGGTAGGTACCTTAAAGTTTTCAATTTTATCTAGTAAGTCTTTTTATTATAAAAATAGCTTGTCTTTAAAATATTCATCCATATCATCTTGATATTTAACAAAATCTTAAATTCCTTTGCTATTTGAACAATGTTCTTTCACATATTAGTTTAGTTTGATATAATTATTCTAATTGTTCTTTAATTGCAATTTATTTCTATATTATTTTTGCTTAAAATAAAATTATTTTTCATTTTCAGGACTATTTATTTAGGATGTGGGATTGGTTTATTTTTCACTAGTTTGTGGTTATCTGTATTTTCTTTAGGAATTAAATGAAGTGATGGGAGTAATTTGAGGGCTGAGTTCTATTGTATGCATAATTTTTTAAGGTTTGCGTATAGTTACAACTGTAAGCTAAGAATCATTCATTGAAACCTTTCTGAACTTTTCGTATTGGTTCTGTGAGAAATCGATTTCATTTGTTTGTTATATCATAGAAGAGTTAGGCCTGTCGATCTGATTTTTAATAAACCTTTATCTAGTTTAATTCGCATGGGATAGTTTATATTGAAGAATATTACTAATTTGATCTTTAGTTTTATCAATGAATAACGATTGAAATGTAGTTTTTGATTAAGGAGATAATTACATTAATTAATATAATATCATATATATATGTAATTATCCAAAATTGTAAATTCTTAAATGCAATGTCTTTTCCATCTAATCATGAAACCAATTACATCGATAACATGAAATATTTTGCTAGTTCCAGACAATCTCAGAATTTAGAAATCAATAGGAATTATATTATTTTGCTCCTTGTTAATTAATCTAATCGCAAGAATGTTATAGTAAATTTAAAAGTTCCCATCTAAGGATGCAGAAAAAACATTAGGTTAAGACAAGCTTAAGTTCTAGCTTTGGTGATTCATCAATATTTTCGTGGATCCTCCCAAGTGGGTGGAGCCATCGGAGATGAAGCAGTATCATTTGAATGAACTACTGTAATAATGATGATTGTTTATAGAATTTTTACTTAAAATATACAAACCTAAAATAACAATTAAAATTATACTCATAGTTTTGTTAAAAGATATTATAACATATAAAAGAAGAGAACAAATAATGATCAAGGCTCTCATTGCTTAATTTCACTATTTGATTATTCGATGAAAGAAGCCATTTGCATATTTGATTCTTTTATATAATGAAAATATGGATTACATATATTAACTTTTTAATCTATTGCTCTATGATTCGATAATGGATATACAAATAATCTTGATGGAGAAAGCACTAATAGTTAAAATTTTGGATGGGTCTCGTTTGGGATTAGTTTAAATGCGATTGTGAATAAATATTTTGATATTATTTATTTTTTCTAAATTTATTCTGCAAGAAGAGCAAATGTAATGAATATTATTATTTTAGGTTACCAAGAGGATAGTAAAATATTTGATTAATATGTTTATAGCGCTTTTATTAGTAATATCGGAATGATGTTGTATGTTACTTGCTGGATGGCATAATACTGTTATCAAGCAAAGTCTTACAATATTGCAGACTTAACAGGAATGGACCATTATTAGACATGGGTGATAATGAATATCGCAGGAGCAAGTTGTCTCTTATTGGGCTTGTTGATAAGCTTAGCTAAAATTGCTATAGATTAAGCTGCCTTGGGATATGGATCATTAGGAATTAGTTTAATCGGATGGATTCTCATAACAATTGGAATGGGAATTGGATCAGACACAGCTTAAGTTTAAATTTCAACAATATAATAAGTTCAAAGACACATCCCTTGATTATAATATTCCAGTGTCAAATTGGTTTGCAATGACAGGTATTTGTTTCCAAATTTCATTCAATGGGTACGAACATTCAATATAGGAAGACGATAGCACTGGATAAACCAACAAGTAAGTAGAAATCTGATTAATAAAATATATCAAACATCAATAAATTTATTCATTATATAAAAAGTTGGTTTCTTCTCTTTTTCATTGAATTAAACGAAATCCTATCAATTAAAGAGTTATGGAGAATAGAACTCATTAAGTGGTGCTTTGGCAGAATGAAAATTCGATAAACTTTATATATTAATGATTCCAATTTTTGAATATTTCAGATACACATACTATTTAGCAATCTATATCAATATACTATCCTTTTCATTAGTAGAAATAAAGAGTGCAACTCTAGGATTCCTTTGACTACTGAAGGTTCAGTTTAACAAGAAGCTCAAAAGAGAATAAATGTATCTTGATATTGTGATTAAATTCTGATTTTGTTTCGAATGAAATTATTATTATTTGAATTTTGCCATAAAATATATTAATGAAGTATGCTTAAAATGAATATGAAGACAATAGAATTGCAATCTGTAATTTTGAAGGAGCCAATTCTATTTTGATTTTTTGATAAAAATATAATAGTTAGTTATATATCATCATTGTTTTTATTAATTAACTTTCCAACTTTCCTTTTTTCCATCGGGTCCTACAGTTTCTATCTCTAAAAGATTTATATAATTTTAAAATACTCTTAGGAGATTGCTTGTTTAATTCGTTTTCATCGACTGCTTGTATCTACTCTTTTTAAGACGATTTCATTTTATTCTATGCAGAATCAACTCTAATATTTTAAGATTTATTTCTCTAAGGTTATTCTTTGATATAAATATATCATTACATTTTTCTTAACTTTTGTCCTTTCCTTCCTTTTACCCTAAAGATTACTTTCGTTTTGTTGGCTACTTGACTTCATCTGTTAACTTTTACTAAACCACTATGATTGATAATAAATATAAATTACTTTATTTTTTATCTCTTTATGCTGCCACTTTCTGAAATTCTAACTTTAATGCCCTTAACTTAGAATTCATTTCAGTTTTCTCCTCAGGCATATCCAAAAAATACATTAAGCCTTGCATTGTTTTTGAACTTGTTGCATCCACTTGTTAATATTGATCTTCTCTTTTTTCCAATGGTCCTTCTTCTGAAATTGCCTGATCCTTTTTTAATGCAATCATATCTATGGTTTTCATGTTGTTTTCATATTTTTCATTGAGAAGATCAAAATATTTCTATCCTTTAATGGCAATCCTCAATAGTGCCTATTAAAATTCATGATAGTTCATTCCCTTTGGTGGTATAGCATTAAAGCCATTTTTTTCATTTAATTATTATTATTATCTTTCTCTTTCTCTTGTGATTGATCTGAAGATTAGTTATGCATCTTCAGGAGTAATAATAGCTGGATAAATGCTGAATTAAGAAGCAAAATTAGTAAACCCTTTGAATTGTAATAATTCTTTTTCGACTCCTGCATTTTCAATCTTCCAATCAGTATACTCTTGATAAGCATGATATATAGCTTATAATTATTTATCATATTTCTTATATATGGATTGAATATCCTAATTTTGTTACAACTATTAAATTTTTTGATGCATTTACTTCTCCCTTTATCTTACCTCTTATTCTTATTAAAGCATAATCTCAACATTGTTTTTCCATTCCTTCATTTCTTCTTTTGCTTTCTATTCCTTCTATTTCTCTTATTATTCTTTATCTTTAAACTCTTTCTTCTTTTATTCCAATAACTTACTTACTTCTTCTTTTTATTTCTTCTAAAATTCCTCTCTTTATTTTCTTTCTAATTCTTATTTTTATTTTTGTAATTCAACATTCTAAGCCTCTTTTATTTTGCTTTCTTCTGCCATTTTTTCTTTATATTCTCTTAACTTTAACTTCTTTTCTTCTGCTTCTTTCTTTAATTGTTCCTATTACTTTTTCTCTCTTTCTGCTTTTTCAATCATCTCTTATCTCTCCTCCTACTTCTTAAGTTATTCCTGTTCTTCCTTCTCTCTCTTTTTTCTCAAATATTCCTATTTTAACTTTTCCTAATGTTTTTTTCTTTTCTCCTCAGCATCCAATTTCTTTTATTCTTCTTCCTATTGCTTCAATAATTTATCTTCAATAGCTCTATTGATGACTTTCTTCTATTATGAATTATCTCTCTATTTCACTTAAACAACTTGCTCCTGTTATTGTTGTGGACTTGGTTTGACCTTCCAAATAATCTTTATATCGGACAAGGGTTCCATAACATTAGTTTTAAATGTTTCTGAAATCAATTAATTGACTATTTCATGACAATCAAGCCAGGCATTTTCAATTCCCAATATTGCTTATTATCTGTATTCATATCTTTAATTCAGTTATTTTTCTGTAACTTTCTTGAACTTACTAGGAACAGGTACATCTTAAGTTTACAGCTGTAAATTTAACTATCTAATAAGATCTCTATCTGGATCAATATTGATATTATCAGGATCCAAAAATATGAGATGATTTTCATCTAATATATTTATGATATGTTATACTTTTTGATTTTGCAATAGAACCAAAACTTTACATAAACTATTCCAAACATTACCCTGCTGGCTTTCTTTAAAAGGTGTATCCTTCAATTTTCATTGAAAGTTAAGCTAGAAACCTCTCAAAATTCTACTAATCTAAACTAAATTGATCACCCTTATTTTCAGAATATTTATGATTTATAGCTTTGACATATGCTTGAACCTCTTCCTTAGACATATTCACTTAATAATCTTTCAACATTCTCATTATATCAGATAACTAAATAATTTCATACTATTCTTAGAGTTCTCCAAAGTACTACTTCTTACTTGCCTAATTAGTCGTATTAGAATATTTGGAGAATAAATATTTCATAGCCTTATGATTCTTCTTAATAGCCACACTCATAGATTCAAAGTCGTGTGTCTCATGATCATCAAGATCAATCAATTCAACCTTCTTTTCATCTGCCTTCTCAATTACTTTCCCAGTAGTTCTTTTCTAAATCTCCTATTATGCTTTCTTTTGTAATATCTCTATTCTTTTTCTCTTTTCCTCTTCTTCCTATTATTTCTTCAGCAATTCCTCCTCCTTCTTCAATTTAATGTTAGCTATATTTTCTAAGACCTTGGGGTCTACTTATTAAGGCTTTTTCTTCGCTTATTACTACTAGGTATTTGGAGTTGGAGCAATTGGTTACTTACCTCTCTCTAATTCAACAACTCTCTTTTTGAATCCCACACCATTTTGAGCCAAAAACTTCTTCTCATCCTCCAATTCCTTTTGTCTTAAAGCATTAAAAGGATCGCCATCATTTTAATACCTTTTCTCACTCTTCACAGTTTAAGGAGTTTGCTCAGCAGAATTCAATTGCTAATTTTAGACAAACTCATTATCAATAATTAGTTGAGATTATTTTAGTAATTCATCCTATTCCTATTTTTCAGCCTCCCATTATGATTTAATAGCCTAAACTATTTTATCGGGATTGCCAAACATATTTAATAGTGTTATCACTCCCTTATCCTTAATACTAATAGCTTATCTAATTATAAACAATAACATAATACAATTCGATATAGAAGTGGCATAGCAAGGGTTTAATTTATTCATTTAATTCATCTTGCTGCATATTGATTATGAACTTAATTAGTTCAATTATTTAGGCTCTTTTTTAAGCTTCCAGTATTTCGTGATCATTATTGTGTTACTGTAATGCAGAGAGAATGGACAAATCATTTGTTTTAACCTACTATCTCTTACTCTTTAAACTGCCATAATGCAGTGCTAGTCCAATTTTACAAAGTTTAAAAGCATACTCTCTCAGCAAAGGTGATTCTGCAAATCGAGCCAAAAGCACTTGAATTGGATTTAATGATAAATGCGACATCGTCACACTATTTAAATATATTTTAGCAAGCAAATCCAATAGTAATATTGCCAACCTTATTTTCATCTTTGGATGTTTACTAATAAATTTAAATAACATCATATCTGTTAAGTTAACTAAGGCATCATTCAACATCACCTGCTTAATCAATGGTTCTATTAGAATATCGATGGGAATAGATGAGTATTTTTCAATTAAATACATAAAATTGTTCAACATGAATTCTCTGACATCTAGTTCATTGTAATTTTCAATTAGAGTGAAGGTGAGTTTCTTATAAAGCACTGCTGCATATGGATTTCTATCCGTAGCTAATTTATCTAGTAATCGGAATAGCATATTAAGCGAGAAATATTTCAAATTATTGGACGAATCTCTAGTGCCCTTTTTCATTAAGAATAAGAATTGATTAGGGTAATTTTAGTCTTCTTCAAATTAAATGGGATATAATAACCAATTTAAAGTTAAGTACTTAAGCCCCTGTATCTTAATCAGCAATTAATCCGAATCAGACATTTTTAATGCTGCTGAGGCCCAATATTACACAATTCCTTATTGAACTAATTCATCCTTCAAAGTTTTCTATTAGTAGAGAAATTCAATCAAAGAATTTAACATGTCAATACATTTATCTGCTAATTATTTCTTGAATTAGACAGTAAAAAAATCGACAATATTAAATCTTGCTACTTAACTGTACAATTCACAGATTTAACTCAGTAAATTTGGATGTCTTTGCATGCATAGAAATGTTGCTGCCAAACCTCCATTTTCTTTGCAAAACCATTCGTATCCTAATTAGTGCATTTCCATTTCAGAAAGTTCGAAATAAGTTCTTCCCATGATCCTTAATGTCCAAAGAGTAATTTCCTATTCTTTAGATAAAAGACCTGGTTTTATAGTGGAAAAAAAGTAGTGCACATTTGAGTCTTGTTATTCTAGAAAATTGAATACTCTAGAGATATTGGCATAAATATCACTTAACCAATTTATCAAAGTTTCAAATTCTCCCTTGACTCCTTTAACAAGTAAATGGGCTAAATATTTATTACCATTTGATAATAAAGATGCAGCTTATTAAGGTTTTAAAGTCAAATGTTTCGATAGTCCTGTAATAAAAAATTCAAGCAAAGACTTAGACTCATTTAATGGTTTTTTAATATCTAATTCATCTAAAATTAATTCGTTATTATTATTTCCCTGAATATCATATTTCGTTTATGGTAATTTTGATGGTGGTCTGCTGGGAGGCTTCTTTTAAGATTCGAAGGAGGAATCCTCTGAGGATCTGACTGATCCTCTTGTTTATTATTTTCTATTGATTTGATTATCCAATTCCATCATATCTTTTAGCAATTCATTCATCATTTCTGTATCGCCATTGACAATCAAATTTTTAATATCGTTATCTAAAGGCAAGTTAATTTTTTGAAATGCATCTTATAAAATATTCCAATTGAATAATTTAACTCCTGGAGTTAATTAATTTTTCATTTGTTCACTTAAATTTGGGACATGCTTAAAATTACGATGTGATTTTTACAATGGATCTCGCTTCAAGCATTTTATTAAGGGCTTCTCCGAATTTAATACCATTAATAAATAATTTGCTTTGGTTCTCATCTAATTCAACTTTACCAGTGTTCTTCACTTATTGAGGTTTAACGATAGTAAGGGACAATAGCCATTTATAGACATCGTGATCAAATGAAACTTTCATTATTATTTTAATATTATTATACTAACATAATTTAATTGACCAATCACAAATTTTGTATTTTCCAGACTTACTTAATATCGAATCTGCTCTACTATTCATTACTCCTTTATTCTTCATGATTCCATCTGATATCCTAATTTCAACATCAAAAACTACCTTTATTTAATATACATAATAACTAAAATATCAAGAGATATATAGAGAGCCTTAATAACCAAATGAAAAATCAAACAAATTAATTTTATATATGATAAATAATATCTAAAGAATAAATTTCTATTTTTATTTTGTAAAATATTCTCCCAGAATGTTACAATTAATAGATAATTGTTTGGTAATTTATAAATTGTTGATTATAGAACTTCTATTTTCAATATGATATGTATTTTAAATAGTGAATAAGCAGAAAATAATCCTTGGTAATATTCCACATTTTATATAATAAATTGTTATAATATGTATCAATTTAATAAAATTTAATTTTAACTATTTTAGATAAAAGATTTTCCATTAAAGAATTCAATAAATACTAATTGATTGCTATAGAATATATTTGTTTGATCACAGATTAATATTAAAATTACTATTACACAAAAATTAAAAATTAATAATCTAACTTCAATGAATTAGAATTTGCATCTCTATTCCTGATTGTTCTTAATCGATATGACTGGTTTTTTAATATACAAAGCCTATAACAAATAAAGCTCCACTCATGATTACACTAGTTTTATCAAAACCAACTTAATCTATAAATATTCCTCCTATAATAGGTCCAATTAAATCTCCTAATGACCATCCTGCAATCAAAAGAGTTGAACCAACCTCTGCTGCTTAATCCTTATGTTTAAATTTCTCCATAATTTGCACAATCAATGGCATTATAATGGCAGGACTAGAAATTAATAATTGAATTACGCTGATCCAATTCCAATTCCTCTTATGATATCAGCAAAACATATAACGTAAATAGACTTTGGTAATCCTATCATTGATGGACCATAGAGTAGAAGACTCAAAGCTCCAATATAGAGACAGTAAGTGTAAAGCTAATTTAAAGTGTATTTTTTTTATTCGGCTATATAATAAGCTCCAAAAAAGCTTACAATAGTGTAAATCATAAAAAGGAATTAAGAATTTGCATCATCTAGTTCATAAACTTCCAACAATTAAACAGACTAGTGTTAATTGATATAGATTACCAAATAAGTACGCAATGCTTAAGCAGTTACTCCTAGGAAGAAATATGAAGTAAAAGTCACATTCAATTCATGAATTTTAAACACCTCATAATAATTGATTGAAACTTCCTATTGCTCTTGATTGAAGTTGAATATCCTCTCATCCAGAAACATTACAACACAAATGGCTATGAAAAAGTATAGAAATGCAACGAAATACAAGGAGTATTGAAAAGTATTAAAGCTATATATATCTGCTAGAATAAATAGAACACCACTTATCATAGGGCCACAAACTAAACCAAAGTTGCAAGCCATTTCCAATTTGGCAATCTTTTCTGAAACTTGTTCTGAAAACAAATGTCCAGTTATCGAATATGAAGGAACCTAAATCATGGTGTTTGACTAAATATTTAATAAATTGCTTTACAATTCCCTAGAAGAATCTTAAAATTGATGAAAGAATAAAAAAGAGAGCACCATTCAAATAATATGAAATCCCCAAAATGATGGATATTATCAACTATCCAATCAAACCATAAAAAATGATGTTTTTAGTACTATGCATTTTACCCAACTTCCAAGAAGCTAGTATACATCCGAGTGGGTAAAAACACATAATAATTCCAATTCCAGCTTCAGTGAACCCCTTTTCTTTTATTAATGGGGGAAAAAGAGGTATCATCATCATGTAGCTTGCATTTGCCATCAAAATCAACATTACTATAATGATGAAAGATCTATCCCTATTGTATTAGAAAGGACTTATGTTTACGTCAATCATTTTTGCTAAATTTAAATAATAATGTGACTTGATTTTTAATAATACGCCCTAAATTGCTTTAAATTACACTGATAATTTTTATTATAAAATGAATGTTTTTTTATTGTTTTTGAAACATTACCTTTTGTGAAACGATATGATATTACTTTTTTTTAATAAACTATAAGATTTTCTTCAAGATGTAATATAAATAAATATCAAACTCTAGTTCCAGAAAATATTGGATATAGAGTTTAAAATTTGGCTAATTCGTTTATAAATATGTATATTCTTTTATTTTAATATGAGGGAGTATCAATATTGGATAAGGAATTAAGTCTTATTCATATTTGAGATAAGTACTTCATAATTATCCAAAGATCGTGAAATCAGATTATACAAATTAATTTAGAAGTTTAATAAAATAGAATATAAAAATACTCAGACTAAAATAAGAACTTCATTCAGTTATGGAATCAAGTTATATTTGATACAAGTAATTAAGTTATCAATTAATGAATTTGAAGTATTCTATTATTTTAATAAATTCAACTTATACCAGCCTGATTTTCCAAATCACTTAATATATTCCAAAAATCTTTTTGCCGTAATAATCTAAATATTTTAATTAAATTAAAATGTCGAAGTTTTCATAATTTTTAGAGGACATCAGTGATTTCAAAGAGAGGCCTGTTAAATTAAAACAGATTAAAAAGGTTCTAAAGATTAACGAGAAAAGCTTTCCTCCTTGCAAAAATATCTTGAACTATTACTTCTAGGAATTTTCAAAGTAGATTATAATACTTATATGTAGACGCACAAATGAGGAACATCGTACTAAATGGCATAGAAAGGATAAAATTTTATTTGTGTGGACAGTGTTAAAATATTTTGAATTCATAAAGAAGAACGATCTAAACCCTGTAATATGAATTTTATACGATAGTCTGAAGATGATTGGCATTATCTATCAAATGTCTTAGGAGTAACAGAACAGCTATTGAATTTAAAGTGGATCAGCATGCTCAAAACCAATCTGAAAATGGCCCCTTGGAACCCTGAGGAAGATGAAATATTGTAAAGCTTAATCACAGATCCAAACGAAAATAAAAATTGGACTCAAATTACCATTGATTTCAATAGAATAAATCCTGCCAAAATAGTTAGACATGCTAAATAAATTAGAGAAAGATGGAATAATTATTTGAATCCCGAATTAAAAAAGTATAAGCCAAATTTTTAATTAGATCTGAATGGTCATAACCCGAATAATTACAACTATTGTTGCTAGTTTAAGAAATGGGAAAGAGATGGTCCCTTATTTCGAAAAAAATATCAGGAAGAACAGAAAATTAGGTAAAAAATCAATACAATTCGATGATGAATACTTATAGAAGACAAAATGTATGAAACACTTTAAATCTTTAGTAGCTAGATAATGAGGATATAGCAATTAAAAAGTTATTGGCAAATTTATAAGGAAAAGACTATGAAGGCCCTTTACCATTGACTTGTAAACGCATAAGAAAAACAGTTAATAATAACATCAATAATTAAAATTCTAATAATAATAACAACAACAATAATAATGCCACAGTATATTAAAATACTAGTAATGATTAAAAGAATATGCAAATAGAAAGTAATGAAATAAAAGAAGAGCATTAATAAGATTAATAATTGTAATCGCAATAAATTCTCTAACAATAATAAATATTAACCTAACAATAATAATTGTAATAGCAACAGCAACAATAATCGCTCATGCTTGGATTACCTGTATTTTCTCCAATGTTGCCTTTCTCTCCATTACATTATCTAATTAGTACTTATTAACTTTTATTTCTTAGAATCGAGCCCAAACAACATATCCTCACCTTATGAAATGAGAAATAAGAATTATTCTAGTTAATTACAGCTTTTTGATGAATATATGAAATCTACTAACAATCTTGACTAAAGTGCCCCCCAATCAGAGGTTCCTTGTCTATTAAGGTTGTTTAATTCGCCTGCATTTAATCATTAAGGGTTTCCTTATGCAACTATGCCTTACTAATAACCTACATAACAGTAACCTGCATATAATACAAAAAAAATAAATAAAATTCAAAAAGAATTGCTAAAATTTGATAAAGGATTGAACAGAGATTGATCTTTTTATTTTATTTAGAAAATAGTATTTTTCGTAATATATATAAAAAAGCATTAAAAATTGGATAATTTAATGAAATTATTACTAATCCATCTTTTTACATATTGATATCTACTTCTAGCATATTAAATTATAAATTGATATTCAAATTTAATATATGAAATGAAAACCACAAGATTTTTTGTTAAATTGGACTGTCATTGCGATTATGTTCCTTAAATTCCCCAGTTCTGCTAATATAAATAACATTATTGTTTAATTAAAATAACTCTCTTTTTTATTTTACTAAATCAAATTCATATTTCTGTTTAGTATTTTAGTTTATCCTATGTGATTTAGAATCAATAGCAATATCATCACCTTTGGTGAATAATTTATTTTTTCAGAAATTATGATGCGTTGCTTTTTTCATTTATATGACGAGATATCTATACTAATATCATAATCTAGCAGGCTATCGTGGTTAATATTTATTAAACAACAAAAATGAAACAAAATATAATATAAAGTCTTGATTATGATAACTTAAATTTTAAAAATTTCAAAAAGAAAATTATTAAAATATAGAGAAAAGTCATTATAATTTAATAGAATTTTTACAGAAGTCTTAATTAAAAAATGAGAAAATATTAGTTTAAATGAATTATTCAAAAAATAAAAATGCTAATCATGCTCACCCAGAACTATCAGCATCACTGCTAAATGAACTGTCTTCAGTGTCAAGTTGTTTTTGTTGAGCAGCTGGTTATGGAGCATAGTTATAGGTAGTGTTAGCTGTATGAACCTTAATTATATTACTAATTTCTTACAATCTTATTAGTCTTATCTGATTCTTTAGTTTCTTCTGCAATTTTCTTACTTTGTTATTTTCTTAAGAGTTCCAGTTTCGTGTTTACATATTTTTCTAATTGCCTAGTTTTTTTTACAGGAAGTGTATCTATATCGAATTCCAGTTCATCACTTTACTCTTAGATTTTTAATCCATCAGACACTATCTCCCAAACTCCTCTCAAGTGTTCAGGTGGTAAACTGTTTATATTTGAAACTAAAGCCCTCATTTCTTACATACTCATAGGTTATTCCATAAGACTTGGTTATTTTCTAAGAATCTAATAAGATATTTATACACTGGTTTCTTATTAACGATTGGTGTCTAATGCACTGCAGGAGGTTTCTTTTATTATTTATCGGTTTTAATTGGTTGATCTATTGTTTATTTTTATTGTTAAGGTTTATCTAATTCTTTATACAATTCATTAAAGTGTTGTTCTAGTTCTTAAGTCATTGCATATAATTAAGAACCTTTGTTATTCATTGTATACGACATTTACCATACCTTCTTAATGTCTACCCAAAATTAAGTAGCTGTCTGATAAACATCTTATCATTGTAAAAAGATATAGTTACTATTTTTGAGATTCTGTTCTACTATTTACAAGTCAACATATTCTAATTCTTGAGGATAATTGACATTATCCAATTTTCTTAAAAAAGGTGCTGCTAATTAATGTTTTTTCAATCTTTATAGTAAGGTCAAACATCTTTTCATGTCATCTGAATTTTCAGCTCTTTAAGGGGCTACATAAGGCTTTTTAACGACTTTATTATCTTCCTCAGATGAAATATCCTTTTGGACCTTCTAAAAATTTATAATTTTTTAATAAAACTTTGACGTCTCTTTTAGATTATCTGCTTAAACTAACGCTAAATCCAAAGGGTAGTTTATTAGCAATCACTCTAGCCTGGTCAGAGGTGAGATGAACTTAAAAAATATCCTCTATTTGCTAGAATCAAAAATTAAAACTAAATTTTACACAAAAGGTAGTCATATCTGTTGTAATGGTTTCTTAAGGAGGAGAAGTTCTTTTGAAAACAAATTATTTTAATTATTATTTTTTTCTGAATTCCAATTTGAAACCCTTCAAAAATAAGACCGGGGTAGGAAAAATCATTAAAAAAAATTTAAATATTTCAATAAATCGTAAAAAATATAATATATGAGAAAAGAGAGTCCCAAATATATATTTGAACAAATTGTTCATTATTAATAGAATAGATTACATTGTTTTGATTGCATGTACTACCACTAATAAATTAATTTAACAAATATAATAATTTAACAATTCATAGATCAATCAGAGATTCTTTCTAATTTGTATTTTTCCCTAATTCTACCCAAACATTCATACAGCAATTTGGATCCCATAGTTTGTTCCTTAAGAAAATGATTACACTGTTTTCTATAATACTTTATTTTATATTGATAATTAATTTCCAAGAAAACTCTAGATCATACTTAGTTAGAATTCATATCAATTAACAAAACAAAATTGAATTAAATGTATCAAAGCATTTTCCAACTATTCTTCTCTGGCTAAGTAGTATTTACATTTGAATACGAAAAAGAACTAAAACTCTCTTAATCTTTGTTTAAACCTAAAATCAGCTAAAATCTTACCAGGGGATGAATTTCTTATCTTCGACCTCAAATTTTAAGGATTCCCAACATGACTACTTTTGCACTTTTGATCATCTTAAGTAATTTCATATATATATTTTTTACTTTTAATTGCTGGTGAGAACGTTCTTGTATTCACTGTTGATGGTTTTTGCACAAATGTTATGGCTGCGGATTAAATACTATCCTTTCCTTTGCTATAAAGGCTATACTAAAACAAATACATTTGCTTGATGCTCTAAGTTTTTTCTGTCAATTCTTATAAAACCCTAATGGGTTGATTTTTTAAAAATTGTGCCTAACTTTTTGTCAAACTTTAAGGCGAAATCAATTTTTTCAGATGGTTTACGTCAGAAACCAATCCCTAAACTACTTTTTACTGCATCTTTGAATCTGCTTCTATGTTTGAATTACTATTGTTATTAAAACTACTATTATTCTGTACTTAGTTAGCACTTTGATTTAAATATTTATCTTAAAATGAATTATTTGGTTTTTACTGATTCCTTAATGTGGATGCAGCTTATCTTCGACATTAAACATTTCTAAGATAAATTTAAGAATTTGACTAAGGTAAAGGGGGTCCATATTAATGCATTTTCTTAATTGGATCTTTTCGAAATGGAGATAAACTCTCCTTTTTTTAAACGTTATTGTTTTTTAATTGATCCTTTATATCAGCGCTATTAGGCCTATTCTTACTGTCTAAATCATCCCCTTTTTTTATTAAAGAACTACTTCTATTTTAAATCTTAGAAATATTTCCTATATTTGTTGTACTTAATTCTGCTGAAGTTTTACTATTATTTTGCTGTTGAATTTGGCTAGTCGACTATGATAGTTTCATTTAATTATTCATTTGTAATTATTAAAATTTTTAATAACTTGATTATAATTATGATATGGATTAAGTTAAGGTTTTTTAAATTTCAGAATGTTTTGTTGAACTCATAGTAGAAATCAATGTTGGACTAATTAATTAATCTAATTTAGTCTTTTATTGGGCACCTGAATGATGTTAGGTAGATTATTGGATTTGTAATTTTGAATCATTTTATTAAGATAAATATGAGATATTAGATTATTATTATTACTATTAGTATTATTACTATTATTGTTATTATTATTATTATTATTATTATTATTAATATTATTACTATTAAATAACATTAATTAATTGTTTATCCATATTTAAAATAGTTTCAGACTATTTATTAAAATAATGTAATGATTATTATACTTGATTTTTAAATTCTTAAAAGTTAGTTAAGAGAGATGGAGAAACATCCTTTTATTTTACAGAACTTGGACGATTATTCGTAGGATCATTTTAATTTTTCTTTTCATCATTTTATTATAAGGATGTGCTTCTCACTCCACTTGGCTGATTAATGAACTAAGGACTTTACATTTAATCTGATGATATAGGTGAAGTCTTTTTTTCCTATTATGAATTTTACTTTTATCTTTATGCACAATGCATTAATAAATTTAAAAAGGATTAGTTATTACTCATTTAAGCATTTTATTTAAACGACTCACAATCATCTTATTTGAGTTATTTACAAATGTGATTATTTTAATTCGGACACTTAGGAAAACTGTGCTAGATTTATGGTTATTTTGCAGGTTAATTTAATGTAGTTTTTTATACTCCCTCATAATAATTATTAGCTTACTTTTAAAATTGATTGGCAGTCATTATCCTCTTTGAGCTTAGTGTCTGTAGTTTACACAAAATCTGGAGATCCTGTATAGACTAAGGTAGATAACTAAATGTTTTCTTTGTTTAATTAATCTTTCCATTTAATTTTCTGATTATAAACCTTTCCTAATACTGACTATTATGTATTTCAAATTCATACTAGTTTGGATTGTAAATTGGTGTAGATGTCATCAACAGGTCCATTTTATGAATTGAGAAATGTGTTTCTTATAATTAATTCTTCTTAGAGTTATTGAGGATTCAGCTCGTCCGATGTTAATTCATTCCAAGAGGCAGTTCTCTTTGGCCCTGTCTTATTCATTTTGGATTCTAATGAGTTTAGTTAATAAAAGAAGGAGGCCCTTATTTCAAGATCTGGTCTTCTAGAATTGAGATATTCGAGTGTTTTGTAGAGTGTCCATGAATACCTTATTATTTAAATAAATTAACGAACTTTTTCATAAAATAAGCTGCCAATACGCAACATGCTCTGCTTTAACCTCTGAGTGAATGAACCAAACAACTTTCGCCTTATTGAAAGCACTCTTCAATGAATGCATAAATTTTATTGACATTTTCGTTTTTGTCGTCAAATAAGACCTTTTAAATGGAATGTTTTACTTCATTGTCTTATTCAAGCCAATTGAATGTAAGATATTTCACATTCATCATGATCCACTTGTTTTGCACTTCTGTACCAGAACAATTGATTATATGAGTAACTTTATTATTTATAATGAATTCTCGATCCTATATTATAACTAATAGATTACTTGTGACGCGTACTCATCTCCAATGAATAAACCATCCTTTATTTTAATAGCTCCCACTATAATATTCTAGGCCATACAAAAGTTTTCAAAAATTTATATAATAATTTTTATTTAGCATCTCATCACTACTCAATTACAAACTCAAAAGTATTTCTTGACATTTTTGGAAGTTACAATATTTTTTTGGCATCTAATTAAATAAATTAACGTGCTCGCTAAAATAAGCCTAGTAGAGCGTTCTTACAAAAAGGTGTACAGACTTTATTGAAAAAATGCTTTTAAAATATGTTAGCATTTAAGTAATTTTCATTTTAATTGTCTATATTTGTAACATAATACAAATTAAAATAATCAGGATAGTATATAGGAAGTTATTATTAAGAGCATTTCATAAATTAATTTAATATTAATGAATACCAACCTATAATTACACTTGCCAAAATTACAACAATTCATTTAGAATTTTACAGAGGACAAGAGTTCAGTAGATTTATCAAAGCTGTAGAGCATACTTGAGTTGAGAATTCAATAAACTTTTATTACTCTTAATGAAGTACTTCACTTTTACGAATATTGCCAATCGCAGTAATTGAGTATTTTACAAACAAATTAGGGAGTTCTTAAAAATGCATGGTTCGAGGAATTGGACAGATGAAGAATGGAAAATACTATTATGGGTAATGTAATAGTATTGTTAATTGCATTCAAAAAACAGTGATGAATTTGTAAATCTATATAAGTTTACTTTAGTAAGGATAGGATTGGAATAACATATCTGAAATAATAGCATTCAAAGACTCATTAAATTGCCAATTTAAATGGCTTTCTCATTTGAGAGTTGTTCCTTCAAATAAAAATTGGTTGCCTGAAGAAGATAAGTTGCTTTATAAAATAATGACAAAGGAACCAAACATCAAGTGGTTTGAAGTGTAATATGAAATGTTTATTTAATCGCAAGGAAACTATTTTAGAAAGGCAAAACAGTACAGAGAGAGATGGAATAATTATCTAAATCCTTAAGTAAATAGGTAAAGTTTTTGGTTTATCATCTAAGAGGTATTTGGACTGAAATTGACGATTATAATTTGTTACAAATTACATTAGTCGAAGGTTTGAGATGGTCGAACATATCAAAGAAGTTAAAAAATAGAACAGAGAACTAAGTAAAAAATAGATTCAAGAGCATCATCAATAAAGAGAAGAAGATAGTCTAAATACCATAGGAATTGCTTTAGGATAATCAAGAAGACCCCTTAAAGCATGGATTAGATAAAATGACTGAGTTCCTAATTCACTCAATTCTAAGTAGATTAAAACCAGTGGATCATGCACAGAACTCGAAAAGCAATCAGTAAGAATAATAAAGTTACAATAATGAATAATCGTTCTCTTAGCTTCCCTAATATCCATATTTAATAGCTCCATAATAATATTACTATTAATAATTTCCATAAATACCCTAGATCTAAACAATCCCTACAATACAACCTTAATTATAACCAATCAACCCTATCTTACCTTGTTAGCAATAACAATTATAGGGAATGAGTATCTAGATTCCCCAACATCAAAATTTAATTTCGTAATAGCTCATGCAATAACAATTAATCCAATAGTAATAATAGATGATCCCAAACATGTATTAAGCTCAATATCTTCCTTAATAATTTATTTAATAATAATAGTAACAATTTAAATTCAATGTATATTCCTCATAACAAAATACTCCAACGAATTCAATTGGTACTCTAAGTTCCTAACGCTCAGAAAAACTGATTTCAGATTAAATAAAAGAAGAAGAAAATAGTGGTTCATCTTCCAACAAAGAGCCTAAAGTTTAGAAATTGGTTTGTGTGTCTGCTTAATCATCCATTAATGGTTCAACAAGTTCGGTGAACTCAATGGATGCGATCAAACAGAATTTTAACAATATGCATTTAGATTCCGAATAAAATAGTCCGGATCCAATACAAAAGAGAAAACATTAGCGTTCACAATCAGGAGCCTTTGATATAAACAATTAAGGAAAGATTAAGACTAAGAGATCGAGATTCTTTTATGCTTCGAATGATGGTTGAATTAATTTAATTAATGAATAAAATTTTATCAAAATCATATAGCTAACTTCGTGGTTATTGTATATCTAAGGCTTATACATCATCTTAAGAAATCCAACTTTGCAGTTCAAGACTAAATTTAGCTCGCGATGATTTAGAATCAGAAGAGTTGACCGCCTTGATTTGCACATAACTAGATCCAACCAAATTGATTGATATTTACAACAGATACAAACATTAATTTACTGAGCGTCATTTATTGTAGAGTTTAAAAATCACAGCCAAAATGCAAGGAATGTATAATCTACCTATCCATAATCATTATTTCAATGAATCCTATCAAAATCTAATAAAATAATTCAACCAATATATATCCACCCTAAATAATCTAGATCTTGGGGACTTCATCTATTGGTATAAGAAACTATACTATGACAAACTTAGTGTAGGATACCTAAATTCAGTGGATCGTAAATAATTGCAATAAATTACTAAAAAGTACATTGAAGAAAATTAGTTCCTACCAAGGTAATTAAACATGATATATGAATGTGTAGAAATGATATTCCCAAATGATGAATTGCTAAGCAAATTTTACATTGATTATGTCTTTTCTACGAAAGATATCACTGTTGTTTAACTCATGCAATTTCTTACCTCTATAAATAAGAAATTCATATTAAAAAAGAGAATTGACCTCTATTGCATATTGCAAGCTCTAAACTACTCAAAAAATATGAGCAAGAGTTTTGATGTTGATTAATATGCATTTATGACTAAGACCTTCATTAACATGAGACTAAAATATCATGTGACAGAGAAATAGTATCTGGAGTAATTAGATGATAAATTTGAATATACCAAATAGAATGTTAAGTATTTAGAATCAGGATCTATAATTGCCATCCTGTAGAATTGCAAATATTCAAATCCTGAAGAATACAAATCACTTTTGCTGCTCATTCATGAATAAGTTCTACAAATGTTACAAAAATATGAAAATTAATAAAGTATTCTTAATTTTGATTTCTTAATTTAATATTTGTAGAATTTGATATAGGCTGATTACATAGATAACAAAGATGTTCTCAAACTTGAATCTATTTGTTTAAATTTGCTTCAGGAAAATTACAATATATCCTATGTCAATTAAATGTCATTATACTATTTAGAAAAAAAGACCAAATCTTAACCTTTTGCAGAATATTTGAAAATTATTCTAAAAAATCTTACAACTTAGAATATAAACTTAAACATTAAAAATCTTTTATATCTTCATTTTATTTGTGCAATTGATATTTCTCCCTTTTTATAAAGCCTAAATAATTAAAATTTCTCTGCAGAAAACTATTACGATGTTTAATTATCCAAGACATCCATCCTAAACCTGATTATACTATTTGAAGAATACCCATCAATACAACTGCCAGAATATATTGGTAACTAATTTTATAAAATGGGCTCTATGCCATTACTGCTAGCCCTATGTAATTGTTAATATTTTAGTCCAAAAATTAGATAGCTTTTTACTTAAAAGTTAAAGAGCCTAAGAAATGAAGGAAGACTTGATAAGCGTTTTAGGTAGAATGTGTTGGAATCAATTAAAACCGAAGAAGATGCTTATCATTTATTTAAATGGTTTTTTAAAACTAATAAATTTTAATTAAATACAGCTTTACTTCAAGTTCTTAATGCAAATGAAAACTATAATGTAATTTATTTTATTTAATGAAAGTATAGATCACTAGGGCTTAAGCTTACTTTGTATATTTAGTTATTCAAAGTTCTATTGATGTTTTAAACATAGAGATAATAATAAATTAACTAGTTTACCAAACCAAATTATTTGATTAGCTTTTGCAAATAGACTCAGAAATAGTTAATTAAATCCTTGAATAGTCCTATAAATTCAATGATGGACAAGGCACAGCTATTATGATTTAATTACTAGAGTAAAAGTTTCCAGATAATTTGAAATAATTCAA
This sequence comes from Paramecium octaurelia, assembly GCA_905182995.1. NCBI lineage: Eukaryota > Ciliophora > Oligohymenophorea > Peniculida > Parameciidae > Paramecium > Paramecium octaurelia. The sequence continues at coordinate 206,978 of CAJJDP010000096.1, forward strand.
TATCCCTTAAAATTTAATGTTAAACTATTAAGAACTTGAATAATTCGACACAAACTTCATTTTAATGATGATTAAGTATAATTGCTATCCTCTGAAAGATAGTTTAAAGATTTTCAATAATTTAATTAATTTTACTTAGAATGAATTAAGATTGTTTGTACTCTATTTAGAGATGAGTTAAACAATAGGATTAGAGAAAATGCATTCTTATATTTTGAAATAAATAAAAAAACTAAATGAAACCTATATTATATAAATATAATGATGAGTTTAATAATGTTTAATATTATTTATTATTTTTATCTGTTATCTTAATTTTTTTATAAATACATTATCGCACACCTTAACACTACCCGATGAAAAAAGATAATGATTTTATAAATATCGAATATTTACTTATAACATGATTTAATTTTTAAGAAAATAAATTTAATAAATTGAAATGTTCATGGTTCATGCTTAAAATGGTAATAAAGAATCATAAGACAAACAGAATCAAAAAGGACAAAATCAAAAGCAAGAGTAATAACAATAACAAGAACAAAATTAAATAAAAGAAGCCATTTAGGAGCTCTAACAAAAGTAATAAAAGAATCAATGATTAAAGTGAAATATATCAAAATAAAATATCAAAAAAATCATTATATTCTAGTTTTTTTCTCCTCATAATTTCCGTAATAGTAATTTATATAAAATTGGTGTGGTTTGTAAATAAACTTTTTTATGATTATATTCTTTGAGTTATTGCTCTATCTAGAAATAATAATCTAATTAATAATTGACTTGAATATTTTGAACTTTCAATCATACATTAAAAAGTGAGGATACTTTTTTTAATTTATTAGGTATTTAAATAAGACTTTGATAATTGATTAAGGAATGTTGATATTACATATTCCTTTAAATCTAATTTTCATATTAGAAGTTCCTTATTGCTGCTATCCCATTTAATTTTTAATAATGGTAAGATGTACTTTAAGATCTCATGACTTTTATTTTATTTTGACTTATTGTTCTAATTTTCAAATAGTTTTAAAATCAATAATTTTACTTACCTATTGTTTTTAAGTTTAATATTATCATTTATTAGATTTAAAGTTATAATTCTTCAGATAGGTTTAAATTAAAAAGTTAATCATCTATGATTATTTTAAATTAATAAAATTTCTGATTTATTTTCAAATAGTTATTTTGAATAAGAAATGGAATTGTAGAGTAAAAATTGAAATAAAAATGAAGGCAAAACAATTGATACGTTATAAATCATTTCATTAATTCTTTCATTTTTTATTCAAATTATTTTTGTAATATACCTTAAGGATCAAAGTATCGTAAATCGCCAGTTTTCTTGACTCTTAATATTCTTGTATAATATTTGTGATGCATTTGTGTTAAGTTATCAAGTTAATTTGTTAGCGATTATTAAAATAAGAAAAATGGGCTAAAAAAGACAGGGATTCTTAAAGGTATTTTAACATAAATGGGCCAATTCAAAAACTTTGGAAATATTATTAGATCTTACTTTAGGGATTCTTTTCATTTACAAATTAAGCACTGTTCCCAAAACAAATATACCCAATGTATTTCTAACAAATCCTATTGCTGTCTTTTTGAATAAACTCTGAATTAATATAATCGATCAAATACTTCATCCTATTTTTCAACAAAATCAGGGTTTTGCATTAAAAAGAAGAACATATTTTGTGAATCTACTTAAGCAAGAGACATTAAGAGCAATTGATTATTTGGATCGTTTGGATTGCCTATTGGATTTTGAAATGGATTGTTCATTTAATTTTAATTTAAGGTAAATATTATTACAAAATAGTTAGAATAAATAGCAATATTTAATATGATGCAAATCAATATTTTTATATAATCAATTTACTATTTACAAAATTGAGCATTCCTGCAAATATTTGAATCAAATCTAAATTAGACAGTTAGTAGTTCTTAAGTTGTTTTCCAATAAAATTATCAATGCCTTTAGTATCAATATATTGTATGGCACCCATACATTTATCCTCATTCTTAATAGGTATGGTTATTGTAGGAAGGTTAGTTTCGATATCAGCCAATTTATTAAAATATCTATCTCTATAACAAGAATCAGAAACATAGAATTATCCTGTTTTATAAACATAACCAATGATCCCGCAAGTCTTTGGTACTTTTTTTCTCTGCTGCTCAACAAACGTGAAAAGAGCTTCTTTATCTTACATATCTTTAAAATAAATCTATACTTATTTTAACTCATATGTTTTAGAAAGTATTTGTTACGCTAAAATCATAAATTATTTTTAGTCAACAGACTACTATAAAATTAACGAAAACTTCAAAATTTATTGCAAAGCTTCACAAGTTTTAGTATTATACTCTTAAAAGACATATTAATAGAAATGTATAGCAGCCAATTGAGAAATCATTTAAATCAAAATTTCATCTTCTTTCTTGAATTGTTGATAAGCTGATGAGATAATAATCACACCAATGATCTCATCTTTTTCATAAATCGGACAAGCAAGCATCGATTTTGTTTTATTCTGTTACTTTAAATCGTAATCTTAATCAAATCTGACATCTTAATAAACGTCATTTATATTTAACATTTGACCTTACTTAGTTACGAAACCTAAAATGCCTTTGAATGGATAATAAGCTTTTTATTAACCATCTTAGCCTTTGGTCCAAAATACGTGAAATTTCGAGTCATATAAATAAACTTATGCTCGATCGCATTCGAATAATTCTAAAAGCAATTTCTAATAGCTATCAAATGTTTAGGATGGTGTAGACTATTGTATTTCGATGGATAGTTTTATAATTTTCTTTAGTTTTTCAATATAAATAATGCACTTCTCTGATAAATCCTTAGCAAATTTGAGTGGTTCGAAAAGGTACAATAAATACTCTATCATTTGAACAACATAATAAATACCTTAATATTCTATTTTCTATAAGTATTGGTATAAGTCTTTCTCATTAAGTGTAAAGATCTAAATTAATTTTTTATATGACATAGATTTTAAATTGGATGGCTTAAAATCTAGTAAGTTAATTATGAAATTCTGATCTATGGCTTCTTAACTAATTTTCCTTAATTGATCCTTCATAGTTAAATGGTAACTCTTACTTTTGACACTTATTAATCTACATCTAGAGAACCTCTTCGGATTAAAAATTTTTATTTTGGAGTTGGATCTAATCTGCTGCTGGATGTCATTTCTATATTTTTAACTTAGCATTCTCTCTTTGTTGGACTGCAGTCTTTAGATTTATTCCTATCTTGATGAGACGAGGGTTCCTTTTGAATTAGATCTCCATTTTAAATGCTAGATGCCTTTGATGATTGGAGAGCATTATAAAATTTTGTATTTTATTTTTCCAGATCAAATGCTATTTTGATTAATTAATTTAAAAGGTTCTGAAACTAAGGAGTGAGTTGTTTCCTTCAATCATTGTATAATTTTACATAAGGTTCTTAATTTCTTCCACAACATTAACAAGAGTCGGATTCAGAGATGATTTTATGGGTCGAGCAGTTTAAGGCATTCCTGTGCTGCTGCGTTTTCTTTAAGGAGAGATTGATATTCTAAAACTCATTATAATAAAAAATAAAGTAATTATATTGATGTCATTTAACAATCTATAATTTTCTACTCACTTTAAAATTAATAATATTTAATTTAGACTTTATATAATATTATTTATATATGTAAGTACCTTCTGAATAATACAATTCATTAGAACTCAATCTTATTTTGATAAATTTACAAAGTCCTACAATAATTGATCAAGGTAAAGTGACACAATATTTTTAATTTCTTGATTATTATTTGATTTGGCTTTTTAAAGCTTTTCTATTTATTTTTCCTTTTGTAGTTGTTATTACAAATATTATTCATTTTTTACTTTTTCCAAATTCTCCTAATCAACTTTCACTTTCTTATTATACGATAACTCATTCTATTAAACAATCACAAATGATTTTTAACAACAAACCCCAACTTCAACTTTATTAGAGGTTGGAGTTATATTAACCCCTATAAATCTGTGAAATTCTAGTGCTTTCTGTTACTTATGTTTTCCTAACTCTGTTTCATCTGTTTATTGAAATTTATGTGTATAAGTATTGATTTATTTAGGAGAAACATATAGAACAACACTTTAATTTCTAATTAATGATGGTCTTGGGATTTTAATTAATTCTTCCTCCTTAAAAAATGAATCGCTTAAATTACAGATTCTATTTATTCCATATTTTGGTTCCTTTTAAAATAAATAAATCAATCTTTTAAAATTGATCAAAATTGGAGAATTACTGATTTCAAAATTTAATTAAAATAAGTACTCAGCTTCCTTTTTTGAAAGAGGTTTATCTAAAATACATGTAAATGCTTCTAAAAATTATTGTGGTAGGCAAAATCCATCTTCTTGGTCTGATCTATATATGAAAAAATTACACTTACTTTTGACTTATTTTAATTTTTTTTATAGTATCTTGTAAATAGTTGAGCTTATTTATAATCTTAGTAGAGATATATTGAAATAATTATCCTTATTCATCAATTGTAAGTAACTAATATTAAGGTAATAGATGTAAAATTCTAGATTTGAGAACAGTAAATTTTAAATCTTTTTCTAGTACTTTATAATTATATGGTGATTCTTCTGTTAACAAAAACATTGTTATATCGTAGGATTCTTCAGCATTCAAAAAAAAAGGAAATCTATTTAGAAAATAAAAATACTTTTAAAATCGCGATTAAATCGAGAAAAATCTACAATCTTCATTTGTTAATAAGTAGTTCAATATTTCCTTTTGTTCTACCATAGATCTCTTTAATCTGAACCTTAAAATAGCTTTAATTTCTTCAATATCCTATTTTGAATTATTTTGAATTTAGATACCTTTGTCTTCTTATTTCTTTTTTTTCTACTTTTAAGAATTTTAGACATTTAATAATTTTGTTTCTAAATTCTTAACTTCTTATTATAGATTTTCTATAATATCCTACTTCTCTGATATTAATAAATCTTATTATTTCATTTATTGCCGTTATTAATTAATTTATGCATTCTGATTGGCTAAGTTTGCCTGGAGCTCTTGTATTTTACTATCCTTTTCTTTTATTGCTTGCACGTATTTATCAACATTTTCTCCTTCACTTTATATTTCTTTGATTACAATTCTATTTTAGATCAACGTAGAGTTTTCCCTTTGATGTTGTTTTGCCATTTATAATTATTCCCATTGATTGCAATTTTATGATAATTATTCTGACAACTACTTAACTTATTGTTGTAATTTTTGGATTTCTTTTTACAAGCTTTCGATTTCTTGTTTTTACTCTTTAATTTTTGATATATGGCCTTAATTTTGTTGCCTTTAGGGTTCATATTAAGAATTTAATGCTTCATTCAGCTTCCTTTTTAGTTCAGTTGTTTCATCAAAGTAGTTCTGGATTTGTGTTTATAATTCTTTGACTGATGTTATTTTAACTAGATTCTATTGGAACAGTAATTTTTATTTTAAAGTAAAAATTTCATTCTATTAGTTATTGATTGTAGATTTTAGAAAAGGAGTGTTGCTAAATTGGTCTGAGTTCCATGCTTATACTTAAAAAATATTAAAAGTGCTCGTATCTTGATCCTCATATTTAGTTTATGTCTAAGAGTATAATGAGTTTGTACTTTGATATTAATGTTTCTAGTTTTTTGTTTTATCACCTGCTCACTTAATAGAGGTGATTGTTTGGACGAAACTTTGAATTTATTGCCTGAATATTAGATATTATGAATACTATCTTGTCTTTTCATTAATAATAATAAGTTCTAATTAAATTATGGTATCAATAAGAAGAGCTGAAATGCAAGATCTATAACATATGCAACACTGCAATTTATGGTGTTTGCCAGAAAATTACACATATAAATACTACTTGTATCACGGAATGGTTTGGCAATCATTATTATATGTTGCAGAAGACATAGTAATTAACATCAATAGATTTTGAATAGAATAGTGGCAGAATTGTTGGGTACGTATTGGCCAAATAAGATGAGGAAGATGAAGAAGGCACAAAGTTAGAGCACGGACATATAACATCCCTTTCAGTCTTGAGAACACACAGAAAATTGGGATTGGCAAATAAAGTCATGTAAAGCACCCACAGAGACATGGACAAGATTTTTGAATCGCATTATGTTTCCTTGCATGTCAGAGTGTCGAATAGAGCAGCCTTGGGACTGTATAGAGATAAATTGGGTTATGAAACATTTGATACAGAAGAGAAATATTATGCTGATGATGAAAATGCTTATAATATGCGGAAATGGTTTAGAAAAAAGGCAGAGAAGCAATGATTGTATATCAAATTATAACAATAACCACATATATATAATATTGTCATAGTCTAACTTAATTTTTCTGTTGTATTTTTCTTATGAATTCTTAACCAAATATTTCGAATAGGGGTAATCCAGTGACATCCTCAGAGAATGTTATTTCTGGCCATTAATTGATTTCTAGAACAACTAGGCCATTTTTTTCTGAATCTATAATGTCAACTCCTCCAATTGTCAAATTTGGATCAATTGCCAAAGAAGCCTTTTCTGCTAATCGGAAATATTCCTCTTTTTTTTTACTATCCATCTTAGATTCAATTTTAAAGTCGTCACTATATCCATTGGATTTAAAATCCTTTCATAATTTAAGTATGTTACAATATTATCTTAGAATTCGGTTACTGATACTGCTTTCCCACCGATAACTAACACTCTGATGGATCGACCAACAGAATCACCAACAAAATCTTAAATTATAGCCTGTTCTCCATTCCATAGAGACTTACAGAAGATTTCTGTACTTTAAATTTTATTACTTGACAATTTAACTCCTGTTCCTTCATATCCTACTACTTCTTTCATGATTGCTTTGTTTTCAAATTGAGATAAGTTTTTTTTAAACTATTATACAGAGAATGAAGCACTACAACGAGGAAATGGCACTTACCCTTCACTAAACTTCGCATATTGCAATAGTTTGTTTTACAATATATGTTCAGTTTATGGTGAATAAAGAGTAGTCTTTCCGGCTGAAAATGCAGCAAAATTAAAATACATATAATCCATATAGTGTTTTGGTGCCATATATCCATAACCTAAAAATGCATCAAATTATATTTGCTCTCCATTTCTTAAAAATATAAATTCCTATTATTTGTTTTATTGAATACTCTTCCGATTATGACACTTAATTCTTCTAAATCAGTTACAATTATTTTCACATTTTCTTTTTTTAAACATTGAATCACCAGATCATCCATCATCCCATAAAATATAGGATCTGGGTTTTTCATATAGAGAATAATAGAGTTTTCGCTTAGCATGATTTATTAAGGATTCCAATTCTTGTAAATTTATTATAGAAGCTCTAAATTCCAATCAATTCTTCAAGAATTATTGTAAATTCATGAATCACTGTTTAATAATCTAATGTATAATAATTCTTTATTAAAGTAATAAAAAAATGCAGTAAAATATAGTAGCATCTGTGTAACAATATTGCTTCCTGCAAATCTATATATTTTTAGAATAATATATTTTTAGTACTTCAATTTATTAAAAATTTACTATTTTTATTTGCAAAATAATAATCATTAAAAAGTGTTATATTATTTTAAATAATAAAAAGCTTGTTCGTTATTTCCCAGTTTCTTATGAATCTACATCAAAGCAAAACCAGCCTTGGATTTCACTGGATGATCTTATGGCAAGCTTAAAATGTCTTCCAGAATTTCCATCCCTTTGTTTACTATATTGATATGTAAGTATATTCTATTTAAAACTCTAATAGTACCTTGCCAGATTGTATTTCACCTCCAACGAATCAACTTAGCAATCTTTGTAACAATCAAAATAATAAAGACTTTTCTTGAATAGTTCTGCCTGGTCAGTTGCCAGTCTTCCTGTCATTTCTTATAAATATTTTACGCATATTAATAGGTTATATAGAGGATTCTTTTGATCATTCTCTCGTAACTTTAATAATTAATCTAATTTATATGGAATAACACTTTGCTAAAAGCAAGATATCTTTCTTGTGAAACTATTAAAAATACCTCTTAATTTAGGTTAGATATTTTAATCTATAATCTAAATTAGATATAATATCAAGTCTTATTCATCAATATATTTTAGATAGATTGGAGCATAACTATACTTTCTTTCCTTTAATGATGCCCACAACCCATATTACGCCAATTTTTAAATAAATTCTTCATAATACTTATTATCATTATTAGCAATTTTTTTGAGTCTCAATTGGTAGACCATATGAGTCAATTTAAAAAGTTCCTAAGATTTATCACTCTCCAATAGCGATTCAAACACGTTTAATATCATCGTAAAGAAATTTTAATACCCGATTTCGACTGAAAGACTTGTTGTTTTCTTTCTTAACTGGTTACTGATAGTGTGAAATTTTCTTAATCTTCTTTTTTTATGCTTCCTTCCAAATAATTATTCATACTCTTCTCTCTTTATACCATCAAAGTATTTCAATTTGTTATATGACTTTTCCTCTTAAGTCAGTATTTTCCTTAAGAAATCATACTTTTCATTAACATCAGCAGTGTGTTTCAATTTCTTATATAGAAATAAAATTTGATCTTTGGTATTTGGTTAAACAGGAATTGGGGGCTCTTCAATAATTTATTATGCATCAGAATTAAAATTGAAATTATTGAATTTAGTGAGAATTTCTTACTTCAATTGATGACTGAATTAATCTCGATAGTTATATAAAACTTATAAAAGTTCTTATTTAGGAATATTATCCAATTTGTCAATCAATTCAATCAAACTTTTACAAGATTATTCTTACAATTAAGTATTCTTATCGATGTTTAAATAAAAGTCTACAATCTATTGATAATCGGTAAAACTTTATTATAAGCATTATAAATAGAAATTTACTAAGCGATAACTATGATTTTTAAGGATAGCAGTCATAGTTTTTGATCCAAAGTATCCATCCAATAATTCTCTCATTTCTTCCAAGTTCTTTGACTTCTCTAAAATTTCACATATCATAATCGTTGATTTATCTGTTAAAGGGATTGATTTTAATATTTGTTTTGCATCTTCCAACTAATTCTTTTTTACATATAGTTTAGCCATTCTCTTAATACTCTCCTGATGTAATTGATGTTATTATAAACTTATAGCAATTTCAACCAAAACTTTTAATTATTTAATTCCTTTTTCATATTCATAGCATTTCTCTAAACAATCAACTCTTTCAGACATTAATTAAATATTTGGAGCTTTATTTCTCTATCTCAATAACTTACCAAGATATTTAGCAGCTTGGTAGTAATGATAAAATATTGCTTCACTTTATATTTATTCTTATTCCAATTTTTGTGCTAACTTCTTCTCCAAAAATGCAATTTTCTTCCATAATTTTGGAGATGTTTTTATTTTAGTGGCAATAGTGAAATGATGTATGGCTTTTTCATAATTGCCTTATAATTTCCATATGTGGCCATACGTTATGAAGGCTCTTTAATACCTTGCATGTTGACTAATAATCTCATCAAGAATCTGTTTGGCTTTTTCGATATTGTTATTCATGATAATCTCTAATTTAGCCTCAGATAGTTTATTTTCTAAATCTTTTGGTTTTTTATTGAAGGCTTTTCGAGGGTGGATCACGTTTTCATCTTAATTAGAATTTTAGCTCTCTTCTTCTGAATCACTTGACATAAAATAATTTTTATAAATATATAAGATTATTTATATTGGATGGCTGAAATAGGAGAGGAAATAACAATAAAAAGGAAAAAACAGTATGGATTATGTTCTAAATTATGGTGTCTAAGATGCATGAATTGTTGCAAAGTATAAAATTATTGAATGATATATTTTTACTATTTTAGGCTGATGATGTTTCAATTTTGACATCTAGAAATAGAAAGGAGTTGTCTGTTAAATTGATGGCCAAATATTAGAATGCAATTTAATTGGTATTGATACTCAATAAATATCCAGAATCCAGAAGAAATCCAAGTTTTGGATGTTCTTATATTGTTGTATACCTTGGATGAGAAATCTTGGGCCTATCAATATTTATACCAATGTAAGTTGATTTCGAATGATGAGAGTCCGAGAAACGACTTAGAATTTTATATCCCCTAATTGATGAATTACTTAGTGTTTCATGAAGAAATGTTAAACGTAAAATATTTACTAAATTTAGGAAAACATCAGTTAATTTATACTTACATCATGCATTCATAATTTCTACTTTGCATAGTTGGTATATTGGACACTCCATTCAATAAGTGCCATAGTATTCAACAACTAAGTGACCGAATTTTAAAAGTAACTACCTTGAAATAAAATAGAGTAAAATTGTACTTGCAAAATCTAGTGAAACGGATGGTTTTGAATCATGAGACAAATTATGAAATAAAGGAATAAGATGAAAAAGTAAAAGAGTTGATTTCTTTGTATGGCACACCTTAATTTGAATAACAATAATTGAAATGCTTAATATTACCTGAGCATATCTAATTATCCAAATACATCCCTCTAGATTAAGAGGAAGGGTATGATTTTATGTCCTGCATCAATTTTTGGAATGATATCATCTCAATTTCAGACAAATTAAAATTTGCTGATCCAAAGATAATTTCTTTAAGAGCAGATTTATCATTAATAAACACCAGATTACCTGCTAATGTATACATCCCATTTGTGAAAGGTAAAATTAATATAGATATTCAAGATCAATTGAGACATTACACAATCTTAAATATTGTTGTTCAAGAAACCAAAATATTCTCTACTAAAGAAAGAGCCCCCTTTTATATTTGTGTAGAAGTCTATAATGTAGAAAAGGAAGAGAACAAATTTGAGGATAAAAGAGAAAGAAAGAATTCGGAATTCAATGTTGAACTCTCTATGTTTAGTGATTTTAGGAGTCAATCTAATTTAGCAATGTCTTAGGTCTCAAATCAAAGTTTAGGCGTTTGTAAAATTGATACATATTTAAATAGCTGAATGTTATGAAATAGAATTAAGTAGAGAGTAGAAGAGGGCAAATAATGTGGTTTTAGATTTCGAGAAGATTGGATAGGAGATTTTTGGTGAGGATTCAAATTAAATAAGTGAAAGGATAAGGTCATAGTCTCCATATAGTCATTTCCGATCTTGGAGATTAGTTCATTTAATTGTTAAAACTGGTGATAATTTGAAATAAGAACAATTTGCACTCCAATTGATCAATTAATTCTAAATGATATTCTAAAATGAAAGGCTTCCTTTAAAATTAACAACATATGATATTCAATCCTTAGGACCTAGCTCAGGTATAATGGAGATGGTTAAAGATGCGGCAACTATTGATTCACTTAAAAAGAAATTAAATTCCATCGATAAGGATATTACTCTAAGTCTTTTTTTCAAAAAGTATTATGGGGCTAATTTACACAAGGCTTAGAGAAATTTTTGTTGCAGTTTGGCTGCATATAGTTTAATTTGTTATTTCTTGTAAATAAAAGACAGACACAATGGGAATATCTTGTTGCATAAGTCTGGTAAGATCTTGCATATTGATTTTGGTTTCTTCATTAGCATATCGCCTGGAAAAGGATTGGAATTTGAGAAGAATGTTCCATTTAAACTCCTTTCTGAATATATTGACGTTTTGGGAGGAACCAAATCAGAGTTGTTTACTCTATTTAGAAAATTATTTTTCAAGGGATTTGTTGCTTGTCAGAAGCACTAAGATTAAATACTGTTACTTGTTAAGATGATGTATAGTGGACATGGATACACTTTGCCATGTTTTAGCAAGGGGGAGATTGCTATCCATGAACTTGAGTCTAGATTTAATCCACCTTGTTCAAATGATGGAGAAATATCAGTGTTTACATAAAAGTAAAAATATTTAATAATTATTAGTCTAATCAATCAATCTCTGGATAATTGGAGAGCGAAGTGGTATGATAAATTTTAATATTACTTTTAAGGAATATTCTATTGATTATGAAAACTAATATCTATTTTATAATCAGAAATTAATATTTTATATTAAAATATATATGATTGTAATCATTTTTTAATTGTTGATCTCTTGGATTTATCATTAAAATCATTGATATCGCCAATTAAAAACATAATCTCATTGAAATCAGTTGAGGTTTCTTTACTATTTTAATTACTCTTTGGAGTCTTAGACAAGATTTTTGGTTTAAATGTGCATGCTTTTATTTCTTTTTCCTGCTTTTTTAGCACTTCATTCTTTATCTTATTGTCTACCCTCTGTTTCCATTATTCATTCCTTCTACTCACTATCAAATTCTTCTCTGGCTTTTATTAATTTATGACCCCATATTAACCCCATTTCTATGGAGAATTGGATTATTTTCTATGTAATTTAGCATAGCTTGAAGTTGAATTTTAAAAATAGGTTACAGAATTCTTAATAGGATTTTTAGATGGACTAAAAAAATGCTAAGCTGAACTAGATTTACTATTTGGTGATCTTTTAACTTTGCTAATATCAATTTATATAACATCACTCTTCTCTAATCTTTTAGATGATGGGTTTTCAATTTATGCTTATGATTTTTAAATTTACTATAATTATTTAGTTTTTTATTCAAACCACTCTTTATCGATGATAGGCTTAGGATGTGGTTCAGGATTGGGAGATGTTTAAGAAACAATTAGTTTTTCTTGTTGTTGGAGATTGTTAAGCAGAGTCATTAGAATTCGTTGTTATTATCTCAAGGTTTCAAGTTCCTTTTCTGTTGATTCTTATTACTTAAGTGGACTCTCACTTTGATACCTTCTAGTAGATTCGCTAAACTTATTATCTGTCATTTTTCTATTGGATTCGCTCATCTTGATGTATGAATCATATTTCTTAAGAGTCAATCTAACGTCCTTCTGAATGTCTTTGATTAATGTAGATGAATGTCTAGCCATTTATTGAGCTTAAAATAAATTTTCATTAAGTTTGATATTTTCTATATCTGGTTTAACAGAATTGATGACTCTTTATGCATATGTGACTTCGTGAATTCTTTTTTTCTTCTAACAATGCAAATTATTCATAATAAAAATAATAATTTTAGAATTTTCATTATATTTAATCCAAAATTATTAAGATTAGACTATTACAAAATATAGCAGTATATTAGTTAACTAATCAATTACAAACCCTAACGTTCTAATAATAAGAATAGATTATATTAAAATTATATTGGGTGTTTCAAAGAGATTCGTTTTTTATTGATATCAATTTATAATCAATTTACTTATTTATTCTTAAAAAAGGTATTAATAGAATTTGATTACAGGGTGTTGGATAGAGTATGTATAATTGAGTTCATGAATCTTTCGTATTATATAATATTAATAAGATGATGAGAGTGAAATATTTTAATAAATTTTATAAATAATTATAATGGCTGAAGTTAAACTTAGTAATCAAACTAAAGATAGAGTTGCTGCATGTAAATCCTACATAGAAAGGAAATATCAATTAAGTTTGCAATAGGAAATGGAGAAGAAGATGATTTGGCAACAATTGCAATAAAATATGCAGAATTTGAATTTCACTCCAATTGAATAGGAGTTGATTAAGAAGGAGATTCTACACAAAGAGGCCATACAGCTCCGAAAAAAGTGAATAATTTATCATTTCAAGGCGACAGAAGATCACTGTGATGGATTTTGAACCAATAGCAATAATTGGAAGAGGTGCTTTTGGTGAGGTTCGTGTTTGTCGAGATAAGGAAACTAAGGAGATTGTGGCAATTAAGAAAATGAAGAAGTCTGAGATGATATTTAAAAATTAATTAGGACATATCAGAGCAGAAAGAGATATACTAGTATAAGCTAATTGTCCATGGGTTGTATAATTAAAATATTCATTTTAAGATGAAAAATACTTATATTTGGTAATGGAATTTTTAAGTGGTGGTGATTTTATGACACTATTGATTAAAAAGGATATCATCCCTGAAAAAGAGGCTAAGTTTTATACAGCAGAAATAGTGCTAGCAATTGAAGCTGTGCACAGACTCAATTATATTCATAGAGACTTAAAACCAGACAACATTCTCATAGATGAAAATGGACATCTTAAATTGTCAGATTTTGGTTTATGTAAACATTTGGGCAATAAGCAAAATGAGATACTCTCAATTCCCTATACGGAAAGAAAACAGGAAGCATAACAACAATAGACAAGAAGACAATTAGCATTTTCAACAGTGGGAACTCCTGATTACATTGCACCTGAAGTGTTCTCATAGAAAGGATATAATGATTTAGTGGATTGGTGGAGTGTTGGAGTCATACTCTTTGAAATGGTTATTGGTTATCCACCATTTTATAGTGACACTCCTTAAAAAACATGTCAGAAGATTGTGAATTGGAAGAAACACTTTGCAATTCCTAAGGAACCCAAAATATCACCTGCTTGTGCTGATTTAATTAAGAGATTGATGGCTGATTCATCTGAGAGATTGGGAGATGTCAATCTGATAAAAAAACACCCCTTTTTCAATGGAATTGATTGGGAAAATTTGAGAAACATGAAAGCTCCTTATATACCTGATAAATCGAAAATTACAGCCAACTTTGATAAGTTTGATGAGTAAGATCCATGGTACTAGACTTAAGAGAAGAGATCAAGAGAGCAAAATCATTTTCAAGGGTATACTTTTAAAAGAACTCAAGAAAATGAAGTCAGTCCTATTAAAAGAGCACTTGAAGAGTTAGAGAATATTAAGCCTTCAGGGATAAGAGCAAACTTTGATAAAAAGCAAAGATCGTAATCTCCTGTATATAATGCTTCTCCCAATTTGAATTAGGGACAGAGATCTTAATCACCTTCAATAAAGGAATAATTGAAGTAGACTTATGTTCAATATTTTGGTTAATATTTGTCCCCATTAAATAAATAAAAGAGACCTGAAACAGCTTAAATTAAATAACAAATAGCAAATAAAAAGAACTGATAGATTACGCATATAAATATATTATATTAATTAAATAATGTTACCATAAATAAAGCAAAATAACTAGAAACCAGAAAAAGTAAAATCTGCCTTTAAATTACCAAAATTAGAAGAATACTTCTATAAGGCTAGATTGTTGTAAGACTAGAATTAAAAAGCCTTAGAGGAAATGGTATCCATCAAACGCTACTTAATGAAATTCAAGTCCTGATTGCAAATTTTTTTTTTCTTTTTATTATTCTAATAAAATGTCATTTTCATAATTTGTTGTGAAAAGTCTTCGAATAAATTGCTTGATATATTTTCAACACTCGTACAATTCTATTTATTGATTAAATGTTCAATCTAATCAATTTAAATATCAAAAATTATGGAGTTCTAATTCAACTAACAAAATGTCCTTCAGATTGAAATCTCTTCAAGTATATCCAATTCTGTAGCACACACTCTTAATAATTATAAATAAAATAAGGTGAGTTTCTCTTAAACATATTAAAATGTAATTAATAAATTTGAATTACTTAATAGTCTGTTGATATAATGGTTTTTTTGTATGGGATCAGAAATGCGAATGTTACCAAGGTGATGTTGAATATATTTTAGTTAAATTAATATTATTATATTAAACTATATGTAAAATCAATAAAAAATAAGAGTGGCAGTTCGTATTAGACCTTTGCTGGATATGGAAAAAAAATAGGGATAGACTAACTCAAAAATCGATTGCAATGGATAGGAAGTAATAATAAAGGAGGAGAGAAATAAAAAAAGTTATAAGTAAGATGTAAATCAAGTAGATTCGATCATGTGTTACCTGAAACAGCCTCATAAGATCAGGTTTTTAAGAGTTGCGAAATAGATTAGTTAGTGTAATCTGTTATTGAGGGGTATCATGTGACAGTTTTTGCATATGGTTAGACAGGGTCTGGTAAAACACATACCATGGAAGGCTAAAGAGATGATGAAGGAGTTGCAATAAAGCAAGATGGCATAATCCCTAAAACAATTCATAGTTTGTTTAATAGAATAAAATAAAATGCTCTTCAAAGAGACTTTTCTGTCTATTGTTCCTATTTGTAAATTTACAACGAAAAAATTTATGATCTTTTGGGAGAAGCAAGTAAAGTTAATTTTGGTATTTAAACTTCCGGTTTGAAAATGAGATGGAATGTGAGGGATCAGTTTGTTGTTGAAAACCTGTTTGTTTACCAATGCAAATCAGCAGATGAAGTTATTAAATTATTCAAATTGGGAAGCAGGAATAGAATAACTGCTAGTCATAAATTGAACTTTTCGTCTTCTCGAAGTCATTCTATATTTGAAATCAAGATAGAAAGTGTCGATCTGAAAAATCCAGATTACTTCATAACGTCCAAATTAGAATTGGTAGATTTGGCAGGTTCTGAAAGAATCAGTCTCACAGGTACTGAAGGGAGATAAGCTAAGGAGAGTATTGAGATAAATAAATCATTGATGACTTTGAGATAAGTGATAGCAATTTTGAGTGATGCAAACAATAAAACTATTCCTCCATATAGAGATTCAAAGTTAACCTGTCTATTGAAGTAATCCATAGGAGGAAATTGTTTCTGCTTAATGATTGCATGCATAGCACCTCTGGATTCATTCTATGACGAGAATGTGTCGACATTGTAGTATGCTACAAAAGTAAAGATCTCAAATTAACTTAGGCAGCCTACATAACCAATCTTCCAATGAAAAATGATGATCCAAAACTCAAAGTCATCAATGAGTTAAAATAGTAGATAAACAGTTTAAAATTGGAATTGAGTAAGGCTAATGAACATATAGAATTCTTATCTAATATTGTTTAAAAGAAGGATAACAATCAAAGTCTCAATTGTGTTCAAACAAGGAGTAATTTTGACAACCTATTAAAAAATCAATAGAGATTGTTGGAGTAAGAATCTTCAGATGAGGATGTTAAGAAATTTGATTAAGTGTAATAAAATGAGAGATTGATTGATTCAATCAATATGGTGAGAGAGTTGTTGTTTTCTAATAAGGAGATGAGGGAGAGAGAGGAGCAGATCAATTAGAAGTGCGAGGCAATGTATAGGGAGATTCAGTTTTTGCAGAAGGAGAACTTTGAGTTAAGGGAACGATTGGGGGATCCTGATCAATAGTCTCCTCAGAAGAGGCCTTCTACTATTAAGAAGAACACGATGATGGTGGAGGAACTAGGATTTTTGCCTGAGTAAATAACACAATTTTAGAGGAACTTTTAGAAGGACTTCAGAGATACTCAAAGTAAAGATTATAGGGATTAACAAATGTCAATGACAAATCAAAGTATTTTGACGTATCTAAAATAGATATCAGAGCACATTCATAAAGAACTTAGGGTAGGTAATTGCCGCAGATATCTAATTATCAGTTAAATTTTGAGGAGGTTCAATAAGATGAAATGACGAATTTTCGCAGAAGAAGTTTATATTAGAAATAATTTAAATGAATTTATAATAAGTGCTTTTCTCTGTCTATTTTGTTAATTATATTTATCATAAATATAAAATATGTCATTGAAGGATTTTTAGATTTTGTAAGAGTTAGGTAACAATCGAAACTATCAATTTTTAGGTGAAGGAGCATATTCAAAGGTGTATAAAATAAAAAGAATAGCAGATCAATAAGAATATGCCCTGAAAAAGGTTAAACTACAATCACTCTCTGATAAGGAGAAACAGAATGCTCTCAATGAGGTAAGGATTTTAGCAAGTGTCAGACATGCGAATGTCATTCAATATAAAGAAGCGTTTTTAGAAGAATAGTCTTAAAGTTTGTGGTAACTTTCTCAAAATAACATTGTTAGTATAGTAATGGAATATGCAGATGACGGTGATCTGTTTCAAAAAATAATAGAGAGTCAGAAAAAAGGAGTTCTCATGCCTGAGAAAGATATATGGAATATCTTAATTTAAGTATGTTGAATAATTTATAAATAATTCAGATAGTAAAGGGACTCAAATCATTGCATGACATGAAGATTTACCATAGGGATTTGAAATCAGCAAATGTATTTATGAATAGTGATGGAACTGTCAAATTGGGTGACATGAATGTATCTAAAGTTGCCAAGAAAATATTGCTCTACACTCAAACTGGAACACCTTACTACGCATCTCCAGAAGTGTGGAAAGATTAGCCCTACGATTCTAAATCAGACATTTGGTCTTTGGGTTGTGTTTTGTATGAAATGACTACTCTCAAGCCTCCTTTCAGAGCAGAAGATATGAGTGGCCTCTATAAAAAGGTTGTCAAAGGATACTACCCTAAAATACCAACCATCTATAGTTAAGACTTAAGCAATGTGATAAGAGCACTCTTACAAGTCTAACCACATCTTAGACCAAGTTGTGATAAAATCTTGTAATTTCAGGCCATTGTCAATAGATTGGACGATAAGATATTAGTGGAGGAGGAAGGTGCCAAATTGCTATTGTAGACCATCAGAGTTCCCAGAAATATGCATTATCTCACTGATAGACTACCAAAACCTAATTATAATCCTATTAGAATGACAAAAGTAGATAAATGTTAGTTTATTTAAACTTTGGCTGTGCAAAAACAGAACTAAGAAAATCTTGAAGAAAATCATTCTATGAATTTTGATTTCTTGCCAAGATTAAATAATAAAAGAGTTGATGACAGTCATGAGAATTCAGTCATCTCCAAGAACAATAAGAAAGTCGATGACTCTTAACTTGAGATGTATTAAAATAACTAACCTAAAAATAATTAAGTGGCTTCTATTTACAATCCCCCTGCTAAAAAGATTACCAGAATCTCATATAAGCAATCTAAGGTAGATCCTCTTAAATATCCGAAAAACCTGGACATTGAAGGAGAATCAAAACCTATAATTATTAAAAGGTAAATTTACTATTTATATTAAAAACTACTTAGTACTAAACATGGAACTGAAGAGAGGACCCCCTTATTGCCACTTCTCCCAAGCATTAAAAAGGAACCTCAAAAATTGGAAGAAGAATAACAACTTAAAAGAATTAAATAAACTGAAGAATTAATATAATAATTAAAGGAAAGACAATAGAAATAGAGAAGAAAGTAGAAATTAAGAAATCTAGATAATTGATAATAGAACATTTGATTTATAATTCAAACTTTTTATACATCAGTAGCTTCTAACATTTCTCCCTCTTTTTAATTAATTTTTAATGCATATTTAATATCTGATCTGCAAAGAAAACATTGCTTTGTTGTTTTTATAAGGTTTTCAGAACAATTATTACAAATACCTCCATGATTACATGGATGTAATACAACATCGGGTTCATTTTCAAAACAAATCAAACAACAATCTCCTGAATCTTGATTCTTCGGTTTCTTTTTCATTTATTTCACTATTGCTTAATATGGCGATTGCCTAAAGTTAATTGAATCTGGTCTTAATACATCACTGCAGATAGGAATTGAACTAGTATTACGAGTACTAGTGTCCACAGTTGATTATCTAGTAAGCATTTTATAATAGGATGCGGATATCCTAATGAACATGATTGGAATTTTTAACTTTCTCCATTTTTTTGAGGAGGAACCTTTTGGTGATGTTTTTGGTATCGTATTTTACCTATGATCTAATTGCAGTACACCACTAAAGTAATAAAAGTATTATACATCAATTATTTCTTAATTCTTAAAGTAAAGAAAATAAATATAAAGAGATATATTAGAACACAGACTAATATCATAATAGATGCCAATTAAATATTACTTTATTTAGAGTCTCCTTCATAAAATTCACAAATTGTTTTTAATTGAAAGAAAGGAGGTATTGTTAATCCCAAAATGTAATATATAAACCAAAATATGATTGTTCCTTAATAACATTATTATTTTACCATTTATTTAAGGGATGTTTTTAAGGAAACAATTCTCTACCATGGTTATCAATAGCAGTACTATTAGGAATGTGTTGATTCCAAGGCCAGTCCATGCTATAATGAATGTTTAATAATAAGAGTATTCAAATAGGTTGTTCCACTTTAAGGATAACAGTAGTAATTATATAGCATACAGAACAGAGTAAGAGTGTGCAATCTAATTAATAGAATAATATAGTACAATGATATGCTTCCTTTTAGATGCGTCATGGTTGAGAACAGAAAAAAGAAATAATCCAGTGGTAATAAATAAATGAGCCGTTGGAATGTAGAAGAGCCTCATTTCTTAAACTTCAAAGTGGATCACTATCGTTATCTTATATTCTTATACTAAATTATTTTACTTTAAAAGATATGCTCAATACTTTCTCTACAAAATTAACCACAGACAAAACCTTTGTCATATTCTTATCGAGCATTATAATAATAAAAGAGGCCAGATCCATGAACCAAGCAAATATTATTACATATTTAGAATCAAATAACCAGATTAATTTGCAACTAAAGATTATCATGTAAAATTAGCAAGCGCAATTAAAAATGCAAATTCTGATAACTTCATTTATAAACTAAAGAATTAATCTATAACTTAACTTCTTTTTCTGTTTCCCGTTAATTAATTTCTACCTATGAAGGATTCATAAATGGTGCTAATAATTTTTATCTTTTTGATTATTTATATAATCATCATTTAGAATTATTAAAACAAATCGATTTTTTAAACTCTTTAGAAAAATTTATATTTTTTTTTTGATAGGATTACAAATTATAATAAAACTAAAATCACTATAAAAAAGCACTCTACTTGAGTTATCTTATGGTAGCTCTCTACAATGGATCCACTGAGAAGCACATCAACAAAAATTCCTTCATTTCTATCGATGCTCTCTCAGGGATTCTAGGGTATTCTCCACTCAATCCTATACTTAATAAGCTAGTTGCTGGATTATCAAAATTTATTTGCTCACTCCATGGAGGTCTACCTGTTATCATTTCTAGAATCAAACATCCGAAGGACCAAATATCTGAAGCAGGTCCAATTCTTTCTTATCTGACTACTTCAGGGGCCATCCATGGAACACTGCCTTGCAAAATGCTTTAATATAAGTTTTCTTTGTTTTGCCTACTACATCCAAAATCGGATATCTTCACATATCCATTAGAGTCGAGTAATATATTGCTTGATTTCAGATCTAAATGCAATATCCCTTTTTTATGCAAATACTCCAAGCCGTTGAGAATTTACTGAGTATATCTTTTCACGGTCTCCTCTTTGATTGGCCCAAAATCACTTAGCAATTAAGAAATAGATCCTAAGATTTAGAAGTTAGAAGTACCCATTGGCATAAATTCCTAGTAAATTAGGATGCCATCCTTTGTATTTTCATGAGAGATATATTTTATGATATTCTTATGTTAAAGAATTTAAAGAAAAGACAATTCGACCTAATTAAGACTGTACATCTTACATCGAATTTTTACTGATCTTTTAAGTGATTTAGCAATTTTTTACATGCAACAATTTCTCCTGTGTCCATGTTCATAGCCTGATAAACTTGGCCCTGTGATCCAGAACCAATCATTTTCCCTAATTTAAAGTCCATCTTCTTAGTTGCACAATCCTTCATTTAATTGAATCTGTTTATTGGATCAAGTGTTATGTGATGATTCGTTTTTCTTGGAACTTTTAAAACCCTATGCTTTTGCTGTCTGTTTTCATAATAAAATTTTGGAGTACTTTTGAGTGCCGATTCTTATCGTATTATTTACAGACTTCATAATTGTCTTTATCTAACTAAACAATTATTTGTGAAATAATATAAAGAATATTTAACTAAAAATAAATATCTTAATAATAAACTGATATATTATTACTCCACATTTTAATGATAATCACAGAATTCATTCAATTCCGTCACTATACTAATTATTTATACTCTAATAAGTTCAGTTATTATTGATAACACCCACGTAATCAAAAATTTATTAGCAAATTAAATGTGCTTTTATGGCAAAATTCAATAAAAATAGAAGAATTGCTAGGGCAGGAATTCAATTATAGCACTTTAGTTTTCTGAATTAAATAGAATCATTTGAATTAACTAATTTAATCTAATCGATTTATAAAGAAAATATTAAAATTTATTGATTTGATTTCAGTAAAACTATTATGCAAGAAGATCATAATGAGGAATTAAAATAGTATGTTAGAACTATAAATTTTACTTTTTCATAATTATGTTTGATTAAAACAAAAATCATTATCTAAAAATACCACCTTTCTTTAATGCATTTTCAGCGTCTTTAATTGCTAATAATTCATTATTGTATTGTTACAATAAATTGTTATGTGTTGCAGTTCTAATAAATTTTAAATAACAATAAAATACTTTTCAATCCATCTATTTTAAGTTGCAACAAGGTTTTCTTAAGCATCAGATAAATTACTTTATGCATCTTATAATATAGCACTTAATGCTCTAATTTCAGATTGCTTGGTTGAGATTTCAGTTCCTAATAATGGAATCAGAACATCTTAAATTCCACTGACTTTAGCTTAGGTTTCTGATAGTATATCTTATTGTAATTTAGATTATGCTTCATGTTGATTTTATAAGGATGTTTAAGCATCAATCAGATTTTACCTAAGTTAATTCATAAAACCGATGACTTTATTAAGATTCTCCTAATCTACGTAGTTGTTTTAAGATAATTATGTAAGTACATTTACTAAAGGTTGATAGAATACTCTTTTTGCTGATAATTTTTTCATACTAAGTGTTGTAATATGTAAGTTAATACCTTTTATGCATATTTTAGGATACCTCCTTGATATGTTCTTTTTTTTAGATTAATGAAGTCTCATCTTTGATTTCATTTAGTAAAGCAATGGCTTAATCTAGAACATTGATTGTATCGGCATATTCTTAATTTTACTATTCAAACACAGAATTATCTGAGTTGATTTATTATTCCTTTTAGGCCAATAATTTAATTGCATCACTTAGATCCTGATTAGCTTCAGTTAAATATGCTTATAATCGTAATCCCTCATCCCCTAATTCTTTGATTTCAATTTCCAATTGTGCAATCTATGGGTTAATGATTAAAATAAACTTTGTTCTTAAAGTCATTAATTTAATTCTCATAGAATTAGACATCCGAAAAGTATGATTGCTAATCAAGTTCATAAGAAGAATTCTCCTCATTAATTCTAGTTTAGAAAGATTCTGCCAATTCATCTAAAGCAACAAATAATTATGAGAAATTGAAATCCTTAGCTTATACTTCCGACAATCCGAGTATGATCTTAGAGATGGGATGTAATTTATCTGCCTAAATTGATTGAATTCCTTAGCTATGATGTTAAATGCATAAATACTTAGCCAATATCAAATACAACAATGTAAAGCCAATGAAAGTTTTCATTATATATTAATTAATCACAAATCCGTTTTTATAATCATCTTTCTTTATTATTACGATTATATTATAAATTCCTCTTATAATAATGATGATTTTAAATCAAGCTATTCTAGTTTGGATTTATAAGTAAACAACACAAATTATAAATAAATAATTAAATCAATTTTTATAATTTTTGTTTTAACTTTTAGCATTCCTTGTACCTCTTAATTATTCTAAAATATGGTTGTCTATAGTGTAATTTAACATTTTATGACCTTAAGAAGTGTCTTATTTTTTTAATTTAGAATTGGATTCTCTGTTTTTAGGTCTGATGAAGGAGAGAAATATAAAATTAATATGTACCTGGATTTTGGAAGTATGTAAAATTAATTTAAATTTGCATCTTAATCATCATATTCTGTCTTAATTTTAATGTTTTCTATGTTTTTTCTATCGCCAGCATTATTATTGCTATTGAAGTAGCTAGTTTTGGCTTACGCAGACCTTTTATAGAATGTATTACTAAAATAACCAAATAAAATACTTGATGTTATTATTTAACTACTTTTATTGTGCAATTTTTAATATTTGTTGAATTTGTTTGGATTGATTCTTCTTTTCTGAGGACAAGGTTGGCGTGGCTCTGAAGCCTATATTTGAATTAACTTTATTGGTCACACTCTCTCTGCCTTGACTTGCTGCTGTTTAATCAGTCTACTTGGCTAAGGAGGAGTTGGATAGGTTCTAACCACGCACCTTCTATAATCTTGATATTTATTGGGAGATCAACCTTGAAGATTTTGGATTCGGGATTGGCTTTTGGATGGAAAGGGTGTCATCTTAAATCTAATCTGTTAATTTGATTAATCTTTCGTTAAGCAGTTTAATGAATTATGGTTAGGTTGCATCTGTGAGACGTTCTATATTGTCTTAATTCAACTAATAGAGAGTGACATCTTTGAGAGACGAGAGAGAGTTATCGGATGAAGATTCGTAGTTTTCTTTGGGAAACTTGAAGGAGTGATTGATTTTACATTTCTTAAATCTAGAAATACGTATAGGTATAATAGAATACTTGATTTCTATTTCTTATTTAAAATCATCAACCTCCGAATCTTCATCAGGTTAAGTTTTGGTGATCATCTCAACAGGGGCAGATGGTTTGGTTATCTTTTATAAAATAAGATATTTCATTAAATCTTTGTCAAAATTATATGGTTTTTTAATCTTAGGGCTCTTAGATTTTGTATTTCGGTTGGACATAATAAAATAAAAAATATAAAATAGTATATAAACTAAATATATATATAATTCAAACTAAAGCCAATCTACGAGTAACTTACTTTTGCTTCTATTAACTCAACAGCCATTGTTACACTGTGCTCAAAAGAGAGATCAATTTAGTTAGATACTTATTGATTTTACTGATTTCAAATCTGTCATATAACCCAGAGAGTAGATTAACATTATTGAAAGCATTTTTGTCACTGGCCAGACAGAGATATTGATACATCTCTAACTTTCTATTTGGACTCATATGACTCAATAAAACTCTATCCTTTATGGCCCCTATATTCAAATGAGGATTCGATATAACTAATTTAGACATGTCAAATTCCCCTCCGATTTCTAAAAGCTGTGAATTATACTTAGGTTTCTTCTGTCTAATGTTTGTATTGGCTTCTTCCTTGACTGATTTAGGATCTGGAATCTTTCTTTGGAAATATTTCACAGAACTTACTGTGGCTACTTTAATCTATTGAGGTTGAGTCAAAACAATTTCATAGCATTCATCATCTGAGGTTACAACATCGATGTCGACCACTTGATGTTCCCTATTGATTCTATTGGATAAGCTCCCCTATTCTAAACGACTCTAAGCCAGTATTCTAACTCTGGAATCAGGAACCTACAGTGATGATTAGATATTACATACTTCACAATAGCCTCCTATCATTTTTTCGTGGAATTGCTTTGCTTTTTCAATTTGACCAACATAAAAGTAATATTTACCTAACAGATCATAGGCATATAGTTCGTGATTCTTCTCGTTCAGTTTCCATGCTGACATTAAATATTTAGTAAAATATAACTGGCTTAATTTTGGTCTGACTCGAAGTAAGCATTCTCCTAATCCTCTATAGGCTTTCATCTTATTCCTATAATAGATCTCGTTGTCTGACAATCGTTTGCATAACTTATAATAAATAGCTCCCGATAAGGGATTAAAGAAGAGTTGTTCCATCTTGCCAAAAATGTAACAAAACCTTTATTGTATACACAAATTTTTCTGTTTAAAACATTCCTACATGATTTCTTTCATTTCCTGTTCACTCTTCTCTCTATTTTGTTTGTATTGCAATAGGTTCTGTATCTTTTTAATTAAAACTTCCAGACTTTGGATTGCATCATTGAGATATTTGGAAATGCAATTCTCAATTTCCTACTCATCCAAACTCTACTGATCTTTCAAAGCCGTAATTTCATCTGAATAATACTTTATTATGCTTTGCGATATTTGATATTATCTTGTCTTTTTTAATAATGTTTCCGGATTTGTTACCAATGTCTAAGGTGCCTTATAAACATTGAATAAATCGCTGTTTCGTAGCATATTCCGAGATTTCTTCTGTGACCTAACTTTGCTTTGAAAAGGCAGATTGACAACTGGAGGTAAATCCAATTTTAATTATTCTGTTGATTCAGTTTACATCTTCATTTAACTAGTAATCAAAAATCGACGATTGGATTTCTGTGTTCTTGTGAAATCACTTCCAGAAATTCCAAAACTATCTGTATTTGTACTTTCCAATTTACTTTTCAGCTTTTTCATAATTAGTTTATTTTTATAGATAATTTGACTAAATGAAGAATAATTGTAATTTGTGTCGATAAAGTACAAAGTAACTCATCTTGGATAAATTACAAACGAAATACTTTGAAGCATTCAATTTCTATTTCGCCAAACCTATAAATGAAATCCTGTCTTAAATTACGAACGCTCCTCATGTAATTTATTATAAGGATTATCTGATATTAGATGAGCAATAGGAATTCATGAAAAGGTAGTTGAACTTCCTTAAATTGTAGATATTATAAGTAGGAAGAAGTCAAACCAAGACTTGATATATTGACTGAATTTTATGTGACCAATTACAAAGATTCACATCCCTATCTTTTGATTGTCGATCAACATCAACTGATGATTAAGCGCAATAAGCGAATCGATAAACTCTATTATTAGAGAGTCTAATAAAGTGAGCATTCAAACAAATCAAATAACCCTATCGTTATTAACAACGTACTCAATTCAAAACTATCCTCAAAATCATAAATCAGTTATGAAACCGAAGAGCATGACATTTACTCATCGCAAGATAAACCTACCAAACTCAGCCGTCTAGACTTCAAAGGCCTAAATATCATCAATCTCCAAGAAGAAACCTAATAATTAAATGAATTGCTCGACAAGCAATACCTCACTATAAATTAGATGAGCAACTAACTCAAAAAATTACCATCGCACTTCTATCTGAGATCCCCTCCCTAAAGTTAACAAATCATTTCCACCAATATCATAAAGGATTTACATGCCATGAAAAATGTTAAACGCAGAACTAATCATGTCGACTTGCGTGAAAAGAAAAGTACTTCATTTATCTTATACAATTTAGCCATTCTCGCCAATTCCAAGAGCGAATCCAAACACTCCTAATCCAGTTTTAAAATGTCCAAAATCAAGGATTCAGTTGATCAACAAGTAGATTATTTTCAAGAATATGTGTCTGCTCAAATTGAACCAATTGATTTGGATGACAAGAATAAAGTCTAGAAACACGACAACAATCAAGTCATCCAGAAGATGCTTAGAGAATACTAAGGAAATACTAATCGATAATTGAGATCCACCATTTCTTAAGATCTAATTGTCGCTAGCACATCTACTGTAATCTAAGGATTCTAGGGTTCTTAAAAGAGTATTAAACAAGATCAAAACAATAACAACAATGGCAGCATATAGAACATATCTTAACGCCAGGAGTAATTGAAGAAAGTATATTAACCAATCAATATTCAATAAAAAAAGATAAACTAAAATTAATTGGATAAAATTACCAAAGGAGGCTCACTTACTGATAGGAATACTAAGTAATTGCCTATAGCTGAAGATTTGTTCCATAAGTTGCATGACTTGAAAATTAGAAGCTCATAAAATGCTGATTAACAAAAGAAACCAGAATTCAACTACATGTTACCCTCGCAATACAATACACTTACAACTTTCAAGATGAATGGTAATTCAAAAGCCAAATCTTAATATTCTAAGAAGGTTGCTGCAGTAGATTTAGGCACCAAGTCTTAGCATCAACAAGCCAATCACAGTTAATCCAAGGTTTTGAACATTAACTCTTAAAAAACAGATGACATAGTCAAAAAATACATTTAGATGGCTACTTAGTCAATATAAAACCATAAGAAATTTGATTTCAAATTAAATCTCTAAAACTTAAATAACAATGAACCCCATGTAGAAGATGATTTTTGTAATTATTGCAAATTATTTAGAAAATAAACGTCTAAACTTTCTTACAGAAAGACACAGCTAACAACAGGAAAGAGATTAATTTATTACTCATAGAAAAATTGTGATTAAATAATGATTAATAAAATGATTAATATTTTAAAGTAATATTCTAAAATTTATGCCTTCATATCCATTAAGGAAATGAAGATGAGCAGAAAGCCTGTTGAAATCCAGTAGACAGATCTAGAGTGGAAATTCATTAAGGGTGGAGGTCCAGGAGGTTAAGCAATAAATAAAACTTCAAATTGTGTGCAATTGACTCACACTCCAACAGGAATACAGATTAAATGTCAAAAAAGTAGGGACCTAGAAACAAATAAGAATTATGCAATAAAAGCATTAAAAGAAAAATTGGATGAATAAATCAATGGAACCAATAGTTTGGCTAATATAAAAGCTTAGAAACTTCAGAAACAAAAATAAAGAAGGCAGAGGAGAAGTAATGAAAAATATGGGCATAATAAATCATAAGAGGATGTAAAATAAGAAATTGAGAATGAGTGACAATAATTTGTTTTAATTATTTATAAATATAATTAAAAATGTCTAGAATTACCTAGGAGTTATTAAGAAAAAGAGCAGAACATAATGAAATGATGTTAACAAATTTAGAAGAAATTTCGATTCATTAGGAGGAGATAGTGAAGATTGAGAATTTAGATGTTTATTGTAGACACTTGAAAATATTATTGTTACAAAACAATATAATTGAGAAGATGGAAAACCTACATAAATTGAGAGAATTGGAATACTTAAATTTAGCATTGAACAATATCAAACTCATCGAAGGTATTGAGAATTGCGAATCTTTGATGAAACTGGATTTGACAGTCAATTTTGTGGATCTTCAGAATTTAGAAAAGTCTGTTCAATGTCTACAGAAGTGCAGATTGAAAGAGTTGTACTTAACAGGGAATCCATGTACTGAGTATTAAAATTGAAATAATATTGTGTAGTTGGCAAGGGTGTAGAGATTATGTAATTGGCTAAGTGGATTCTCTTCATTCCTTGGATGGCAAAGAAATAACACACACTGAGCGGATCAAGGCTAAATAAATATTACCTTAATTGCAAAAGGAATTGGTATATGCAATCGAGGAAGAGAAGATTAAGGAGGAGCAAAGAATTCATGAGGAAAAGATCAGAAAAGAAATGAATCCAAATAGTGAAGACAAAGTAGCTTATACACCGGAGACACGTAAAGAGATGTATTTGAGATAAGCAAAAGAAAAGTAATTAAGTTCGATTATGGAGTTAGAGAGGACAAAGAAAGATAAAGAAATCCAGAGAAGTTCGTAGTAAAATAGGAAACCCCATTGTATATGAATGACGGAAGAATCAGACAATGTGATGAGGGAGGCTATAAGCCTATTGTAAATAATTGGGAAGATCCAGAAAATGTCACATTTAAGATGAACATTCCTAAATACCTGGATACTTCCTTGATTCAAGTAAATGTGAATCCTACATATGTGTCTGTGAGAGTGAAGGGCAAGCTTACATAGATTAGATTGGATGAGGAAGTGTTTGCTGAAAAATCTAAGATTTAAAGATCAGAAATTACTGGCGAATTGGTTATTACTATGCCAAAAGTGAATCCTAATGAACTATTAAAATAAATAGCTGAAAGAAAGAAAAAAGAGGAGCACTAAAAACAATAAGAGTAGATGAAACAATAGGAAATGAAGTAGAAATAAGAGAAATAGAATTTAGATTTATTAATATAAAAAGCATAAGCAAAATTAACTTAACAAATTGATGATGATATACCTGATTTAGAATGATATATATATATGTATATAATTAAATTACGCGCCTAATATTTAATTAATTAAATATGAAATTAGTCATTCCTAATATAATTTGGCATGGAGAGAAAGAAAGAATTATGGCCATAGCTATACATCCCACATAGAATTTACTATTGACAGGAGGTTCAGATTCTAGAATGCCAGAAAAGGATAATACAACTGAAGATGTAGGTGTCATTAAAATGTGGACAATATTGGAAAATTCAACTAAGATGGTTGAATTTGCAGGAGCTATTAATTCTGGTCATGAATAAACTGTTAATTGTTTGAAATTCTCCCCAAGTGGTAAAAATTTTGCATCTGGTTCTGATGATTATAAAATTATAATCTGGAGCTAATAAGTGAGATAAACTTTTGGTCAATCTGAACCCAAATTATAATGGTGGCCTTATGCAGTTTTAACTGGACATTGCAAAGAAATCTATGATCTTTAATGGTCGAAGCATGGTGACATTATAGTTTCAGGAGGACTAGATAAATATGTCATTGTTTGGAATGTTAAGAAATAAAAATAATTATAAACCTTGGATGGACATACTGCATACGTATAAGGAATAACAATTGACCCAAGACTTAAATCTATAGTGTCATTGAGCTAAGACAGAACAGCAAGAGTATGGAAAGTATTAAAAGCATAAAAAAAAAATATAAATAATCTATAATTTTATCCATAGCATGTTGTCAGAAAATTAGAAAATGCTTAAAAAGCTGAAGGATAACAGTCTACTTCATAAGACTAATAATAATAATCTTAATAATAAGCGGAGGAGAAAAAATAAAATGGAATATTTTTAGGTGAAACCAGTTTATTCACTTTTGTTCGACGACCAGATTGGAGTCCTGACGGTTCATTTTATATTTTGCCTGCTGCTGAATTCTGGGTTGATAATAAACCTATCATGGGAGCTTACGGATTCTTAAGATAATCTCCTTAAGTTCCTTGTTTCTTTTTACCAACTAAGACTCCTGCCTTAGTTATAAGATTTTGCTCGAAATACTTTAATAGAAACTAAGACATCTAATAACCGTTAATAGATTTACCATATAAACTGATATTTGCAATTGGAACAATTGATTCTTTACTACTTTATTCAACCGATAGCCCAATCCCTTTAGCCATTTTTGGAAATCTTCATTATGCCTCTATAACTGATATTTGCTTTAAAGGTATCATTATTATTTATGGATATAGGGTCCAACTTAATTGCTGTGAGTTCATGTGATGGCTTTTGCTCTTTTGTGTAAATTGAGGATGGATACTTTGGTTAAGAAGTTCCTATTGATTGTAAAAAGCTTTATTATAATTAGAATTACCTGAGTATATCAAAGTGTTGTATAATAATGATAAGATAGAGGAAGAAGAAGTTTCAAAGAAGAATGAAGAGTCCAAGAAACAAGAAATTGTAACTGAATAAAGAGTTGAATATAAGGAGACCTAGGATGGAAAAAAGAAAAAAGTGATTATACCCAAAACTCTGTAGTTGGATTAATAAAATTAGAAATGACTATCTTTATTATTCTTATCGATACATGAGAACTTCATACTTTAAATTCTCGATTTTATTAAATTTATGTAATTTCCGAGATCCAAAATAGCAATCCCATTTGAATATTAGTTCTCAGATACTGTTTGAATAATGCATTTCTGTCTCTGTTTATTCTTTATTAATTTTATAATTTATATAAAAGAAGAATGAGTTTTTAAAGATTTGTTTTGGATGAAAATGGGTTCAACTTTAATCTGTTTCATTTGTTATGGTTACAAGATCCAATATTTAGAAACAACATAAAAATAGACATTCCAGATACCATTGAGATAATTTAAGGATAGCCATATTTCTGGTATTACAGTCATGATTCTCAAATAATGAGAAAAAGCAAATCGAAACTTAATTGGGAAGACATCCTGAATGAATTTGTAACTGATAAAGAAGATTAGCATTTAATTTGTGCTATATGGATAAATAAGACTAAAAATTTAACAACTTTTGAGTATTTGTCATAACACTTATTACATTAATTGTTGACATCCAAAATACCAGATAACACAAAAGGATATCTATAGCGATTTGTTTATCCTAAAGGTATAAGCTATAAACAACATATTTTAGGTAGTTGTAATGAGGTCATTAAATGCACATGGACTAATAACTTATGTTTCTTTGAATGTTTTTCTAATAAATTTTAGATTAACTTTTCAAAAGCAGACATATATCAAAGAGCAGTAACTTTTGAAATGTTGAATGGACCCATAGAGTAGAGAACTTTGAAAGGAACTTCTCTGACCTAAAGATTGGAACTGTTATGTGGATTGATAGTTTCTCATGTGGCTAATGTTACTTAAAATTAAAAGTAAATATGCCAAATGGAGGTATTGTTCAAGATAGCCAAAAAAAACAAAGTGTTCCTCCTATTTAGTTCTAAAGTGTTAACCTCAAACAGCGAATTAAAACAATTGAATTAGCGTAATTTATATGTTTAATTCTTTAGCGGAATTTGAAATTTCAAGCAAAATCTAAAAATAACTTATAAACTATCCAAAAGCCATAATATTGTCAGATAACTCTAAATGTATTGGATGTGATAAAGATAAAAATTAAATTGAATTTTCTAAGGTTCGATTAAAGGACATTGTCGAGAATTGGGAAAACAATGTACTGACGAGAAAGTCATAAAATTAAAAATTTACTCGAGACAACATCTTAAAATTAAATCACAATCTACATGTTGGTTAGGTTAAAATTGATTAACAATAACTCATACCAAGAATAATCAAAATTATGTATCCAAAGATGACCATGGAAGAATACAAAGAATTCAAAAGGAATCTTGTATTTTTAAATTAAATGATTTCCTTATGCAATGAATGCTTCACCAGTGTATTCAATAAACAAGAGAACCAACAGAAAAAGCATTCGAATTTCAGATAAAATATTAAAAGAATTCATATGAAAACTGAAATTGATGATGGATTAGATTTAATCTACAATATCCAACCAATTCAAACAACAAGCAATAAAATAGATTTATTTTTCAATATTAGTGAAAATAAAACTATACTTAATTACACAAGTAGAAGAATCAATGGAGAATTACTTTAAATACCATAAATAAAGCATTTATCAAAGACTGTAGGTAAGGATTGGAATTAAAATAATTCTATTTTTAAAACCAATTAATCATCAAAATAAGAACAACAAAATTCAAACTTTAAAGATTTTGAATGATTACAATATATATATATATATAATTTGGTTTGTATCAATTGTCAGAATCGTTCGAAGGGGATCCAGGACTCGATCTTTTGGATTCTTAATTTGTTCTAGAGATGTATTAATTTTATTGTTTCTGTTAGATTCCTACTTTTAACTTTTCACTCTTATTTGATTATTATTTAAATTATTCTTTCGGAGAATGTTGCTTGATTTACAATTTTGCATTTATCTAAATATATAAACTAATATATTTACCTACTCAATCAATTCAAGATTTTCATAACAGTATTTAGAGACACTTTTACTAATGTTATCTGTTTCAACCTTTTTAATTGATTTTCTAGTTGAAAATTTTGTGTCTCTCTTATTTGTTATTTTTACTATTTACTAACTCAATATCATGTCATATCTGTTCTTCAATTCTTTTTGGAATTCTGTTTAACCAAGCATTTATCCTTTGAATTATAGATGTATCATTACCTTACATCCAGGGATGCTATTTCATTTATTCAATGGTTATTCTTTTTAATGGGTTTTCATCCAACATCTTTTCAATCAGATCTTTAAATTAAGCAGATGAGTCTGCAATCTCACTAAATATCTTCCAAAAGGATTGCTTATTATTTTTCAATAAGGAATAGTAGGGATCAGTTGATTTCGAAGTTTTGAAAGGAGCCGATCTGATAACCATTGTAAACAAGATGACTCCAGCGGCAAAGATGTCAGCCTGCTCTGGATTGTAAAATTTTTATTTCCCTAAATTATAATAAGCCTAAATCATTACCTATATTATATAATTCTGGAGGATTGTACTCAGGAGAGCCAATGTGCTGAGATATTTCAAATTGGACTCTGGATCCTTTCTCGTCGATTGTCTTGGTACTGAATCCGAAATCTGCCAACTTAAGTACACCATTACTAAATAGTATATTTTCAGCTTTGACGTCTCTATGAACAACACCGCGTTCATGCAGATGCTCAATTCCTATGCTAGCAATAAAGGAAGCAGTTTACCTTTTATTAGTTATGAAAAAATATTCCTTGCAAATTTTTCAGAAAATTGCTAAGTTTGCTCTAATAATTAGAACAACTCTCCTTGATTGGCTAATTCCATTACAAAATAAGAAACCTGTTGAACTCTTCCATCAATCTTTTTATAATTTCCATTCATCTTACACTATGTTGGTTGGATATAGAATATATACATAAATGATTCTAATTATGTGTTTATGATCAAATTCAGCTTGTGTTGAAATTTCATTTATAAATGTATCTGATCTGCACTAACTTGTTGTTGGGTCAGTTTTCATGATTTTGATTGCATACTTTTGTTTATCCTCCATATCAATAGCCAATTTAACTCTAGATTGTTATTCAATTCACTTTACTTTGCATATCTTCCAAATCCAATTGTATCAATTATATAGTATTTGTCATCCAAAACTGAAGCAAATTCTAAGTAGTCATTTTAAATATCTAGAGACATCATTATATTATAAATTAATTTGATGTAATTAATTGCTGTCATCGTATAAGTCTATATATAAACATTATATAATTTTGAAGAAGATGAAATGAAAAATTATCAATAATTATCCTATTATAAATTGTAAGATCAAAAAATAATAAAAGTCATTTAAAAAATAGAAATTATCATAATCCAAGGCAAAAGTGAAGATTGAAATTTAATTAGAATTTGCTATTTCTTTTTTGGCAAACCATTTTATACTAAAATATTCTTGTTAAAAAGAGAAAACTCCAATCAGTCATATAATAATAATCAATATTTTTTTTAATAAAAATTAACCACTACATATTTGCATTGTTCTTTTTCTGGAGTTTTAATTGGGCTTTTAGAAAGGGTTTTAGGACTTTTGCTTATCTAATTTCTTATAAAATTTTTGGTTTTAGTTACAAGTTCAAAATTTTAAGAATTAATTCTGCTTTAATTTTTTATAGGTGTTAGTATTTTGTTTTCCTTTTCTTATTTCTGATTGGTTGTTTTTTTATGGTTTTCTTGAAAATTTTGAATATCAATTCTTATTTTTACAGTTGAATCATACTATTCTTTATTGCTCTTTTGAGGAGTTGATAAAGTTTTAGAGTTAGAAGTCGATCGTTGATGACTAGCAAATTAATCTGCGTGTTATTATTTTAAGTTGAGTTACAAATTTTGATTAGGAGTTATTGAATTGAATTTTTACTTAAATTCCTTCGTAAATTACGATTGGGGACTTTTCGAATGGTATCTGCTGGCAGAGTTTTGAGTAGCATTTTAAAATCTGTTATTTATTACTTATTGTTCCTTTTTATCTATTTGTTTCTATGATAATTTTTCTTGTATTCTTTCCCTCAAAGGCCTATAATTTTGGGTTTGCTTCTATTTGACATCTACAATTGTTTCATCATCAAAAAGAGATGGTATTGATTTCTTAGGTGTAAGTTATCTGGTGAAAATATCCAATGGAACATGTTTAATTTGAATCTCTTTGTTTATGCTTTATCTGAAGTTACGTAATTAAATCAAAGCCACTTGTGATTATTCATTATAATTTGGCATAGAAGGAACTTTTTGAAGATTGGAGGATTTAAAATTTTCTTGTTCAACTTGGCTTATCTCATCGTTTTGAAGTACGAGATCCTCTTCAAATTGAAAATCCAAAAAGGGAGGCTCATTGACTAACTTTAATTATTGTCAATAGTTACAATTGGAAGTATTCAAATCTTCAAATTGAAAAAGTTAAGGCTCAAACATGGCATAATTATCGAAGTTTATGAAATGATCATAATAGGACTTCATGGACATGACGCAGCTGGGTTGAGGAGGCTATTGGGAATAATGAAATAAGTGTTAGAGACATCGATTTATTTCTGAGATTGTATTCATATTATAATTAATTATGAATATGATGTTTAACGAATTTAAAAAAATCCTATAATATCTTGTATATTAATTATTTGTTTTACAGTACTAAAAGAGAGAGAATGTAATAGGGCTGTGATGGGAATTTTGAGATAAATGAAGTAGTTTGGGCTAAAGTCTTAGGCTGTAAGTAGTTTTTTAAGCTTTAGATCCATGGTGGCCAGCATAAGTAATTATAGAATAATCATAAATAGATCTCTTCAATTTCGAATGGAAAGACTGGTACAAATTAATAATGCAGAGTGAATTTTTTAGCAGATGGAACACAGTATTTGTTTCAATTAAATAATAGCGCTGATTTACGTCTTGAAAAAGTGAAAAAATGGGATGATAAGCCAGCATAAATGGAAACTAAGAAATTGAAGGAAGCAATCGAATTGGCAAATCAGATTCTGACAGGATAATATTAAAACATATTGCCTAGCTTCGATAATTTGAATGAGCATACACTTAAAAGTCTGGTCATTAAATTGAATGATTTAATAAGCAAGGACAATTAAATGGATGATGTAAATTCTCCTATGTTAAAATAGATTGCGCATTTATTGAATAAAATATCGAATGTTGAATTATTGTCGATTGTTAAAATGAATTTGGGGTAACAGTTATTTCGAATACATAAATCTCATAAGAGCAGAAAACAAAAGAAATTCTAAACTCTACTCAACTCCTTTCTAGATCAATTAACTACCACTATAGGCTATAAAGAGTAGGTGGAATAAACAGCCAGTAATAAAAAGAAATTTAAATAATCCATTTCAAATGAGGAACCACTTGAAGAAATTACAAAATGCGTAATCATTTAAGATGGACCTGAAGTCAAAAGAAAAAAAACAGAAGAGAGTTTTTAGAATACTCCCCTTAATTAATGATGATTTTATAATCTATGAAAAAATTATTTCCAATATGCTTTAATCACTCGTGTATATGATAACATTTTGTATTTATTTATATTCAATTTCGAATTCATGAATCCAGAAAAGAAATTGACACTCAACAAAATAACATTAAATCGACCTCTACAAAAAATTGGATTACCACCTAAAATCACACTCAATAAGCAACTTGCTTCTAGACCCTAAAGTTCAAAAATTGATATTCAATCTGTTAATATAAATTGGCTGGTCGACAATATATAATAAGAAAAGTATATTTATTAAATCATTTAATCTAAGTAAGTTAGAATGGATATAAAAATGTTACGTCTTTTTTAAAGATTGGACCTAAAACACAGAATGCAATGATTAAGGCAAAGAATAGATATTAAAATAGAGTGTTTAATTATTAGACTATAACGATCTGCAAGTTAGATTATATGCAATCAAAGCAGCATTGTTTGGATTCACTACCTTAAATTTATTAGAACTATTATTTTAAAAATAAGCTAAACCACTTCTAAGAAGACCAAAAAGTGGTTCCAAAATTCAAGAATAATTACCCTCCTTACTTTATCAA
The DNA here is from genome assembly GCA_905182995.1 of Paramecium octaurelia. Taxonomy (NCBI): domain Eukaryota; phylum Ciliophora; class Oligohymenophorea; order Peniculida; family Parameciidae; genus Paramecium; species Paramecium octaurelia. Next base: position 244,344 of record CAJJDP010000096.1, read on the forward strand.
CCTTAATAGGTCTTGGCAATTCTGTAAAAGACTGCTTAATTAAGTAATGAGAATGTATTCGTAAATTTAATTAATGACAATTCTTTAAGTTTTGTACTGTTTAGAATATTGAAACTCTTCACCCAATTGCCCAAGGACTAACCCACTACATTATAATAATTACCTTATTTGAATTTAATTTTCATTATCATTAAAAATATTGCCAATAACCAAAAGGAAGCACAAAAATTATTATAACCCACTTATATACAATTAATAGATACTTATTTACATACATTCCCATTTGATCAAACCTATGAGAAGGACTTGCTTAACTTATATACTACAATAACTGCTACTTTGAGGAACTTGGCTAATGAAAATAATAGTGTGGAAATGTATCTTTAGAATGGAATTATTAAAAAGTTAGTCATTAGTATGGTTAGTTACAGTAACAATTATGAATTGATATTAAATACATTAAGAATTATGTCAAGGATGTCTTTGAGTAAGGAATGTTGTGAATACTTCTTGTAAAGCACTGAAGCTATGCAAAATATTTCAAGTTTCTTTAAAACATATTAAACCAATATCTACATCATCATCAGAGCTTCCTTTTTATTAGCTAATATGACCACGTATTTTGAAGGCATTAGATAATTAATTTACTATAAATTCAATCAATTTGGTGATATTCTCAAATGCTTTGATTATTATTGGGCTAAAGAAATTGCTCCATAATAATTAAATCAAATTGATTAATTCTCATAAAGTAAAGCAGCCTGGGATTTCTAAATATTACAATCAGAGTAATATTTAATAATTTATTTCATAGAAAAGATATTGATGCTCTCATTAGAATCATTAGATTAATTGCAAATATATTGACTATTGAATAAATTGGATTGGATATCTTAAAGAATTATTCAAATGAATACAGAATATTAATATCAAAACTATTAAAACTATTACAAAAGAATACTGCCATTTCAAAGCAATAAGTAAGTTTAAGTTTATAATTAGGAAATCATCTCGTGCACTTTAAGTTGCTTATCCAATTTAACATTTTATGAGAAGCAAACCTTTTTAAATGATTTTGAATACAAAAATGTTAAGTTTGAATTGATAAACACTCTTGGACACTTCATCATTTAAAATGAAGATCAAGAAATTTGTTGTGATGGACTTAGAGTTTTGTCAAATTTATCAAGGTAGAAGGATCTAATCAAATAAATAATGAAATCAAGAATTTCAGAAGGTGTTATCGTACTATTAGATTCGAATTCAAGGGAGGTTGTATACTATTGCTTAGGTGTAATTCTCAATCTATTATAGGACTCAGAGTTTAAGTAAATATCTGATTTATTATTAGAAAAAAAGAAAACATTAACATAATCGATTATATCACTTAGGTTTTGAATGATTGTACTACTAACGAAAATGATATAGCTAATCTTGGGTTAAAATGTTTGATTTTATTATTGGACTCAAATTTGAATTCAGAATATGCAACCAAAATAGAAAAAGCTGTCCAATCCTTTGGAAATGTTTGTGATTAAGTTTTAAAAGTAAAGGAAAATAACGAACTCTCCAATACAAGACAATTAATCAATTAAATTATCAATAATATTCCAGAGGAAGGTTTTCCATGTATGCAACCGAATTGTGGGAGAATACTTAAGACTCAAAAAGAACTATAAGATCATATTAATAGAAGACATAAGTTGTGATTGTAATATAGATAATTAATATAATCAATCAATATTATCTAAATAATAGTTTTCCTCGTTTTACTTCTAACTATTTGCTCATTGATGCTGAACGAACTTCTCTGGTTGTTTTTGGTACCTCTACTTTATAGTCACCAGATTAATGATGATTGCTTTTTGATAAATCACATTTAACACTTTGTTCTAAAAAGTTATTTATATTGATGTCCTCACGTATTGATTTTATGACTAAATTAACATGATTTGGAAATAATTTTTAATATAAAAAGACTAAGATTTTTTCATTGCTAACTACAAGTTCTAGTATTTTTAGTTTATCTTCCTTATGAAATTAAGAAAAGTCTGAAATCATCTCAATTTAATTCTATTACCACTAAGTATTTCCAAAAGGTCGCTTTTTTTTTAAAATATCTCTTCGAACAGTTTCTACACAGTCTAAAAAGAAGGATTCAAGATCGCTACGAATAACACTTTTCTTGTTTTGAGAAATTAATAAATTGTTAACTTTTGCATTCAAATTTTGAATTTACTTTAAATACTTTTGTTCAATTTATGTAACATATCTTATTATATTTGAATAAAATTACTTAGTAATCCTTTCAATTATTTCATCATATTTTGAATGGCTATTGTTGCATTCTTCAATAGAAAACATTTCTCTAATCGAAGAATAATGATATTTAGATATCGATGAAGAAGGATCTAATTTTGAATTGTAGTCTGTCAGTTTTCTTCTTGGAATCTCTATTATATTTACAAAAAAGCAATACTAAATTAATTAGCTGGAGTAGTGGTACAGAAGGTCTATTCTAATAAGGGTGTAGGCTATTATTCTTTTTCAATTTCTGATTATTTGAGTTTCTTCATCAATCCTTTAATTTATTATTCTAGAAAGTCATTTGTTTTTTTTGATTCCTACAGCTAAAATTTGAGTTCTTGATTCTCTTTATTTTTTTACTCAATTTTCTCATATAATTTAAGGCATTCTTCTCTAAATAATGTCTATTAGAAAATACCATTTAAAAATTTACCAATTCATTGTCATTTGAAGTTATTTTAACTTGATTTAGTTCAAGATTATTTTGCTATTCTTCTGTTTTGCTTTTTAATTCTTTCAATTCTGCCTTAATTTTTTTCATATGGCTTTAATATGCAATAATAAACTCTGCTTAATTCTTAACTTTAATTTCATTAACAATTTCTGTGAGATCATTTATATATTGTACCAAAGATTGTAATGTTTCTACAGCTTTGTTTTACTGAGTATTTTCATTTGATGATGTTCTTTCTTTATAAATTTCTAATTGCATAATTAATTAATAAAAAAAGTTGTTAAAAATATATTTTAATGCGCAAGAGTCCATTAATGAAGGAAAACATGAAAGCAATTCACAATCAAAAATTTTCATATCTGAACAAGAGTAAGCAAAAGACCTCTTCTCTGGAGAAGAGTTCATATTCAAACAGATCACTCTTAAATGAGATGCAACATCAAACCCCAAATCAACCGAAGAAAAACATTTCGACCCAGGCTTCAGATTAGAAACTGCATAATTGTACATTAGATATTAATATAAAGAAAGTTAAATACTGAAATCATTAATGAAAATATAAAATAGAACAAATCCAATATTGACATAATAGAATTGTTATGCAGGAGTCAAACTGAATTTCAACAATTGCATAGGTATTGAGGATCATTAAAATCAAGGCAATGAAGAGAAAAGAATGAACACAAATCAATATAACTCATTGAATTAGACGAATCATCCATCTCCAAAAGTTAAGACCATTTCATTATCAACATATACTGTATTACATGAATTAACCTGCCTATTAGAGTACTCAGAGTCCTGAATTAAGAGAAAAAGAGATCAGACATGAATAGATATCGCAATTTAAATAGTTGATTACATAAACTAAATAAAGTTTGGAGAACGTAAGGGTCTCCGACATGCAACAATACATAGAGGGAATATTTGATGAAACCATTTAGCCGCTACTTCAATTGAAGGTATAGATTAAAAACTTAGAAATAATTAGAGCGAGTTGCTTAAACAAATTGAGAAGTGTATAAATGCCGAATAATATTAAATACGTTCTACTATTGACTCTCTGAAAAAGATGGAGGATGATATCCTCTCTAATGAGTTCAACATTATAGAATTTATGGCTATGGGTCCATTTAATGAGATCATGTTGATCTACCAGAAGAGATTCAAAGAACACTCCATCTTTGTTCAGTAGTTAAATCAATAAGACATCGTCATGCATCAATTTAAACAATTACATGAGAACTTCACTCAACAGAATCATTCCTTGTGTAAGCAATTATAACAGTCCTTGTAAGCCTACTTGTCATTATATATCTCTTTCTAAAATAAGGATGATTTTTATGAGATGAAAGAATTCAGTAATATTTAATAATAGCAGAATCAAATTATCAATAATTTACAAGAAAACTTGTTCCAAACTTGCGAAACCAATAATTCAATTGACGAAGATTAGGTGATTATGAAGGATTAACAAGTGGTCAGAATTCCAGATAAGACTTCATAATTTACTTAATTATTAATGAAGGGCTTAAATTGCCAAAAGAGCTTGTTTCCATCAGAATCGCCACAATTCAAGAATTGATTATATATTTAATTTAATGTTATTAGAAATCAAAAATTTCTAATTTATTCCTTAATCATTAATAATCTCACTAGACAATGTTCTAACTATCAAAGTTCTCAAAATCTAAACCAACAGTCAGATATATTGTTAAGAAAGATATTTTATTTTGGCAATTTCACAATCTGATTAATTACAAGATGAAGAAGAAATAGAAACACCTCCTCTATATGAAAATCAAACATTTATCTATCAGTTTACCAAAGTGGGTAATTATATCATACAATGCCTGAATTCAATCCCATTTAAAGCGTATATTTCAGTAATACAAAATGAAAAGGAGATATCTGCTCTCTAAAAGATGCAACAAACCAAAAATATTGAATAAAAACCGGTAAAACTATAACCAAAAGTTGATTTATATGCTCCAGAGAACAGAAAACTCAAAATGTTAGGTAGTCAAGAAACGAGCATGGCATCCACAATTATTCTAGAGCAGATTAAAGAAAAATGTTTAGGAGAAGATACAAATATCGATATAGTTGATTTGATAATGAATAATAAATCCAACAGCAACAATGAAACAGTGTCCACTTTTAATAGTTCTTTCTAGTAACCGTAAAATATAGTCAAAATCAAGACAGACACTTATTCCGACTCGGGCAAATCAGAATTTAATACTATTTTAGACAGGAAAAGTTCAGATCCTATTGTTAGTACAGCTAAGGTTTCAGATAGGATAACATTAACTAGAACAAAGTAATAGTAATTGAGTGTTTTTGATAAAATTCAATTTGCAATCCTAGATTCAAGGCACATTGAGATTGATGTACAAAGTAAGCAACCAGACTTCAAGAAAACTTACACTAGAGGATTGAGCATTATGAACTATTTAGAGATTGGTAATCTTATATCATATATTTTAGAATATTATATGGGCATCTCGAATAAAACTAATGTAATTAATGAAATACAAAATTGATTAAAAGTTTATTGTTTTCAATGTTTTTTTAATTCATGATTATAATAACAGATATCTTTATTTTTATTAATCTAGATATAAATCTTTTTTTTAATCTTTTATATTTCATTATAATTGAAACTGTAATAAAAATGTAACATATCATGAAATCATTTAACTCAATCAATAAAGGAGTGAAATCAAGGTAAATTTACTAACAGCATTGCTCCGCGAATTATTTATCAGTGAAACTTGAAATTTATTTGAAGAATTCATAATGAAAGTTAAATGTACTCAATAATAGTACTATGATTCACGTTGATATTTAAGATTATATATTCAATTTCAAAGATATTCTACCTATAATTCTTATTGAGATTCCGTATTTCTTATTAAAAATCCATATAAAACTTGATTAATCAATGTTTCTCATTTTATAATTCAATCGATACATAATAACTTACTTACTTCCTGCAATGAAAAATACTTATTGATCTATCTTGTGTTTATCGGTAAATCCAATTTAATAGACATATATTTCGTTAAAGAGAACGAACAGATAAATAAGCATAATGAAAATGACTTGTATGCTTACTCAAACAAACGAATTTATCTCATTATTAAACATTTAAACATTGATTACATTTTATTAATTTCGTAAATGATTATTAATTATATATCATTAATTATATATAAAGAAGTCTTTAGGAAGCTTTCCAGGTCTAATACAAATAAAGCTACTGTTGTTACTTGATTTGTGTAATAACTTTTTTTTTAATTCACAGGTGTTTAATAGTAACAAATCTAATATATTATCATCTCTTTATAATTTTAAATTAGTCTTAGTTTTTGGTATTTTCCTTTGTGTTTCTAAGGGGGGCTTAATGTAGGATATTGAATTGTCATTCATCTTAAATAGTTTATCTAAAGGTTATGCATTACTGTATGATCTTTTTTTGTTTGAAGAAAGAGGTTCAATTCTATGAGTTTTTAAGACTGATTCTAAGAATCTAGATGTTTTTTAACAATCTTTACTTCATTTAAACTTAAAATAATACCATCATTGATTTTTTTCTAATCATTAAGTTTGCTTAAGATGTCTCTCGATTCATCCATTTTATTAATGTGATTGTGATAAGACTGGCTTTTGTTTCTAGGAATCTACTTGAAAACATCGTAAACTCTGATCTTTTCTTAACTAGTTTTATTTGATATTGATTTTCTATTTAATATTAACTCAGTTTCATACATTGAAGGTATGATGGTTCTTTAAGTTCTCTAGGTGGCTATTTATTGCTATTCTTTGGGTATTTCGTGATTTGATTTAGTATTTTTGCTTAAATTCAGTGCTTTGATAAAGTTAGGGTAAGGCTACTTAATTATAATAGCCTTGCTCTTATTATTCAAACCTTAATTCATAACGAAAAATACTAAATAAAATTATATTGATTAAAATCATATTAAAGATGATGTTATGTATTTAAAATATTCGGCACTGATGTAGTAAATCACAAATGTATCTGAGATTCTTATACCCAAGGTGCTTAATATGTTTGATTTATTGAATAAAAAATCTAGCAAACTTTGATTGGTATTAATCTGATATCATTTTATCGCAATATACATTTACTATAATTTATATCCAATTTATAATTCACTTCTTATAAATACTATTTCTATCAGATTATTATGCTGATTTTTTGGTCTTTTATAAATGATTTATACCACAATAATATGGTGTTATTTTTGTATCATTTTTTAATAATCAATCATAAATTAAATAAATTCTGAAATTAATGCTGTCAAATTTCACTATCATGGGTATTACTTGATATATTTATTAATTTTTCAAATTATATCTTAATGGTTTTTTCCAATTATCTCAGATCTTCATTTCCATCTCGAAAAAAACATATATATCATTAACTTTGAACAATTGGTTTATTAGCTATAAATCATTTGATCATTATCTCAATGTTCTGTTTCTATTTTTGATGTTTGTTTTAACAATCTAATTACTACTTCATTCTCTATACACTACCTGACTTAAATTACTCTATTTTAATTGAAATTATGATTGCGATTTAATAAATTTAGCTCGCTTTACATTTTGATGCCAATAACTTTCTCTTTTAATTAATCTTCAAATTATTTTTATAAAATTATACATAACTTATAAATAGAAGAGAATATGAATAATAGAAATCGGAATGAATTATCTTTTATACTATATCTTGCTATTTAATTAATTTTGATAGCTATAAATATTTGATTTATCTCTTTTAACCATTCATAATTAAATAATCAATGGATTTTTTAACTCGATTCAAAGGCAGAACCTAAACCATGAATAAGAAGGAAGGGGTAACTGGAATAATAAAATCAAATGGCAATCCTATAGAGAAATTGCCAACCTTTTAAAGTCTCAGCTCGTTGCTTGCTACAACGGCATCTAACACGATCTCTGATTCTGAGAAGCAGTCCCTCTATTCGAATGATTTCACGCCTAAGAGCAAGGATCCCAAGATAATTACCAATATTAGCGCATTTCACAATAGAAAATCATCTTTGGCATCTCCTCCAACTCCAAGCTCCAATCTCAATATGTCGAAATCATAAATAGATCTTAATAGCAATTAAAAGTAAACCTTATCGAAGACAGGGTAAACAAATTTTAATTTGAATGATTACTAATTGATTATCATCCCGAAGGAGGCACTATGTAAGAGATTGATTTTGATAATTAGGTCAATATAAATTGGAAAATACTGAATGCAATTTTTAAGGCAAAGAGCCCTTGCAATAGATATAATAAAGATATTATTGCTCAAAATCCTAATCGCTGGATGCATAAAAAGATAAGCCTTTAATAAAATCGTAAATATTGAGTCAGGGATCATATTCAAAATACAATGAGAGGAAAAAGAGTATGATATAGACAGGTTTGAACACACTTCAATACTGAGACAATATCACTTAATTAATATTTATATATATTAAAATAAAAGCAACAAACAAAAAGGAAATTTTAAATAATTTTAATTTTTCTCAATTTAACAGCTATGAGTTTTCAAGATTAAGCAGAGAAAATATTCGGAAGCCTCTAAAAAGCTTTGAAACGATTGGAGTTGGAATTGGAATACAATTATGAAATAATTTTGTCGAAATAAAAAGCATATTAAGAATCATTAGGAATGATAGCAGAATTAGAATAATTGGTAATGATCAGAAATGCTGAGATTGAAATAGGAGGATTTCAAGAGATGTCTCAATCAGTCTCATTGGATGATCAAGATCATCATCTCTTGATGACTTAGTTGAAGGATAATATAAATTTGGTTAATGATTACAAATAACAAATTTAGGAAGTATTATTATGATTTAATGATAATAGATCAGACGTTAAAATTAACTCATAAACAAATTAGTTAAAGAACAATCTCATGTTAATTCATAAAATCAGTCATTTGAATATGATTAGGAAAATGAGCATGAGATTAATTCAAATTTCATTTAGAAACGATAGTAAAAGAATGTGGAGAGAGTAAAGGAAATAGAGAAGAAGATAAAGGAGAAGCAAAAAAATTTATGCAAAATGTAAAAAAAGATAAAGGGCAAAGAGAAGGACTATGATTATCGTTTGCTTAATTAAATTGAGAGATTGGACTCAGATATAGAGAAAATAACACATTAAATAAAGTCATTAATTGATTGATAAATAGTAACATTTTTCTTATAGGTTATGTAAAATATACAAAAAGAATAATAATTAAAAAAAAAGAGTTTAAATTTTTATATATATATAAAAAATTAAAAAATATGGAGCAACCGAGCTTCGATCTCAGCGCCTCATGCATGCTAAGCATACGCTCTACCAAATGAGCTATTACCCCACGTTCGAGGGTATTAATAAGATTAGTCTTTTAAATGAGACTATATGGTTTTTGATCTATTTTTCAGGTTAATTAATTGATTTAAATTAAAATAGAAATTAGTTATTCAAAATATATTCAATAAATTAATTATATAAATCAATTAAAGTCACATTTAGAGTTTTATTCAACACATTTTTTGTTCACACTATTCCATTTGCAATTTTGATATTTGATGCTCAAGCAAGCGTTTATGTTGATACCTTTAGTTTCTTATCCACATTTACAAGAAATCACTTCATTATCATCAAGAATTAAACAAGATTTAGATTTTTCAGAATACTTCACTTTATCCACATTAACTAGTCCACATGAATTTTCATTAACTAAAATATAGGTATTATAGTATATTGTTTGTTAAACTATTGTGACTGGTATGGAAACACACTGTCCATTTAGCCATCTACAGAAAGATCCAGGTTTATTAACAGAAAAGCATGAAGCATAACTTAAGGAAGTACTGCAATCTTATTATGAATTAGGTGTATATTAAGTACAAATTCGAGAAGTATAATTGATCTTGTCAGTTTTGCTAATAAAGACTTCTTTGGTTTCTGTGCTCCATAAACACTGACTAGCCTATTAGGTCACACAGGCTACTTTGTTAATATTATCTACGCAATTATCATCGTTAAAGCTTTCTATATGTGTTTAACAAGTTTTATTGACATATTGACACATCTAACCCTATCTAATAATATCAAGACAAGCCCGTTTGGATCCTACATTTCCTATCTAATTGCAGGTGTCAGTACTAGTAGTTTAAAGGAATGAGCATTTGTTATTGGACCATATGCAAGGGAGATCGAGCAATTGAGTGCATTGCTCTTGAGTTTCTAATTCATAGCAAGATATTGGTTGAATCAATTTGCATGTATTAGTAGAGGAGTTGTAAACACAAGCACCAGTGTCAGCTTAACTATTATAGCAGACTTGAATAGAAACAACTTTTTGAGAGGTTTCTAATGCTGAACAGGTCTTACCCGTAATGTCGAAGTCTTGGCAAACTTTGTTGACAGAGTCCCAAGTGCATAGATAATTATACCCTAAACAAACTTCCTTGTTTATAGAGTCAGAACATTAATTGACTCCATAGGTTGGGCCAAAACAGAAGTTCTTGAATAAACATTTTAATGAAGGTCTTGTATAGATTTAACAAGCTTATTCATTAAGTCCACGATCACACTCAAACACATCCGTTTTTATCACTTGTTTACATGATTTGGTGACAAAATCATATTTACAAGGAACATCAACTGTATTTTCACAAACTGAGTATGTATTAACATAAGTGTAATCAGTGCATTTCAGATTCAATTGAGTTATCTCTTAACATATTGATGTTTGAATGTTAAACTAGCATTTGTAATCTGGATTGGTAATGCTGGTGCATCCAACTTGATTAATGACATCTGAACATTTGACAGTATTCAATTGCGCATAAGTAATACCTGTGCAGATGTTGTTATTAATCCAACATGGTTCAATAGTAACAGATGAGCATGTATCGAGTGATTTATCTTTACAGAAGATACTACCACCATAACATAGTTGTCGTTCATCACTGTACTTACATAGAGGGAACTTGCTACAAAAAGACTTACTGAATCCTCTATTAAAACAATCAGCTGCTGAAGCAATAGTGAAGTCAGCAGTAGTTAACACTTAGCAATTACGAGTTGCAGAATTGTAGGCACAATCATTAGTGGTATATTAACAGAATTCAAATCTATTCACATTAGTCAGAGAAGCACAAGTACCGATCTGACCAGGTGGTACTATATAGTTGAATGACTTGCACTTCTATGCAACCAAGTCATATTGACAAAATTGAGTTGGATTCGTTATGGATAAGCAAGCATAGACATTAATGGGAGACTCACATAGTAAGTTCTTTAGATCATTGCTGGTAGCTTCTACACAACCTTTAAGGTCATCCCACATTGTAGCTACTTTAATAGTGGCGTGTTAGTAGCCTAAACAAGTGTTTTTATTAAAGGACTATCCAATATTCCAATCCTACACATTCACTGTTACCGCACTTCCTTTGTAACAATAATTGGTGGCTGGAATATAATAGCAGAACCCTACAGTGGCTTTGGAACAAGTGATTAAATTAGTTTTAATGTCAGTATTGCATTCAGCTAATTTAGTCTCTGGGAAGTTAGTGCATTCTCCATTTAAAAATTAACAGGTCTAATGGAATATTATAAATGAATTACACTGCCTGCTTTTCGTAGATAATAACATCTAGCTATATTAAGATACCAAGTCTTAGGAGTTTAATCATCTTGGCAAGATAGGGTATTGTCATAGGTGAAATCGCATTTATTAGTAATTGCATTGAAATAGCAAAAGGATTTGGTTGTTGACTCCAAACAAGCCTTTTTGCTTAGGCCTGGAGTTTAACATGTCTCATTTGTGGCTGCAGCTGCTTGACAATCATAACCTTCAGAATCGTATTTGCATAAGGTAGTAGCAAAAGAGGCACAGACTTGTGGTCCAACATAAAGTGGATTGGCTGCAGTAGATACTAAATTAGCACAAGTATCAGTTGAGGTAATTAATTGACATCTTCCCTAATAAAATTTACATAAATTGTTTATTTAAATGCATGCTTTCCAATTGAATGCTGAGTTACAAGATGTTTCCAATTTAATTTCATCTGCACTAAGATCCAGACACTGATTATCAACATATTAACCTAAAATAAATATTATTTAATACAAGTATTGATAGTCTTCCTCAAACACACTCTCTCATTTATAGATGTTGATCTGCAAAGTGCTATGAACTTTCTTGGGTATTCTTTCGCATAATCTGCGTCTACACAATATTGTTTGTTATCATCATAAATAAAATAAGCATCATTGAATGCGTTATTATAGTAAACACAGGCAGTAGCAGAGTAAGTTTGACCTGCTGGTGGTGTTGCTCTAGCATAAGGAGTTGCCGTCGCTAAGGTCAAAGTGCTGCATTCATTCAGATAAAATTTGCAATATTTCCCAGGAACTGTAAGACAAGACACTTAATTCAAGGAATTATTGCAGTTATTATCAGTCTCAGTTATTGGAACACACTTGTTGATTGTAGAGTCGAACTTGCATTTATCCAAGGTTCGAGTCAGACAAGCCAGTTTATTGATACCTTGATGTTTACTACAATATAAATCAGTTGAACCCACATTCGTGCATTTGAAAGTCTTCAGATCGTAAAAACAGGATTCCGTGCCTTGCAATAATTAACAGAAATAGGGATTGACTTATGAGTAGTTATTATTCCAAATATAATTCTTACACCCAAAATAATTATTGTTTGTGTACTTGATGCAGGCCACATTATAATTGGACCATCCACAGGAAATGTTCTACTTAATGTTGAGACACCCAAACTTGTTCATTACAGAACATGTATCAGTCTCAAGACTAGCTGAAACGCACAAGTTGTTCACCCACTTGCAGGCTTCTTTGAAAGATAATAAACAATGTTGTTACTATCCACCAACATCATTGATTTCACTGCAAGATAATGTTATTGTGTCAATATCTATGCAACTTTATGTTTGTGAATCAAACCAACACGAACTCTTAGAAGTCAAGCAACTCTTTTTTCCCAAGCCCAAACAACTTGCAGCATATTAAGCTGAATTTAAACTCAATTTAACACAAGTGTTAGTGGTACTATCCCATTTCGTAAGTATGGTGTTGGAGAGACTTATGCAACTGTTTTAATTTAACCTCGTTAGATTTACGATGCATTTGCTTATGACATCATTCCACTCACAATCAGTGGAGTGGGTTTGACAACTATTTTAAGTTGAGATGGAATCACAAGATGAACTCAAATCAGTTTTTTCCACACAAGTATATAGTTCCTAGTCATACATCATATTTTTGTTCTTGCATTCAACACATGCTTTTTTATTTGAAGTGATGCCTATTAAATTTGAGCAGTCATCATAGAAAGCTCTTTAACAAGAATTTTAAGCATATTTACAAGGAATTGTCTATATTAGACCACAAGCATATTCTTTATACTAAGTGATCAAATAATTGGCTTCATTGCACACATAATAATAATTGGATTTGTCAGCATTTAAAATAGGTATGGTGAGATTAGTACACTTTCCAGATGAAAAATCACATTTGTAATCTATGGTCAAACATAAACTCCTACTGACTCCTGGAGTTGTACATGTAATGACATCCGAACTAGAGGGAACAACACAAGCACTATTTTTATAATAGCACTTTTCAGATGAAAAGGAACAATCTTCTGCTTTAAGTGGAGTAATAGATGAACAACCAGATGATGGATACACATCATCCTCACATAAGTCAGTGATTGAGGAATCAACTGAACATGCTGGAGTGAAATCATAGCCATCCAAAGCTACCTTCTTACAATAAGCATTCTCAGTCTTACTATTAATACACGAATTTCCATTCAATTAATTACAAGCTTACACTTTATAGGAATTAGTGACATAGTCATTGCAACCGCCTTATGTGATGTCAAAATAGCAATTATCTGCTAATTACAGACAAATAGCCTTAGAGTAGATATTGGTGCATTAAAAAGTGACCGGTGCCAGAGAACAATATGCCCCATTATAATTACTACTGTATTGGGCATTCACTATCTTAGCAAGTTTGCATCCGTAATTGGTAGTGTCCCAAGCACAATACGATTCAAAATAACATTGCTAGGCATTATCAGCAACAGGATCGCTGGTACAAATTCTGGTCCCATCATCAGAGGAGGCATCAGTGAGAGTTTCACTTACTGAAGAGCATGCTAGTTTATTGAAGATTTAATTGGTCGAAATGAGAGTAGAACATTTGGTTGTGTCTGTAATGTCGATTGCTCTGCATGTTAAGGTATCTAGATCAAAATAACAGGTAGCTGGTAAGTTCATGCATACATCAATACTGATGAGTTTATCTGAGGAACATGTTAATTGTTCTTCCTTGAATTCTTAGCATTTCAATTCAGGTGGTTAATCTGGATCAAAGATACATCTGTGATTCTTAGTCATGGTTAAACAAGCATGTTTATTCATTATTTTTGAAGTACAATCATTATTTGAAGTTAATAATTCAACACATTTATAATTACTAAAATAGTAACCTCCTCCAACCAGATTGGTACAAGTTTGAGCATTATATAAATTATTAACATTAACCTTGTTTAGAGCATCCTTTTAACTGCAAATCAAGTCTGTAGTAGACCACTCGCAATTGTCATTCATTAAATTCTTACATAAATACAAGTTGATGTTATCGTTGCATTTCAGAGTATTTAAAGCACTCTCATCACTCTCTTCATAACATTCTAATAGGGTTGAGTCCCATCTGCAGTTTCCTTAGGTGTTGGCATAACAACCGATGCTGTTGACTCCAGGGAGGTCACAATTGGTTGAGGTTTCATTAGAGTAGACACAATAGTTTAAGGGTTCATAGAATTTACAAATTTGACCAGGCATTGTGATGTTTTTACAAGCTTATTCATTCACTTTTGCAAAATAAGGAGAAGATGCTAGAGAGAAGTCATTGCATTTGACATTCTGGGGACTGTATACACACTTGTCAGATCCATCTAGAAAGGCACATGGCATGTAAGGATTAGATATGCAGGCCTATTGATTTTGATTTTCATCGCAAGTCAAGAGTGTGAGGTAGTCCTCAATTCTTTCACAACTCAAGGTTAGTTTATTCCACTTACAATAGAGGTTTGCTGAGTATCCCAAACAATAATTGATATTGACTCCTGCAGTTTCACAATCAGTCAACATGGGGGGTACTAAATATACAGCACAATAGTTGGTATCCAAATATTTGAAGTACTTTGCATAATTAGATTTGATGGCTTCAACTCCTTGACATCCATATCTACTCAATGATGTTGGTGGAAATACTCCAGAAGAGAATGTGGGATAATCACTGTAATTGATCTAGGTACACACTAATCCATCCCAATAACATTTCTAAGTAGTGGACCATTCAATCATCCAACAGGATTTGGAATTCATGGAGGAACATTTATATTTCATAAAGTTATAATAATCCTTGACTGCTTGTATGGATGTAAGATCTGTTTATTCATTGGTCAATTGAACACATTTATTGAACTCATTAAAATAACAGTAAACAGTTTGATCTGTGTATCGACTGCACACATGGGCATTGATACCAGACACAGTAGTGCAACACTTATCTGTGCAAGGTTTATCTTAATATAAGATGCAATTTCCCTTTCCGTTGTATTCACAATAGCCTCTCAGGACATCGACCTTCTTACCCTTAGCTGGGTCATTATTTGGCTATGAATATAAGAATAATAAATTACAAAGTTCATGACAATGCTGGCACATACATTTTCATTTACATAGACCTCAGCACCTGGAGTAGACTTCTATTTTTCTTGGGTGTTGTAATCTAGACATTTCTCATTCAACTAAACTTAATTGTAATCACATCTAGACGATCTTGTGTTCCAAATACAAGATTCACCCAATGTTTTTATGGCCATGCAAATGTTCAGTGTCGGAGAACTAGCAACACATCCTGCTGTTGTCAACAACTCCTTAGATGCAAGTATATCAATCTCCTGAACTGATTTACTATCAGGAGCAGTCACACAGATGTTGTTCGTCTTATCAAAGTAACATCCTGTTTTGCTTCTTGTAATTTAAGAACATGCGAACGCATTTAATCCAGGAGTTGTACAGTAATCCCCCGTGTCACTATAATTGACACTATTTACACATCCAAAGGCATCAGAGTTATATTTGCAAGGTTCTGAATTAGCAGTAACCAATGCACAAATAGCAGGATTCACAAATTACAATTCAATACAGTTGACAAGTGACAGAGATTCCTTACTCTTTATCTTTGTACATTAATTTCTATACCATCTACATCTCTGTCCCAATTTACTAATCATGGTGCACCCATGTTTATTTAATCCCATTTATTCGCATTCCATATCAATTAGACTTACTAGGTTGACCTCTGTGCAAAGGGAAGTCTCCTCATTATAGTAACACCCAATGAACTTGTTATTCTTGAACTCAGTCACTTAGGAACAAGACTTTGGATTTGAGAACTTAAGGTCACTACAACTTGTACTAAGTTCTATGACTTCCACGTCCTCACACTAACCTACTTATTCATTCCACTTGCACGAGATCTACTACTGTATATTAACACAAGCAAATAGATTGATAAATGGAGTTGTACAACTTTCGAATCCATTGCTCCTTACACATAAATGAAGAGTTGAATCGTATTTACAACCAACACCATTCTTAGATATCGATTAACAAACATTCCCATTCACCTTATAAGCAATGCCATCGATCAAAGGCAAGGGGCAATCCAAGTCTTGGTTGATGATAATTCTTTAACATTTTTGACCATTCCATTGACAATTTTAAAATGGAGTTGTGATGCTAATACATGAAATCTCGTTTATGTTATCTTCGCATACAGTCATCTTTAGTTATTCTTCTGTTAATTCGCTGCATCCCAATTCATCATGGAATATACCTAAGATTAATTAAAAAGTAATTACATTTATCTTCCTTAATTTATAAACAAGCATTCTTGCTTAATCCTTTTGTCCTGCAATTTATCTAATCCAAAGCTGTAATTGGTATGCATGTCCTATGTTCTTTGTCATATTCACACAATTCTGACATTGCCATACAAACACTCGGATTAATTTTAGAAACATCCGAACATTTGGTGTCATCCTTGACTTCGTAATCCTAGCATCCAGTCTATTTCCAAGCACATCTCACAGCTGGATTTGAAATCCCAAGACAGGCCTCCATATTTAATAGTTATAAACAACTAATTTCATCTTTTTGTTCAAATTATCGACATATCCCATGCTAAAAAATGCCTAAAACTCTAACTAATCCTTACATTTCTATCCAGGAGTCTTGATGGATGTGCAGCCTACTTAGTTCAACCCGGAAGTGTCGCAAGTTATTGCTTGAAGCATACTGTCAGACACATTTTCGCAAGAATATCCACCTTCAAATCCGTTATTATAACCTAGCAGTATTTTACTAAATCTTATACATGGAATCTCCTAAATCTGGGAACATAATTCAGGAGCCACAGCTGTGTTGAAAATCTATGAGCAATCATTTCCAGATGGGATGGGTCCCTCATATTAAGAGCAAATTGTTCCACTCCAATAACATTATTTTTGGTGGATATTTACACAACCATACATTGAAAAGTGATCCTTACATTGTAGATGTCTCAAATGAAACTCATTGGCATCTATGCATTTCTTTCCGAAAAAGCCTTACTCTATAATTCTAGATAATTACATTAAGCTTCATCTCCACTCAAATTCTGTTTCTACATCAAACATGCTTGTAGATTAAGTGTGGGTTAGCATCCTAATGAGCTACTTTTAACTTCTATGCATTGATTTTCGAAAAAACTAAATTAACCTTGAATTATTTATAGCCAAATTTACATGCTATCCCTTGAGTCTTTTACACACATGCAACTGGATCTAAGGGGTAGTAGCTACAGAACATTCCCAACGTAGTCGTAATATAGAGCGTAATTATCAAAATGGAAAATTTCATATGATATTGAATATTATTTGGAACTTTAAAATTCAGTATAAATAGTCGGCATTGATGAAATTTAATAAGTGGGTTTTTATTTTCTATATCGATTTTACATTGATCTTATTTACATCTTTTGTCCTTTCAAACAAGAGTAAGCTGATTTTATATGGGGGATGTTGATACCAGATTAATTTACTATTTTAATAAAAGATAAATATGAATTTCAATTATGCCAAAATAATAAATAAAGAAGTAAGAACAAATAAATTTACAAATCATCAAATAAACATTTGTGAATTAATTGAATCCAAACTAGAAATTGTATTCTGAGTTGTTGTTTCTTTTGATCTTTTCATCTTAATCGAAGATGATGAACTCTCTTATTGATACAATTTTTGGCTTTTCTTAACTATTCGTGAATCATCTTTATTAATCCTCTTCCTAATTTAATTAAGCTAATTTTATCTCTTATTAGCCTTTTAATAAATGGTTTCTTCATATTCATTTTTTGTGTTGTTCAGGAACTCTAAAGGAATGTCCAACAACTGCCTCCTCTTCTCTTTGACCAAACTCTCAAAGTAGGATGTCTTGTAAACATCATCTAAATCACCGTTAAGTTCCAAGAATTGTCTCTTCATCTTATAGATCATGTCGTTTCTTTCGCATCTTTGGCAAGTGCAGAATCCCTAGATTTCAATAATGAATTATACTTTGCACACAGGACAAATCCACAAATAAGATGTGGTCTCATAAGAATCAAAATCGTACTTTAGACACTTTAGACAGAAGTACCTCTAACACATAATTTATTTGTCTATGATAACAATGATATCCGTACTTTCTATCACATAAATCCCTGAATAAAAATCAATCAGAAATTATCTTGCTTGCTTGGCATTTATTTGGTATCTCTGACAGATCAATAAATCTAAATTGTATTCATGCAAACCCATAGAATAATGGTTATATTGGCACTATTTCAGATTTTTAATCTCCACCATCTCCTTACAAAAATGGCACATCTACATTTCGAACACATCCTACTATCATACCTACAGAATTACATCAGATCTCAAATTGCATGTTTGAGTTACTAAATCAATCTGTTGTTCTCGAAATCTCTGGAGATTGCCAAAATCCTCCAAACTCATAGTGATGGGAGTTTTACTCAAATACTTATCTAAAATAACATGGACGGTATTGTCTGAAGTGGATAATTGTAATAATTACTTTAATCATTGAAAGTTGCTTTCGCAATACTCTCAGCGACTTAATAGTCTTACTGTGAGATAATTAGGTGTTTGAGCTAACTCAATTCGATTTAATGATTGGACAGTCTCGATCTAGTCAATTTCAATTTATGTTCCCCTGTTTAAGAGCTATTGTAAGTATACAATAAAGTTAAGTTTATCTGATGAATGTGCTGTTCCAAACTAATTTACAATGAATATGAATACATTTGCAATGCATTCCTGTTGCAACTAGCAATTTCATTAAGTTATTATTGATATTGTTCTATTGAAATGCTTAACTCATCTGGCCAATCAATTTGATGCATTAAATTAGATAATAAATCTGCTTCTTGATTGTAAATCTACAATTGCTATGTATCAGAACAAAGAGTTATATTCCTTATTAATTCTTACGCCTTCTATAATTCAGTTGACAGATGATCAAAACATACTTAGTCTATCATTTCATCTATTAAACTTTCTATCGATTCCTATTTTGATTGTCTTTGCAGAAAGAGCAACTAAAATCTTGTTTTCAAATTGCTTAAGTTTGTTTAGAATAGCTTGGCTCGATTGTTCTACCTAATTACCTTATTTAAGGGACTCGGAAATTTTGATGATCTGCCATTTCGAGCTACTTCTATTGATCACAATAATACGTTTGCTTTTGAGAATATCGATATCTGTTATTTAAACTGGAGATTAGACAATGAAATATTGTTCATTTATTTCTCTCCAAAACTCTGATGTGAAGATTTATTCTCCATTTTTATCCATTTTGCAATATTTTTAATATTAAATTGGAAAATAATTCAATTATACTAGTATTAGTTAAAACCAAAGTCTTAAATATAAAGAAATCAAAAATTATATTAATTCAATTTTAGAATGCAGCCAATTATCCCTTGTTTTGTAATTCCTTCTCCTTTTCCTTCTCTGCATCAATCACTGCCTAATCTCTCCAATCATAGCCCACTTCCTTAAGAACCAAACCCAAAATGATTCCAATGACATTCAATGCGAAACAAATCCAAAACACTCCTTCCCATTTGATTTTCTTTCTTGCAAACGCATATAGTAAGTATCCAATCATATTAGCTACTCCAACAAAGAAGAACATGAACCCATACATGAGACCTCCAATTTTCTTTCCATAGATTTTAGCACAAATAACTGGATATGTAGCCAATAGTCCACCTTCTGCAAGATAGACTACAGCAATCAGTAAGAGATAGCCAATTCCATCTTTATTGTATGGCAATATGGCAGTTGTGATGAGATTGAGAATTGAGATGAGAGTAAATGTGAATTTGTATGAAGTTTTATCTGTTAGAGTTGCCCAGAAGAATCTAGATGACCCATTCATTACACCTGCAACTGAACCAGTAGCTGTTAATGTAGCATCATCAATTCCCAACTCTAATCCATAGTATTTATAGCAATTGGATATCAACATACCAAAAGTACAGGACATCAATACAATTAATTGGAGAATCACAAAGGATGGATGTTTCATTCCTCGTTTACTAAACATATAAATATGATATCTTACACTTCAACGCATTCTTTATGAGCTGGTAAAACTGGAGGAGGAGGGGCAGGAGCTCCTTCTTTTCTTTTCTTCTTTTCTTCAGCCTCTAAGGTAGCCAACATTTTATCTGGATCTATTTCAGCTGGGTATCTAACCATTATTGTTGCTATAATTCCCAATCCCAAATAGCTTGCAGCAAGAACTTACAACATCAATGGAACTTTGTCTCCTACTTCACTGTCGAAGTATTTCACATCTTTGCCATCCTCCACTTCTATTACTGATGGCTTCAAATTGTTGGGATTTGCTACTGCTTTGCATACGAAATTGAAGATGAATGATCCAAATCCATAACCCCCGATTGTCATTCCTGATACTAAACCTCTTCTGTTTGGGAAGTATCTCCATCCACAAATAATTGGTAGCATATATAATAATCCCCCAGAAATGCCAACCATTATGCAATACACTGCTATAAATCCTCCTATTTGTTGGATAAATGATATAATCAGGAAAGCCAATGCAATAGTAAATGAACCTATCCCTATTGTCACTTTAAATCCAATTTTCTCAGCAATCTTTATACCAAATGAGAGGACTGACATTGTGATGATTCCAAGGATTGGAAAGATGATAGCCATGAAATTTAGTGTGACATCCTTGTCTTTCTCTCTCATCCAAGCACAAACATAAGGACCTAAAAATAAATATTTTTAATTTATTACTGATTGATCCCCAAACATAAAATGTTCCCAATTCTATGTGTAGAATTACACCTCCAATCAATGAAATTATTCCTCTTTTTGTAAAGTTCCTCATTTCCTCCTCTGAATAAATTTCTTTATTCGGATTTATGTGAGTATCAGTTTTCATTGGACTGCTTTATTCACTCAACTTTGATAGCAATTTGTTCTGCTCGTTTGCTCCATGCACTGTTGCCAGTCCAGTCAAGTTATTTTATGCAATTGATGATGCATCTTGTTACTCCATTTTTTTTATAATGTTTTATTTGAAAAAATTATATCTTATAGCTAATTATTATAAATCCTTATAAACTCCAACACCATAGTACAAAATAATAGTGTGTCATTAAAAATGATGCACTTTTTCCTCTAATTTATTATAAAATTTAAATAATTTTATAAAAAATTTATAATATTTAAATTTGTTTCTCCTTTTTTTATGCTCCTTTTATCAATTCTAATACACACAAAATTCACCACTTGAAATCCAAATTTCATAATAAAACCATCATCGTCATTAAATAGGCTTCTTCGAATCTCCATCATGATTAAAAAACAACATTTTTTGCAAAACCATTTATTTCAACTCTACAAGAAACAACCTCACCTAATCATTACGTTTTTTATCATTAATTTAATATCTAAGGTATGAAATGAACAAGATATTTCGAAATATTTATTATAATTTTTATAGTTCCTTTTTTAATAGTGTAATTCAGACAATGATATTCTGGTTAACAAAAATAGTGTAATATTTGATATTAGAATTCTCCTTAAACTCCTAGTACTTTTGATTCTTTTTAATTGCCTCTCTTAAAGAGAATTATGTAGTTAACGGGTTTCCAATAGAAATTGTCAAAAAATTATTTGAACATGAAATTTGTTTGAGAAGGTTCATTATGTGAGAGCGTTCTGGTGATAGTTATCAGAGATTGAAGAAAAAGAACAGGAAAATACAATATTGTTTAAGTATAATGTTATAATGATTCCCTATTACAGATTATTAATAAATTTTAAAATTTAATTTGATTTTATTTAGTTATAGTGATTTTTGATTATATAGGAAAATAATAATAAAAGCCCTTATAAAATATAAATTTTGGAATTGCATTTATGCTAAGCATTACAGACTTTTTCAACTAAATTCTATTTAATCCATAAGTAGAAAACTAATGCTGATTTAAAAAGGTAAAATAATATTTTGATAATTTGAAATATTATCTAATTGTTCATCTTCTTCTTCTTCTATGACTCTAACTTGGACTTCTTGAAGGGGATTTTGAAATCGATCTTCTTTTGTAATGTCGTCGACGACTAAGAAATATTGATAAATTGGGCACCTATGATGTCTTCTACGACTGCTTGAGTAAGAGTCAGACGATATAGATCTTCTTCTTCTGTGTGATCTAGATCGAGAGCGACGGTAGGCATAACCAGCATAGCGACCTGGGGTCTTTCTTCTTGGCTCAGCTCTTTTTGAAACTTCCACCTTAATTTTCGATCCATGCAATTCTTTGTCTTGCATCGCCTCTAGAGCTATTTGGACACTTTCCTTTTTGGCAAATTTAACGAATCCAAAACCTCTAGACACTTTGCCAGGGCTAGTGGAAAGTATTGATAAGGAAATTACTACCCCTTGCTTCGGGGCTCCATGCAGACGGTGGCATATTCAATTTGGCCATACTTCTCGAAGGTTTCTTTCAACTCGGTGTCGGTAACTCTCTTGGACAAATTGGAGACATGGAGGCATAATTTTTCTATATGTTGATAATGTTGAAGTAGTTGATAGTGAGGTATTTTGAATGTTGATATATGATGTGTGATTAACCTTAATTTGGATGTGAATTTGATTTCGATTTTGGACTTGGACTCTGATGTTAACTCTTGGATGGACTGCTTCCTAAAAAGTAGAAATATTAAAATTACGACTGGACTTAGATGATTTGGACATCTCTCAATAATAATAATTATTAATAAATATAAATAGTTATTTCAAATTTCAATTACAATTCAATGAACCCTATTCTTAAAAATATTAAGCAAGCATGAATAACTTACGCTCCTAATTTTAATTAGTTTTCTATTTGATATTATTAATAATATAATTAATGAGGAGGGAAGATTATATGATTTCTGAGTTGATAGATGTAACAAATCTGTAGGAATGTCTTTTGCTTTCTGCTTTTACGATAGTAGGACTATGGCTTATTTGGCTAATTTGGAATGATTATCAATCCACCAGAAGAATTTATATTAGGAGGGAATAAGAAAAAAGAGATATGTTGACAATCAAGAGACTTCTGCTAATAAATATATGTGCGCAAACAATTTCTTATTTTATTGAATGTGTAGGTTATGCTATCATTAAAGATTGCCAAAATAACAACTACTATATTATTTCTATAATTTATTTTATCTGCAATGTGACATTTATGACATCATTATAGATTTGTTGTTGGAAATCAACATTAATATGGTAATGACATCACTAAACCTTAGGGGTGAACTAATATTACTAAAATTAAGCATCTAGAGTTCTATTTTTGATTGTGTAAAGAAATATTACATAATTGAAATATTAATTGTAATTATGAATCTATGCATCGGTCTATTTTATTTCTTTTAAGTAAAAAGGTAACTTGTATTTAATCTTTAGTGTAATGAATCTCATAGTGTCCATTATTTCAACACTCATGCTGGTATTATTTCTGATAGTTTCAATTTTCTTTTAGAAATACATCATTTTAATTCAAAATGAAATTCCTAATTTAACTAAACGCAGAGTAATTTATTACAATACTTTAGATCTTTATTAGCATAATCTTATTGTCAAGTGCCTTAGGTTTGAGAATCTGTTGGAACCTCTTCCTCATGATTCAATAAGACAACTTAATAATAGTGTTGAAATATGGGTCCACAGGTTCGTATCCATGTTCTAAAGAAGGTTCATTAAGTTGGTTTTTCTATGAATTACTATATTTTCCAATCGCAAATCTGATTCCAGTGTTTTTATTTAATCGAATTTACTCTCAGCATAGAATAACTCCATAAAATCAAATAAATAGATTAATTAATGAAGAATGATTAGATCTTTACTTGTGGTTTTAATAATTCTGATTGATATATATAATTAAAACATAGAATAAGAGAAAATAAGAATATATTATTAACATCAAATTAACTTTGCCTCTCTCTCTTCCATATTCATTAAAGTATGATAATATCATTATTATGTAATTAAAGTGAGAATTATGTATAGGTAGAATCTACCAAAGAACATAGATTTGCAATGAACTGATATTTATTAATCAAATTGAAATTACACAATACATTAATAAGGATGACATAATATAAATTATCTAATGAATACAGATCCCATACCTCCACCCAAAGAATATGCGATTCCTGAGGATTTTCATTAGAACATAAGAACTCGATTCCTCAACTTCTTTCGTTACACTGTGGGAGATAAAGCAAGGAATAGTGTAATTATGTTAATGGGTGCATTCAAAATCAATAAGCATGATGAAGGTAACTCCATAGTGACATTGTAGATTAATAGTATAGAGTGGAGTAGGAGAGCAATTTCCATTATTTGTTTGGAGTAGACTTTCTTAATTGTTATGCAATAATAGATGTTGATAATGGGAAATCAGTTGTATTTGTGCCCTAATATGATTCCAATTATAAAATGTGGAATGTTGTGTTGAACAATGACGAAATTAAATAAAAGTATAAATTAGACGAAGTGCTATATAATGATGACATAGAATCCTGGTTGAACAATCGACAACCATCATTAATTTATTATTTTTATGGAATTGATGATTATTCTCATCACTCATTACCCATACCTGAATAACCATTCTTACAAAATTATGATTCTGATTATGATGAGTTGTACTATATACTTACAGAGTGTAGAGTAAGAAAGACACCCTAAGAATAAGATATCATGAGATATATTTGTAAAATTAGCAGTGAAGCTCATGAATTGGTTATAAAAAACATAAGAAAAGGCAACAAAGAATATTAAATGGAAGCACTCTATTAATATCATACATTTATAAACCATGGCTGTCGTTTTACACCATATGAATGTATCTGTGCATCTGGTACAAATGGTTCTGTGTTGCATTACGAAGAGAATTCGAAAACGATAAAGGAAAGAGAACTGATATTAAATGACATGGGAGGCAAGTTCTATGGCTATTGTAGTGACATCACAGTAACTTTTCCCAGTGATGGGAGATTCACATAAAAATAGGCTATTATTTATAATGCTGTTCTTGATACTCAAAGACAAGTGCATAATTCTTTAAAGGTAGGAGTGAATTGGGGAGACATGCAATTATTGGCAGAAAGAACTATCACCAAACATCTGTTTAATGCAGGATTAATAAAGGGATCGATGGAAGATCTTATTAAAAATAATATATGTAGATTATTCTTCACACATGGACTAGGTCATATGTTGGGGTTGAGAACTCATGATGTCGGAGGATATAATAAAGGTACTCCTCCCAAATTACCAGGTAATATATCCTTTATTCAATTAATTAGAATTATCTTAATTACAGTTTCGTAGAGATTTGGATGTGGGAATGATATTTACTAATGAACCTGGAATATATTTCATAGATTTTATCTTACAAGAAGCTTATAAAGACCCTAATAAGTCGAAGTATTTGAATAGGGAAAGAATTGAAGAATTTATGCATGTAGGAGGTGTGAGACTAGAAGATGATATACTATTGACAGCCAATGGCCCAGAAATACTTAATGATGTACCCAGAACCATTAAGTAAGTTGAGGCATGTTGGCGAGGTGAAGATTGGAGACAAATAAATGATTGAATTAATATTTAATATTGATTGTATTTCAATGCTTTAGCAGTTATTATTTTGTGTAAAGAGATGCTTTTAATGTGTGAATCTAGAATTGGTAATGAAAAAAGACATAACTTATTTTGATGTGATTTCTTAAGTAAACATCTTATAATCATTGAATGCATATATTAATTTCATAATTCGATCTCCATGAATTTAACAAACTAGTGCAAACCAAAATACAAATAGGATATCTTGAATACTACTATTATTATCACAGTACACATAAAATACAATTGCCAAATAGTTTATGCCAATTGGCCTTCTTCTTGTAAGTCTTTTAAAGCATCTTGCTTGTTCTCCTCATTTTGATATGCTGTTAATTTAGTCAATTCTTCTTAAAAATTGTAATAATAAATTTATACTAATTAGCCCACACTATAAAGGAGTATTAATAAATAAATGTGATAATATATGTATCTATTCAAGTTTTTATTACTTCTGAAAAACAACACTATTAATTGGATGACATAGGATGCTGTAAAAATCATATAAAATGCCAATGATATTCCAATGGATTAGTACACCATTTTAATGGATTGAGCAGAAAAATCATTCACTAGTTTGTAAGAGTAGTTGCTCTAATTTTGCAAGATTTCTTAGATCGAGTATTGCAATCGATTAAAATAAAGTATTATTGTGATGTGATGTAGTGCAATTAAAAGTTATTTTAAGTTAAACATTTTTAATTAAATGAAATAACCATTTATAAATCACAATTATAGGGTTTAATTTAAGCATCCTATCAACATCCAATAAGAAGGTCTCATATAAGAAATAATATCTTGTCGCATTTCACTATTCAAAACCATTGTATTTGCCTTTCTATCCCTCATCACTTGTGGCTTACTCTATTTAGTTACAAGGTGGGACTTAAGAATTTTCCTATTTTTCCGCGCCAAGAAGTGTGTTCCCAATTCGGCAACTCACTTTTTGATAATTGGACAAGGTAAGCAAATTCGTTAATGTCTTTTAGATTAGTCCCAAACCCTGGTTAAATCGAATCGTTCTAAAGATGGAATTTTGTTTATTGAATATCGATTATACAGGTACTAATACACAGAATTTGGATTCGATCCTATAGAAACTAAATATCAGACCATGATCTAGTAAGATATAAGGCAGTAAACGATAAATCGAATTGAGTAGCTGGACATATTTGGATGCAATAACACAGAAATACCAGACAAAGGAATCACTAAGACTCTTATTGACGAAGTCTTGAGCCCGTTCTATATCTTTTAGGTAATTATCAATGAAATTCTAGTTTTGTTCTGTTCTGCTGTGGTTTTGGGCATCATATCAGCGATATGCAACAGTAATTTTAATTACATCATTAATTTCAATATTTATTACACTTTACGAATAAAGAAGGAGTTTCTATCGCTTATAGTAATTGTCCAAATTTAACATTCCAGTTCAAATAATAGATGAAAAATAAGTGAAGGAAATTGAATCAATAAACTTAGTACCTGGTGATAAGTTGGTAATCAAGGATGGTATGATAATGCCATGTGATGCAATTCTATTAAATGGTTAGGTCATATTTAATGAGGCTATGTTAACAGGAGAATCTATCCCTGTTTTGAAGACTGAGCTTCCAAATAATAAAGAAGTTTACGATCCCTAGGATTCAGGCAAATAATTTACCTTGTTTGCAGGAACAACCTGTATGGAAACAAAAGGTTCAGAAGTACTTGCTTTAGTAACTCAAACAGCTTTTAATACTCAGAAAGGATAACTAATTAGATCTATAATGTTTCCGGTTTAAAACTCATTTAAATTTTATGCTGATTCAATGAAATTTGTTGGAATAATGGCAATTTTAGCAGTGATTGGGTTCATAATAACAGTGCCTAATAAAATTGAATATCTCTTGGATGACTCAATATCAACCTGGGAATTCATCAATGAAGGTCTGGATTTGATTACAATAACTGTTCCCCCAGCATTGCCAACCTGTTTACAAATAGGTATAAGTATAGCCTTGGCAAGATTAAAGAGTTCTAAGATATTTTGTATTTCACCCTAAAAAGTGAACATCAGTGGGAAAGTAACCATAATGTGTTTCGATAAGACAGGAACTCTAACAGAGGAGGGATTGGATATGTATGGTATTCGAATGATAGAGAATCAGAGATTTTCAAAGATTGTAACATCAATAGATGCTAATACAGATGTTAATTTTATCAAAGGAATGGCTACTTGTCATGGGTTATCGTAAGTGAAAGGTAAGTTAGTGGGTGATCCTTTGGAATTGAAGATGTTTGAGTCCACAAATTGTGAATTAATCGAAGAGAAGGATGGTAGAATAAGGATTAGAAATGATGATAGAATCAATGTGGAAATCGTAAAGAGATTCGAGTTTTCATCCAAATTGCAGAGAATGTCAGTAATAGTCAAAGAGAATGGATAATACATTGCATATATGAAGGGATCGCCTGAGAAGTTAAGGTAGTTGTGTAACAACTAGTCAATTCCATATAATTTCCATTAGGTGTTGGATTTCTATGCTCTGAATGGATTTCGAGTATTAGGAATGGCATAGAAGTAAGTATCATAAATAGATATGGATCGCCATGAAGTAGAATCAAATTTAGACTTTATAGGATTTATTATAATGGAAAACAAATTGAAGCCAATTACAACCAAGATTATCAAGTAGTTGAAGGATTCTCACATCAGATCGATTATGGTAACTGGGGATAATGTATTGACTGCTATTAGTGTAGCAAGATAATGTGGATTGATTGAAAATTAGAGAGTGTATTTGGGAGAATTGAGTGAGAAGAAACTGAATGGAAAGTATTATGTATCTTGGAAAGACTTCGAATATAATTAGAATGAATTGAATGAAGACACTTTGGAACCACAACAATAAATTATTAATAATCTGAATGAAATTGAAAAGGATGTAGATGTTCAGTAGGATTTCGAATATTTAAATTAGAGATCATTCTCTAAAAATTTAGTGAAAAATAAATCTTTGCTGGAAGATCCACCTCCTGTTAACGTTTAAGT
This sequence comes from Paramecium octaurelia, assembly GCA_905182995.1. Lineage (NCBI taxonomy): Eukaryota > Ciliophora > Oligohymenophorea > Peniculida > Parameciidae > Paramecium > Paramecium octaurelia. The sequence goes on from CAJJDP010000096.1 coordinate 273,577, forward strand.
TGATAATATTAGTGAAATTTATACTGACGGAGATTTCATGGAAGAACAACCATGGAATGAAAATGAGAATTACATTTTGGCTATTTCTGGTGGTGCATTTATGCATTTAAATAAATACGGATCACAAGCAACTCTTAATAATATTCTTGAAAAAACAATTGTCTACGCTCGAATGAGACCAGAAGAAAAAGCTAATTTAATTTAATAGTTATAGAAACATAAATCATTGCCTTTAATAGGGTTCTGCGGAGATGGTGCTAACGATTGCGGAGCCTTGAAAACTGCTGATGCAGGAATTTCATTATCATAAGCTGAAGCCTCAATCGCTGCACCATTCACCAGTCAAATCTAAGACATCTCATGTGTTCCAATTTTATTAGCTTAAGGCAGAGCAGCCTTGACTACTTCATTCTGCTGTTTCAAGTTTATGGCATTATATTCAATGATCCAATTCATCTAAGTGACTATACTCTATCTTAAGCAATCAAATTTAACAGATAATCAATATCTTTACAACGATCTATTTACAATCTTCCCTTTAAGTATGACTATGGGATTGGTTTAGGCAGCAAAAATCAATAAATTTGTGCCAGGATCTTCATTAATAAGTTTCTCTGTATTGGGTTCAGTTATAGGACAAACTATTATTTAATTGGCTTTTCAATTGGGAGTCTATTTATTATTGTTGAAATAATCCTGGTTCATCCCAAATGAATAACTGAATCAAGAGGATCTCAATGATGACTCTATGAAGATTTGTTTTGAAAATACAACCTTGTTTATCTTTGGCAATTTCTAATACTTGATGATAGCCGTGGCCTATTCAAATGGAAAACCTTTCAGAAAACCATTCTATACCAATTTCTATTTCATAGGAAGTACAATATTTCTATTCATTCTTGCCATTGTGTTTCTTCTGATGAGAATTGATTACATTGATGACATTATGGGGGTATACTTTCCATTTTTATATTTATAGTTCATTTTCTAGAGCTACGATGATCAATACATTATGCCTGAATCCTGGACGACTCTATTAGGCATAATAGCTATCATTAATGCTGCAATTACATTTATTTATGAAAAGCTAGTTGTTCCAAAATTAGTATTCAAAACAAAAGTGCAATCAATACAATTCTGAATATTCATAATATTTATTAATGATTTAATAATCGGGCATCTCATTTCAAAGTCGTCAAGTACAATTAAGGGATCAAATCATTATGCTTGAGTAGAGAGCTTAAGAGATTAATCAAGACATCAAGAAAGTATAATCAAATTCCATTATTAGAAAAGAAAAACATAAGTAAGTCAAGATAGATAAATCAAATTAAAAATGCTTCAAAATCAAATTGACAAAATGAAATAATTGAATGAAGATTTGGTGAACTTATCGATTGATGTAAAATATTGTTATTTCTCATTTAGGATAAAAAATGGTAAAAATTGATAATACTTTTGGATATCATGTATTAAAATCTTGATAACCCAGAACATGAATAAGAAATTAATTAAGTAAATTGAACATCGATTCCCTAGTTAATCACTCAACTGTATTAAACTAAAATTGTGTCAACCGTATGGAATGACAGAGTTCTATAACCCAATAGATAAGCCATTGAGCCTTTTGATCAAAAAGCAGCAACTCAATAAGCTTAATTAGTAGATTAAAATTCAGCTGCTTATAAAATTAAAATGATGGACTTTAGTTACGCCGATAGACCCTAGAAAAATGATTATTATTAGCCACCTACTTTTAAAGAAAAATTGAATTTAAACAGCTTGTTACCAAAATACAAAATGCTGCCTCATTCAGTATTTAGTTAATTGAGCAGTGACACATTGTTCTATGTCTTTTATTATCATAAGGAACCTACTGAATAATTGATGGCAGCAAGAGAATTAATTAAGAATTAATGGATATACAACACCAAACATGGATTGTGGATGAAGAAGGATAAGCATTACTAATATGTAATATATGAGATTATATGATTTAGAAAGATGAAGAAAATGATAAAGTTATTAAAGGACCTTTCTTTTATTTTGAGAATGAGGGCAAGTGGTAATAGAAAAAAAAATAAGACTTTTCATTTAAGAAAAAGCATCTAATACAATATGAGATAATTTAATGAGTTTATGGTTGTCATCCTAAGAAATACTCTTACATTTCCATTAATATAATCAAATATATTTTTATAAAAAAATTCTATATTCTTATTGTTCTACAGGTCCTAACAATTACTACTAATCTATTCTAAAAACAGATATTTTAATAAAATTTTGTATAGATATGAATATCTAAAAAAGTTGTAAAGATCATTATAATCTTCTTTTAAAAGCAATAAAAAGGTAATAATAATAGCATCTTTAAATTTAAAAATATTTTTGATACTGCAATAATATACATCATTAACTTGTTTTTTTGAGTTCTTCTATTTCAAATGCTTTCTTCAAAGCCTCTTATTAATGTCTAGACTTGATTCCGACTTGACCACCTCCAATAGTTCTCAATAATTCATGATTTTCATTGTAATGTTATCTTAAATCTCTAGCCTTAATATATAGTGTAATTTTTTACTAAGTTGTCAAATTCAGCTTAATCCTCTTTTCTTACATCAGTTAATGCAACACAAGTGGCAGTTTTTTGATGAACTAAAGCTCCCAATCTAGCCTTGTCTAGGAAATGAATAAAATATACACTTACTTTTAACAAATGCAAATGGTACTTCTTATCTTCTGCATAATTATGGTAACCAGACAACTAATTCGATTGGGTCGACATCATAAGCAATCAAAACTAATTTGGCTTTTTTTGTTTCAACTAAGGTTGTCACATGATTCAATCCAAATTTAAGAACATTTACTTTTTTAGAATCTGTTTTTTAATTTTAAGTTTTTTGTTCAGCAGCTTTGATTAATCTTTGCTTCTTCTCAGTCTTGGTTTCAGGAGAGTATTTTTTCAATAAAGAATAAACTTTGGAACCTAATGTTAAAATTGTAATTTACTTTAATTTTTATCTAATGTTTTGCTGAATTAATGAATAGCTGCAGGTACTTTGATTCTTTGCAATAAAATCTTTTTTTATCTATGGAGGAGGATGTAACGAGGCCATCTGACATATCTTGATAAATCACGTTTTGGTTGAACATCATTTCCAATTCTAAAATTCTTAGCATCCTTAACAAAGAGAGGATTCTTCTTTCTGTCTGCAATCTTCTTAGAAATTTTCTTTGATTTATTGGTCTTTGGTGCTTTTGGCTTTAGTATAATAGATGAAATATTCATACCATAGTTAATGAAAATCTTTTAATATAATTTTTGAAAAAATTACGAAATTAAAATCATTAAAATCATAGATAAGATAAAGTAGCTGCAACAACAAGTTTCTTATTCTTCTCGATTCTCTGAAAAGTAGGATGTTATTCATTGATAAATCCTTTCAAAATAGCAATGGACTTTTCAAAAGACAATTTTGCACTCTTAAATTTCATTCTATCCAAATATACCAATGCTAGGTTGTTCAATACTAATGCTAATCCAATATTTTAGGAGTCCCTATAAATTTGGAATTGTCAACATACCCATACAAGCAAACGATTTATTCATAGAGTTCCATGGCATTAATGCTATTTCCTTAGAGATGGTTGATCACACCCTATAAATTGAGAATCTTGATGATGATTTAATGTTTTTCACCGTATCTATTTGAAATTGATATTGTGATGATTTTATTACAATTTAATGAATCCCTCTTTGGATTGATCCAAGTATTCCAAGGCGAAATCGTATTCCTTTTCAAGATAGTAAATACATCCCAAAGTATAATAGGCATCGTATATTCTTGAATCAGAATTGATGAGTTTACTCTGCAAAATTGACAAGCCTTCATAGCAGATCTTCTTGGCATCAACAAAATCATCTGTTTTTTTAGTATAAATAGATTACTTAGCAAAGCATAAACAAACGAGATTTTAATTAATAATTTTGCAACTTCCAACTTCCAGTTAACTTATTCATATTAGATTAATGCCTTAGTATAATTATCTAGACACTACAAATATTAATTATTGAATAAGTTGCATTATGCCTTTGCAATATATATTTTGCATTTTAAATCAAAGTCATTGATTTCGAATTAATTTAAACATTTGTCTAAACATCTAGAATTCAAATTTTCATTATTACTTTTAAGACTCACTGAATTGTCCAAACTCCATTAAAAGTTGAGATGCATAACACAGTGATTAAATGCAGATTATAATTAATACAGAAATCTACTATTAATCCTGGCATTATTTTAATTTCTCATTTCCCTCTCTATATGCATCCATCATCTTTTCCAGAGCCATTTTGGAATTACCATCTCTCATAAATGACAACCCAATTTGAATCTTTTGACTCAATAAATTGTCCTTCAGCAAATATTCAAAATTGTTAATTTAGTTAGAATATAAGGAAATTTGATCGTCATCAGATTTTTCAGTCCTTTATTCATCCTGATTCTATTCAGGAGTTTCATTTTGGGTTGGAGGGATAGTAAATTTGTTTTTCATTTTGACACTAGAATGCGAAGACGTTGAAGAACCTTGTTTATCATTATTCTCAGTTTGCTCAGAACTTTAACTAATCTATTATTATGCTTAGTTATACTATATCCATAGGTTTGTGTTGTTTAGAAAATAAATCATTTTTCTTTTATTGCAAAGGAGCCAATGCAAATTTATGTTATTTTTTAATCACTATACTGACTTTGAAACCATTTTATATCTTCTTTTATAAAAATCTTGCAGTCTTATCAATTCCTTCCTATTCTTGCTATAATTCATGAAAATCTAATATTTCGAACTCTTCCATTGTTCCAATAATTATTTTTATTAATGCATCAAAAAATCATATCAATTAATCTTAAAGTCTAATTCCAATTTGGTCATTTTCACATATCCATTTTAAATAATAAAGATCAGTAATACATTTGTTGTTTTAAAACACAATGAAGATTGAATCAATAATTTGATTCCAGATGAAATGAAGAACTTTAATTAAAATTTTATATTTTGATACTAATCAAGGGATATAATCCTTATGAAGAGATTGCAATAACTCAATAGGGTCTGCAAATTGAGCAAATTTATCTAACTTAAGATTTTAACTATTGTATTATCTAACATCTCGCACTGTTCTCAATGACATCAAATAATTTTACAAATATAGCAGCTCCTACAATCATTACAAACAAATACTTAATCCATTTTATTGTCGTAATAATTAATTATCGGAATTCCATTCAGGGGTTGAAGGCAGAAAGAATAAGCAGCATTATCCACCAAAACCATATCATTTAAAGATCTATTTCCAATCACTCTTAAATCTTTTATATATGCTCCTTCTTCAGTTTACATACAACTGTCTCTGAAAAATCTGTGAGCAATCACATTTTTATTAGGATCTAAGTAATCAATGACTACATTTGCATAGCAAGAATGTGAGGCTGTAAATACTATGATTTCAAAATGCTTATTCAAAGTCTACAGTACTTGTTAAGCATAAGGTCGGATATTAATTGAAGCCTAAAGATCTATTTCATATTGTACCTCTATAATCTCTCCAGATGGGAATTTTATTGGCAGAATCACATCTCCTGGAATTTGAGTTGATTCATTGCAATGGATTAGAGTTTCGTCTAAATCAAATACTATTGTTTTCTTATTTGTAGATGGCAAATTGACTTTTTTATCTTCAACGTTGCTTACGATTTTGACTGATTTCTAAAACTAGGATGCTTGCATAGTTTAGAGCAAGTGTTCTCTAATCAATTCAATAGGTCTTGTTATTTCAGGTTGCATATATCCTTTAATAATTGAGGAGATGTAATATAAAAAAGAAGACTCCACTGTTTTTTCTTAAGAGTTTTTCCTTTTAAAATTTGTCTTAATTGAACTGCCAGCCTTTGCTGAATCTGGCTTCAAGTTTTTAAAGTTGCCTTTGTTTTCTGACAAGGGAGCTTTGACCTAAGTAACAAAGGTAGATAAACTTGGTTTCTTAATTATTGTACCTTCAATGGAAGATTTGTATTCATTATTATTATTAACTAGAGTACTGGACTTTAATTTATTCTATTGTTAAGGAGTGAATTCCCGTTATTCCTTCTATGCTCTATTGGTAAAGTCAATTTACACGGACTTTTAGACCTAGATTGAATTCTGATTGTTCTATGTGTTTTATGAAAAAAACTTGGATGCTATGTTGTTTTTGGATTGCCTCTAACTATTATCAATGTGAGATTTGATGGAAGAGATTTTATTTTCCAAATACAGTAATTTATCTTATAATTTTTTATAGTCTTAAGGTGTCTATTTGGATTTGGCTGATGGATTTCTTTCAACATTGGCACGTATCTCAATATTCTCTTTTTAATCCTTGCTACTAAAATATTTGGAATAAAAGTTTTGATTTTGTTTTTGTAATTATATTGAACTTTTCATAGTCTACAAATTCTATTTCTATTGTGAACTGGATGAATTTGGTCTTTGCAAATCTTTGCTTGATCTATTCCCCAAATTTTTTTCAGAAAGTGGTCTTCTTATTTCAATCATTCTCAAAAGCTGTTAAAAATTAAAATATTTATAGTAATAAATCACTTTCAAAATTCATATTACTTCAGCTAAGATTTTTTGTTTGTTGAAAACCTCTTAAAAGGAGATGAGAACTACTATAACAGCTTAGTCCCCATAATCAATTTAGTCTTCAATTCCTTATATTTACTCGCCCTTGCCATGGCTGCTTACTCCTCTGTCAATGACAACTTATCCAACTCCTCCATAACCTATTCATTAACATTACTGAACTACATCTCTGTGTTGATGTTCCAATTAATCATTGATTCTCCTAGCCAATTCCAATTCATGATTCAACTCCTCAGTAGTTTCCAAACATTCCATATGCATCGACTTCAATCTCTCAATCTCATTCTTCTAATCAATAATGGTTTTCTCCTGATGCTTAACCGTTTGATCGAGTTGAATAACCTGGGCATTCAATTCCATGCAAGTGTCAGCCTCTTGCTAATAGTTTTTTTAATAAAGCAAGCTCTCCTGCTTAAATTTCTCCTTCTACTTATGCAACTCCTCTAGATCATTCTACAATTAAGAAATATAATTTTAAGCTTCTTGATATTGCATTCTTGTGTATTTGAGATTTTCATTCTTCGATTTGACTTCATTATTGATCTTGATATTCCAATATAATAAATACATTTTCTTAATCAGCCTTATAAATTAGAGCCTACTTTTCGAGATTATCAAATTCAGTCTACAATTAAGAACACTGCTTTTCTTTCTCATTTAATTTATCCAATACATCTTCATAAGTATTATTCAATATTTCTCTATCGTGCAATAATCTACCATTTAATACTTCCTATTAATTACCTTTTCCTTTCATCTTTGGCTGCTTACAATTCTGTTTCTAATCTAAGCTTTTCCTCATACAATTTCCTATTGTTTTCTTGCAATAATGTTATGTCACTTTTAACCCTTTGGTTTTCTTAAGATCTATGCTCTGTAATCTCCTTGAATGCCAAATTCTCTGCTTTCATCTCCTAATTTTCAATATGCTTATCAGTTAACTACGATTTCAAATTATCAATTTCATTTCTCAAATTAGCTATTGTCTTTAATGTCTAATCACTTCTATTTCTAAATTCCACTTCATTTCTCATCTTCTCTTCATGCAACATATTATATCTGCTATTAAGTATGATTTTACCTATGCTCTAATGATTTCAAATGTGTAGCCAATTCTTAGTAATCTCTATCATTTTGTTTCAGTTCAAAGTTCTCAGCCTTCAACTGTGAAATCATCAAATCCTTTTAATCATTCTCAAATTTTGCAGGAGAATAGAAGGGCTAATTTAGAAAGTTTTTTTGTGAATAAGACATTTTATATCGATAATATTTATAACACTGTTATTGTATGTGGATATATAAGTTCAATAATATAGTTTAAGATTCTGACAATATATAAAGTACATTCATATTTCTTATTAGACTCTAACTCATGTTGCGTAAGATTACCATTTCAATCAAACAACTCGAAAATACTCACACACTCCAGATGGCAATAGCATATATGTTGATAGCCTATTTTTTCCATGCTGTGTAGGCAACTTTTTATAAGCGCGGTCATTTCACTGTTGTCCCATAATTCATGTTTATCACTTCATTTGTTTCCTTTATAACTCTCTATCTTGTACAACTTAATTAAAATATGTATCCAAGAGAAAAGATGCCTCACATTATTAGATCTCAAGTAGGCATTGGTATTGGAACATTATTCTATTTTTATGGAGTTAAATTGATCTCCTTATCAGAAGCAGTTATACTGTTCTGTACAAATTCTATTTGGAGCTAAATAATGGTTAGTATAATGAATAAAGAAAGAATAACTAAATCAAGACTTTTTAATTCAATATTATGCATTATAGGTGTGATTTTAATTGCAAATCCTTCACTCAAATCATAGGATCAACTCTAGCATGTAATTGGATGCTTGTGCATCTTAGCTTGCAGCATTATTCAATCTTATGCTTTTATTATAATGAAATAAATTGGTACTGAAATTCCTTCCTCTGTTACTGTTACATATTTTCATGTCATCATGCTCTTTCTGTCAAGTTTATAATAATAATATGTAGCTACATTTGAGTATTTTGAAGATTACTTTTTCTATTCCTTAGGATTTAGCATCTTTACTCTTTTGGCCTAAGTGATTAAATTTAGAGCACAAACGATGGTTACTTATGATAAGATTTGCAATTATTCATATTCCTAAATGATTTACATTATCATCATAGACTTTTTAGTTTTTCGAACTGTTATGAGTACACTTTGTATTATTGGAGCCTTATGTATAATCACTGGGGTTTGTAAATAATTGAGAGAAGATAGAAAAGTAAAATGAAATTTATTTAATGTATCTTTAAACAAATCAAATAAACTTAGAATTCTATATCTAAAGGCTTATCCTAATATTTAATAATTAAATTGACAATTCTCTAAGATCATCCCAATTATATTGATTGTCTTATGTTAAACCTGGTTGTTTACACTTAAGACATTTTATGAAATTCATTTAAAATAAATTAATACTAAACTTACTATTATTTATTTGAGTATAAATATTTATTTACTTCCTTTTACTTACAATTTGTATATTACATTAGAATCAAATTAGCAAAATTAAAGAGGGGGAATACCAAATAAAATATTGGATTTTCTACTTATACCCTCATTTGATTAATTTACAAAATACGATCTTTATTGAAGATTTTAATATAATATCATTCTTAAATTTATAAGATTTGCTTGGCTCTTCCTTGATTTAATGATTCAAGTAAAGTACATGCCTTACAAATTTTATTTGAGGATAATAAATTGCATTTTTAGCATAGTTGCTTTTGTGGCATTTTCTAATTTTAGTTGGGAGCATCCAATTATTCACAAGAGTGGATTAAGTCAATTACTGCACTAGGTCTATAAAATACATTATATATAATTCAACCTAATAGCTTCTAAATTCTTAATTAATTCTCTAACATGTCCCCTAAAAGCATTAGGGGAGTAAGTGCATTCTGTACTGAAATAAATGAGTTTTTTATAATGAGCATACATAACGATCTCCTTCTCGTAGGTGTATTTAAAAGGTTTGCATCTAGGCAGAGTGGCAATCCCATTGTCTCCATCATCTCCTGTGATAATGGCAGTAGATTTTGGCAATCGAAATATATCACCTCTTAATAGATTCATCAGAAATGTCTCTGCCATATCATCTGCATTATGACCAGTGATAATTTTATCAACTCCTAATTGTATTGCACCTCTGTCTAATGCTTGTCTCCTAAAAACCCCACAATATGTGCAATTATTATTGAGACCGATTTATGCAACAACCTCATCCATAGACCAATTAAAGAGTTCTTTATATGATAGGATCTTTAAATCCAGCTCATATGTAATTTAATTCTATTTAACAGTTTCTAGTGAATCATCTCTATATCCTTTGATTCCTTCATCAATAGATAATAAGTATAAATGCAATCCATAATTATATTTCTTATTCAACAAAGTGATAACATGAACTAAGACTGTAGAATCTTTGCCTCCTGACGCAGCAATGGCAATCTTTTCGCCTGGCTTAAACATTTATGTAGATATGATTGTATGATGAATTTCATCCTCGAATGCTTAAAAGAAGCAATTTTGACAAATCAGGTTCCCAGTTTTTGGTCTGACCATGAATGCTTTCTGAACATTACAACTTTAGCAATATTTTACCATTTATTTAAATTATATATTGATTAAATATGAAAGAATTTATAAATATTATTAATGTTTAGTGCTTATTTGTGTATTTTTATTTAATAATAACAAATTAAATATTCATTGCTATTATTGTGATTGTGGTTATTATTAATATTATTCCAAAGATTGTTTTTCTACATAAATAACTCTTTATTAATCATTGTTCTTTCTTCTGTAATTGTTATTATGTTTATTATTATTATTATAATTATTGTTGTTGTTGTTATTATTATTTCTCCTTTATCCATTGTTATTATTGTTGTTGTTATGTTATCTTTATTTATAAAAATTGCCAAACGTATCGGTGTCAATCTGATTTTAGTTTCGTTGTTGAGTTTATCTATCTTATTTTTGAGTACTTGTAGAAAGAGAATCGAAAAACGAAGTAGGATTATATTTAGGTTTTCCCTCTTGCTTTTTAATTTTCTCTATTTCATTAGCTTTTTGGAGCATCTCATCGAAATCAAAAGCCCTAGGATTTGTTCCATTAGATTTTATTTAGTGATTTTATGGGAAATTACTTTAGAATTGCCCTCTTAAATCTTACTATTGTTCTATTTAGTCTATATTTTAAGGTGCTTGGAGATTTTATGTTTATTGGACTTAATTATCTTATTTGACATTCTCGAATTTGATGTCCTCAGATTTGTTCTCCTCTAAAGTCTTGAAGCCTTTAATTTCAGCTGCCTTGAACACCAAAATATCGTAGCTTTGTTAATTCGGGGGTATTTCATGATCTTAAATTAATTATTTAAAAATTACCAGGTCTTCTTCCTTCAGTTCCAAATGAACGGACATCCTTTAATGCAATCGTTTGTTATTGAGGATTAATTTAATAAATTGTACCCTCATATCTTATTTCTGATTTTGTGATAATGCTAACCTTTGAATTAAACACTTAAGCCATTTTTATAATTAAAAATAAACTAAATCTATATATATTGTACTATTCAAAAAAGTTCTAGTTTTTGGCATTTCCCCAATCATCAAAATTATTAACTTACTCATATTATTATTTATAATGTATTTTTGATATTAATGTAAGTGGCAACATTAATTGAATAAAGAGAATACGTAAGAATTTATATAATTAACATTAAAGTATATTAATTATAAGAAAGTAAATAAGACGATTATTTAATAGGTCAATTTCATAATCTATCCTTTTTAGGATTATTATTAATTAAATGTAACATAATAAAATTGATTAATTTATTTTACTTGCTAGACATAAAATGCATAAGAATATAAAGAAATCATTTAATTTTAATTTTTTTTTCAGCTTTATCAGCATTCTTTTTTTTAAATTAATCTAATTGTCTTAAAATGGATAGTTCTTCAGGCATAGATGGCCTAGGATTGGTGTAGAAATATTCATGTAATAAACTTTCCATAACTCCTATGCGTTTCTAGTAAGATTAAATACAACTTTTACTTCTGGATCCCAAGTTAACATTCTTGAGATCAATTCTAAGGCTTAAGGAGATGCATCCTTAATCACATTTTACAGATTTGGTCGGCAATGTTAAAACTTTTCTAGTTCTTTCAAGATTTATTTGTTTCCATTTTTGTGTAAGTCTGGCCAAACTGAAGCATTTGGATACCCCAACATTTCACACATTAATTGCAATTGATGAATTTCAGATTTACCCTATGGATAGATATCAAAATAACTTAGAGAATTGGAAACCCTCGATTGATTAGTTCTGCAAAAACACACCCAACTGACCATATGTCGATGGCAGTGTTATAGTTATTCATCTGACACAGAAGTTCTGGGGCTCTGTACCAAAGTGTGACTACTGGATTCGTATACTTTTTTTATGGGATTTCTGAAATTGTAGTAAATAATGATTACCAAATTCTCTGGCCAGACCAAAATCTGCAATTTTAACAATGCCATCATTAGTCAATAGGAGATTAGACAATTTGATGTCTCGATGTAAAATGAAGTTGGAGTTAATGTAGGCAAGTCCATTCAAGAGTTAAAGGACTATGCATTTAATCTCATTTTCACGAAAAGAATAATTATCTATTGATTATTAAAATTGTACCTATGAACATATTATCTACTAGAATGGCTAAGTCTATGGCACAGTATTCAAATACAAGATGAATGCTGTCTTTGATTGGTCCCACAGCTACTTCCTAAAAATGAAGAATTTATTTACTAATAAATTGACAACATTTGGATGTGCTGATAATCTTTACAATATTTTGATTTCTCTCAAACATGTTATAGGAAACCCTTCATTACTATCATGAATTTTAACTTTTTTGATAGCAACTACTTAATTTTTCTTTTTATCTTTGGCAGCATAGACAGTGCCATAACTTAGTTAAAAATCAATAATTATTACGTTCCTTCTCCTAGTTTGTCCAATCTTTCGAACTCTGAAATTGATCTGCAATTGGCAAACCAATGTTTTCTAATTTCATCATTCATAAATTCATTTTTTCTCATATTAATGCAAAAGTTAATTATAATTATAGTAATGATTAAGGAACTTTTATTATTATTATACTTTATCATTTTGGTATATGCATTTGCAAATACAAAATGTGGAGGTAAAAGATACAAATGTGGAGAAGAGAATCAGAACAATGTCTGTGTAAATGTGTCAGAGTATAGAGGTAAGGTTCATGAATTATCACCATGTGCCGATGATGATAAAACTTGTTTATGGCAAGACGCTGCTTATTAAAAACCTATATATTGTACAGACAAACCAGCAAAAGATAAGATTCTGCCAGGAGAAACTTGTAGTGGAGATAGCGATTGTTTATCTAATAGTTGTATAGGTGGAATTTGTTTGGGACTGAAATTGAATCAATAATGTTCAAGACATTAATAATGTGATGTTGGTTATTATTGTGATACTTATTGTAAAGAATAAGTTCAATTCGAATAATTATGCTCAAATGATTATTAATGCACTAACAATTGTGTGTGTAATTTGGGGAAATGCGCATATTACTATTCTCTAGAAAACAATATCAAAGCTGATAATCCAAAGGCATGTTACTATGGATATATCAATCCAAACAATGGAACTTGCCAAAATGGACCTCATAGTTTAACCAAGAGTAAGCCATGTGAAACTGATACTGATTGTATTTTATTAGATAGCAATGAGAAGTTATACGGTTATTCTGAATGTCAATGTGGATTCAATGCAGGCGGGTTTTCTTATTGCAGTTTGGCTGAAGGAGATCCTGAGTATTTGAAGATACTGGAATTATTCTAATGGTTATTGCAGGTTAATCAATATTGCCATACAATTTTGAGATATGGGCCTTGCTCTTCTCTTTATTTAGATGAGTACATCGATTATCAGAAGGCTGTAAAGTTCTATGAACTCTAATCATAAATCATGTTTAATGATGAATGCATTCAGAAGATTTATACTGATGAATATTGGGGCATCAACTCAGACAGATTATATATACTCTTAATTATTTTATTATTATTATAATGAGACTTAAAATATATATTTAATTTTGAAATTCAAATTCAAAAAGTAATATTTTAATTAATAAAATGTATAGAAGTTAGAGGTTGAGAATGAAATCATAAAATCATTTATCTATTTCTCCTCCAATCGTCAAAAGAAGGTTAAGGAATAAGAATGAGTACAGCGAAATAGTCGAGCCCACCGATAAAAAGAAATAACATCTCTTATAAGATATTGCAGCAACCAAATAAAAGAGCTTAACCAATTTCGCCTTGACAGTTACACCAAAATATGCTTAAGAGAGAGATTATGATGATGATGAAGATATTCTATTTCATGTAATCCCCCCCTATTAATCTTATAGTCTAAGGGTAAAAAAAGACCTTGGTCTGAATAGGAGGATAATTTGCTTATCAAATTAGTATAAATGCATGGTCCACAGAAATGGACATTCATTGCTGAGCACTTACCAGGTAGAATTGGCAAATAATGCAGAGAGCGTTGGCATAATCATTTGAATCCATAAATCAAAAAATCACATTGGGGTGATTATGAAGAATGGATTCTCTTCTTATCTCATCGAGTAATGGGCAACAGATGGGCTGAAATGGCTAAATAATTAATTGGACGAACAGATAATTCCATTAAAAATCATTGGAATTCAGCTATGAAAAAACGAATCCCTGAAATGGAGGAGAGATTGAAGGATATTCGTAAAAGAGGAGGTAAACTGATATAAATAATTTAGGAATGTCCAATTAAGAATTGATGAACTCTTTTACTTCTCTTGAAAGATAACTACTATAAAAACTACTCTCATCTTAATAGAATGGATCCATGTCTCCTAGATCTTATTCCCCAAATAATATACCTAGAAGAAGAACCAATAAGCAATAAAATTACTTAAATCCCAACTCCGTTAATTCTTATATTTCTAAAATGATGAATGAAATCAAAATTGACGGAATTGAGAGTTTTAATATGGAAAATAAAATGCTCAAAAAAACCGCTAAAATTGTAGATTCCATTTTTTGGAATGAAGACAAAGTAGATGATATCTAAAATAATTTATACGAGTATATTCAAGAAAAAGTAGGCGCTCATGGTTACGATCAGGATGAGAAAGTAGATAGATGGATTAAAAACTTTTGGATCATGTGTTAAGATGTGTTTACTGTTTCAGTTATTAAAGACTTTTTATCACAAAGACCCTCCTTTTATTACAATTACTTACATAAATACAAATAGGATGCTGCTAATCAGGTTTCAAAGAATTTGAGTAGAATTTATGAATAAACCAATAATAGTGATGAATATTAATTGCCCTCTCTAAATCAATTCAAAACCCCTTTGAAAGAAAAGGTTGATCCCCATTAGAACAATAATAGTAATAATAACAATAACAACCACCCAAATAATGATACAAACAGTCCTAGCAATCTCTGTTTAGAAGTCAAATATGATGATCATTTTCAACATCAAATTGAGTCACCCTCCAAGCTACTCAACCTCCACACCCCAAAACATCAGGCTCTGCATTAGTCTAATAAGAAAACACCAAATCTCAAATCCGAAAACAAAAGCTTGATTTAGCATTCTTAATTTAAAGATAATTTAAGTTTGAGCAAACTAAAATTTGAAACTACTCCACTCAAAAAAAACTCCGCTTTCAAATTTTACAATAAAATACAATAGCACTAATAGTAGTAGCAACATTGAATCATATATTTTGTTTTTTTTAATTAATTTATAATTAAATATAAGATATATTTGTCTATCATTATTGTTAGCTAGATTATTAGCTCTTTTTGACCGTTCCAAAATATCTATCACCAAAATTTCCAATGCCTGGTGCTAGATAATTGAAATCTTTTAATAAAATTGGATCAACTTGAGCTGTAATAATCTTCATTTTTGGAAATTCTCTAAATAATTTCTCTATGCCCTACTCACAACTCACCAGAGTTAAAAATGTGATGTTTTCCTATTTCACACCTTGGTTTTTTAGGATCCTCAATGCCAATGTAGCACTATTACCTGTAGCCAACATTGGATCCATTAATATAACCTACTATTCTTTGATATTAGATGGTAGTTTCTAAAATAAATAGGAAGGCAAGGCTGTATCTTCATTTCTCTATATCAATATTTATCCTATAGATGCTCCAGATACTGCTTTTAAGCCTTCAAATAGAAATGCATTTCCTGATCTTAAAATACTCACAAAACATATTCTATTAATAGAATTAAACTTACTCTTCATCTTCAAATTTCACTTCATGAGCATCATAATATCCTAAAGGAGACTTCTTAACATGCTTTTTCTTTTCTATTTATGAAATTGCCTATTCAATAAGAATTCTAATTAAACGATCTGAATTTTTTCGGAATTCCTAGCCTTTATTTATCACATTACCACAGTATCGGTTTCTACATCTCTGATTATAGATAATATGTGTTCAGTGTAGCTTCTGTCAATTATTGATAAGTTCTGATGTTTCCTTAATAATTTATTTAAATCCTATTCATTAAGAAAATGATAATGTGGCAATTTATCATCCTTAATTGACTAACATAAAACATATGTTGTATTAAATAATGAAAGATTGAAACCAATTCTTAGTAAATTTTTAAACATTATATATTTATTATTATTTTAGCAAAAAAATAAATTAAATAGATATTCAAGATTCATTCTAGTCCCTTTAAACATCATAAATTCATCTTTTTAATTTATCAATCCCCCTAATCTAATAATTATTCAACCACTTTTTGGTCATATTTCTCTAGTATTAGATGAAGAGTATTTAATAAATAAGTTAATACTTGGAATAGTAACAATTAGAATCAGCCAACATAAATATTTTTACGAACTATAACTTTTTTAATTCTTTTAAAGGTTAAATCTTCGTATACTGAAATTAACTTATATTTATTCTCCTCCAATATTTCAAAGCAATTTAGTTTCATTGATAAATTTGAATTCCTTAAACTAACAAAAGTGCTTTTCTAAGATATTTACATAGCTGTTATTTTAAACTTATATAAAATCAGATTCTATATGATACAATTCAACAAAATATATAATTCTTTAAATATTATATTTAACATTTATATTGTTAAATTAATATTGTATAAATATTGCTGATCCTTAACTTGAATAATTTAATTGGCTATATTATGTTAGAAATATCAATTTAAGGATGTATTGGTAAGTTATGTTTAGAGCATTTTATTGATAAGAAATGCTGAACTGTTTATTTTAGAAATATTATGATTCTTTGCTAATAATTCATTTATACTTATTATAAATATAAATCACATATTTACTGAATATATTATTAGTGTTCATCATTTATGATAAATATTTAGTTTAATCAATCCTTAACATGAGAATATATAAATTTTATTACTTCCGTAATTCCCAAGCAATTTATTGGCAATTTACACAATAATATTTAAAAAATCCTCAAATATTAGAGTGTCAGAAATAAATTTTTTTAAAGACTTTTTATGAATAATATCAAATCAATTTTAAGATTAAGAGGACTTTTCCAAAGAAACCGAATAATGAGAATCACATTTTGAATGAAATTTATTTTTGGTTTCTATTTTGTATAAGCAAATACTTTTAATATGCGAATTAGAATATTTTGAGTACAATGTTTGGGCTCTCTCCTAACACTGGATCAATTCATGGTCCTTCCAGGGGAATCTTCTATAAGTTTTAATTTTCTATATAAATAATTAATAATACTCCATAATCCCTTGCCACAATAATTTTGAACAATTATTTAGTCATATTTTAAGTTTTCTCTTCATTTTCATTGATACAAATTTCCTTGAATTGGGCTATTGATTTACAGGAATAATTACTTAAAAATAAGGAATAATATTTGGAGAACCTTTCTGACTCAAATAATCTTTTTAAATAATTGTCATTCATCGTTTTCATCTTAGAATCTTTTCTAAATGGAATCATATCGTCAATCGATTCTTACAAATGAGATTTCATGAATTCTTCATCATCGGAGAAGAACGAATTATAAAACATTCTATCCCTCTCTTCAGCTGTAAATCCTTCCTTTTCTTCGTAGTGAATTTGGGTTTTGATAAAGAGAAAGCATCTCCTGATTATGAATTTGGTCATTTCTTCTTTTGTTTTATTGATTAAGATATATCGTTATTTAATCAAGTCTGGAAGGTCTTTTTATAAAGATGACAAGGTCTACAATTTAAATACGATGATATACTCTTAAATTTTCAAACACAAATTCATCAAATACACTATCTTTCAATAAGGAAATATTTTTGGATAGGTATATGAGGAGTAGCTTCAATTCTTTTTCAGCTGCTTCTTCACATTCTACTGTATTACTCATTAGTCTTGATTCAAATAAGTATGGCTCTGGGAATTGGGAGGCCTGATCACAAGTTTCCTTTTTGGGAGTTTGTAATGCATACGTGGTAGTCGGTAGCATATAGAACTATTAAAGATTGAGTGATGGATAATTCAGATACTATGGGACATATAATAAAGGAAGCATAAGATTATTTAAAAAAATTAGGTGTAAAATAAAATATCTTTTTTTTTATTTCGAAATAATTCATTCAAATGGCATAGTAGTCAGAATTAATAAATTATATTTCAATTCAATTAATATTTATATAAATAACTATAACTACAAACTGCATAAATTGGTAATAGATTAATAAAATTAACCTCCTGCGAATTGCAACATATTCGAAAATGAAATTCTTACATAAATGAATAAATCTACTTTTTTCTCAGTTAAAATGACATAAATTAATATCTGTTATATAAATTATTATATTAAAGTATAATGAATACATGTGATAAACCAATAATAAAATTACTGATAATTGGGGATTCCGCTGTTGGCAAAACTAACATTCTGAAGAGATTTTGTGAGAATCAATATACTCAAAGCTTTGTATCAACAATAGGTAGATTAATGAATTTAAATTTAGAACAGGCATAGATTTCAAATTTCGAGATTTAGAAGTAGAAGGGAAACTCATGAGATTGCAAATTTGGGATACAGCTGGTTAAGAGAGATTCAGAACCATTACTTCAACTTATTTCAAAGGAGCAATGGGAGTTATATTGGTCTATGCCGTAAATAATCTTGAAAGTTTTCAAAACATCTAAAATTGGATGAATTAAATAAAATAAAATGCATGTGAAAGTGTGATTGTTGTGTTAGTGGCCAACAAATCCGACCTAAATGATAGAGTGGTTCAATATGAATAAGGTAAAAATTTAGCTGATTCTTATGGCATTAAATTTTTTGAGACTTCTGCCAAAGAAGGCATAAACATCATTGATACTTTTTAATGCATTTCTAAATAAATTAAAGATATTATGTCATTAGAAGAAAAAGTATAAAATATTAAACTGGAATAAACAAGTTAACAAGCCAAATCCAATTTCTGTTGTTGATTCTATAAATTAATATTTATTTAATAAGAGAATTAACATAAATATTGTTCAATTCAAATAAATTATTTTAAGAATTTCTTAGCTCCATCCAAAGATGTAGGTATCTTTGGTTTTGGAGCAATGCTTGATTTTTCTTCTTATGTGGTAATTTTTAGCGAACCATAAGATGTAAGTTAAGTACTTTTTATAAACAGATCATTTTTGTTTCTGCTTGATACGATTAATTGACCTAATGTTTAACCTTGACATTTTAAAGCCTAAGGTGATGAACCTGTGATTGAGGTATGAGTTTTGCCATTCTACAAACATTCGGTTTTTTATGAGTTAGAATAAGTCTTCTTTTATTTTTATATCACTGATTAAGCATTGTAAATTAATTCAATGAGTTAGTTCTTTTCATCAGTAATTAGTTAGAGACCTGAACTTCTTAAATTATTATTGGGAGAATTGATCTATGATTAATTTTACTATTCATAATGCAATTAATTTTCGAGATTTTGTTCTTGGTTTGATAATGGCTACAATTTGCCAAGATGAAGATTTCTATAGTTTAAGAGTTAGTCTTATCTATTAAATTTAAATAGTTTCTCATTGCCTTTTCTGTCACTACATAATTAAACAAAATGAGACTCCTCTTTTAATGATTTTACTCGATTTGACGCTCCTTTTAAATATTACCTTTTGTAATTTGTTTTGGTTGGTGGCAACCTTTGAAAGTCCCTATAGCTTGATGTTCCAGTAGTGGAGGCAGTTCGAATTCCTCTTAATTCTTAGACTGAAACTGAGATTGTATTAAACATGTTTATTTTAATAATTAATATAATTTGGCACATTCATAATAAACATGATAATCATTCATGAGCTGAAAAGACTTAGAGTTTCTAATATTTCCTTTTTGGCTTCCTCTAAATCTGTCTGAGCTTATTCAAAATATAATGAAAAAGCCCCCAGTAGCTTTGGATAGTCCTTGTGATAATCATGTGCTTTTTCTTTTAAGATTTCTATCCTTCTTTCATCCAATAACTTTTCTCTCTCAAATTAATTCAAGGTCTAAAGAATGAGTTCTAGGTCATAAATTGATTGTTGATACCTTATTGTAACAATTTTGATATGCTCTTTATACTTTCAACAAAATCTTCAATATTTTTGTTAAATAGATACAATTCAAAGACTCCTTTTATTCTTTATTCATTTCTCCTCTAATTAATAACAGATAGCATATAATCATCTATTTTTAGGTGTCCTTCTTTTTATAATTTCTTCAACAAATCTTCAAATTATTTTTTGATTTAATCCTGTTGACTTAATTTTCTTACGGCAGAAATAAATCCATTTAAGTCTTTATCCTACAGATACTCTTAATATAACTCAACAATTTTCATATCTCTTTATTCATTTGGCATATTCTCTAATCGATTCTTCTCTTCAGCTGAAAAATATTTCCTTATTTGCAATAAAATCTCTTTGGCAGTTAATTGATTCTTATTTGGCTCAATTTTTGGTTACTGATCCATGTCTGTATTAGGTGAGTTGATCTATGTATAATAATTAATCTCATACATTTGTGAATTTTGAGTATTATTTTATTATTATCTTTAAATTTTCTAACATATCCTCTGCATCTTGATTCTACAAATAAGTTTCAAAAGTTCCTAGAACCTACACATCATTATCCATAAACATTTTTAATAAGAAATTTTTTTCATTATCTTGTAGATGATTTTATAATGTGAATTATCTCACTTAATTCATAAATAAGTTATACATCTTAATTTTTCTATAATCATCCTTTTTAATCTATTATTCTGATAATAATTTTCTAATGATATAATCAAAAAATTACATAAGTTTAGTTCTAGTGTTATTGATATTTCTAGAGGATTGCCAACCTTGAACAATTTCATATAATTATTAATTATGTTCTGAAAACAACAATTCAACCTGTCTAACTTTTGGTTCATCCAAATCCATATCCCAAAGCATATCTTTAAATATTTATTATAATTCCTTCTCCTCTTGAAGTGAATAAAATTAGTCTATCCTTCCTAAATTCGCTTGTCTTTTTTCTTTTTTAGTTTACATAAAGTGTTCTTCATTAAAAATAATATCTTTAGCAGCAAATTCTGATTGACTAATTCTCTTTTGAGCAGACATTTACTCAGATCTACTCATGAGGTCGTTTTTTTAAATGATTGGTTATTGAATTTCCTAAACAGGTTCTTAGATTGGTTATTAGTTTTCAAAATTTTAGTCTTTTTATTATGGAATAGGTTAAGTTTAATGTAAATGTATGACTTAATTTTCATTTTATTTTTTATATTATTATTACTACTATTATTATTATTATTACTATTGCAATTATTATTACAATTGTGATTATTACTATGGTTATTACTATTTTTGTTATTATTATTATGGGGGTTAATTGTCTTACAATTAGAAATTTGGCATTAAAACACTATAAGGTGAAGGAGCTTTTGGAAATTATTTAAATAATATGATCTCTTTTGACTATTAAGTTTATTATTTTTCAGGTTAATTAAGATTTTGATTTTAACTTTATACTGAATTGATGGCTTTTCTTAGATCATTTATAAATTATTCTACATTATTTTAGTATCTAAAGTGTTACAAAACAGCATAAATAGATCCAGAATGACTATTTCTATATTCATGAATCATAGTAATTTCGGTTAATTTGAAATTTTACTGCAATAATTCGTTAAATTTTGAATCTGAATAAATCTACAATGGTTTAAGAGAAGGCTATTCTCCTCCTCGTTGCATTTTGTTGTATAAATCTGTACATAATTACAATAAAACTTGATCTTACTGATTCCACAACACATTGATCATTCCAAATTATTCAGAGGTGTAGCTGTAATTATTTCTTTCAATAACTTTGTTTTTGATATCTTCTAATCGTTATATCTAATTGTTTTGAGTAGAATCTTGTTACATAGAACGATTTGACTCTTGGGAGTTAATATTGAGTTGCTATTAAGGTTTAGTCTGACGCTTGGTTTGTTTGATAGTTTAGAAAGGAGACGTTGGTCTCTCTTAATAGGTGCAATTCTCAACAATTTTATTCAATTTCTCACACAATTATTGAATGTTTATGGTGTTCTACAAATAGAATTGCAAGACCTAAATGATTTCTTTGTTCTCTTCTATTAATAAACGCTTTACTAATCTTGCCATAGTGACATCTAATATTTCCTTTTCTTCTAAATCACCCACTAAACCAAATAGCATATCTTATTAACTGATAATTGATTCATTTTGATAAGCATTACTTTATTATTATTATGATTAATTTTATTGTTAATATCGATAATCTTCAAAGTTCTCACTACCTCTCGAGGGAGCTCTTTGAATGAGTTTGGCTTAAACTCTTGTGATTAATTTTGAAGCTCCAACATTTTAATTCATATATAAGGAATTATTAGACATTTGGGATTCCTCCACCAATTTACGTATAGATTTGCTTCTTCTTTTATCAGGAGATTATTGAGATGAGATTTAAGATTGCTATTTAATATTTGAAGTTCTTGTGCTGGTGCCTTATAACTTGGCTTAAACAAGTTTATGAATGATTTCATCCATTTATCTCATTTTTTTATCATTGTTCAACTAAATGGAAACAATTTTCTTAGATCCCTTGTAGATCCAAAGCAATTTGTTATAGAAGTCGCTTTCCCTTACTTAATCTTGTAATCTATTGCTAAATGAATAGAAGAAGTTAACCCAATTGTTGAAGTTGTTGATCAAGGGTTCGAGAGCACATAGAAAATCTAGCCCTTAATAATCCTTTTCATCAATCAAGTAAATGCAGGTGTATTGATCTCCACCCAGAATCTACTGGAATTCTTCCAAATCATAGATGAAATCAATAAATGAAAGCTTATTATTGTAATCTGACATCTAACTATATTTTAGCGATGTTTATAATAGTTTGTTATCATTTGAATTTTAATTCTCTTCACTAACGATAGTGTACACATTGCATCTTGAGTAATACAACTATTATATAAATTATGATAAATCATAGAAGTTGCCTTGAAATTAACAATTATTATTACCGTCTTAATCAATCAATCCTACTATTCTGTTTTTGATACCGAATAATTAAACCAAAAGTATCTACAAAGATTGCACATTTACTCGTTTATCCAAATTTATTTGTTTAACCTTGTTCAAATATTTGAGGGTGAGTAACATTAAATAATTAATATTTGTTTTCAAATATAATAAATAATATAAATCATAAATATGAATCTATTCTCTTATTGCAAATGCTATATCATAATCATTTGTTTTTAAGCTATTCCAATAATTATTTATTGAGTTTTGATTAGTTTTACGAAAATTAATATTCAAATTCTAATATTTTAATTAATGTTATCCTATCAATAAAATAAATAATCTAAAGCACAAATATTTGATTATACTCATAATGCTATTTGAAGAAGAGCTTATAAAATTTGAATCATTACAGATTCATTATCTTCATTTATTCTGCAAATTCTAAAGAAAATAATTAATGATTAATCTTTATAACAATATAATCTGTTTAACTTAATAAGTATTTCAGAAATTTGAATCTAAATTTTACTTAAGGTTTCTTATTAGAAATAATAATAATTTCAATATTTTTGCATTCTAACTTCAACAATATTAAATAATTAGCAGTATTATATCAATATATCTAAATTAAATATCAATGTGTTTGATTATTGTTTAGGAACATATTCGAATAAAATTTGGATTGAGATTACGAACTCCCGAAGGATGGCTATCTATTTTGATTGATAAAATTGGGTCTGATTTAAGATTTCACATGTTAATCTTCTTCTTAATCTTGTTATTCTTGTTATTATTTCTTAGCCTACCAATTATTTAATCTATTTGGATATAGATATAAACTTTTTACCTTTCAACCATGACTTCTATATCCTTCTGATGCAAAGGTGACTTAGCAGGAGAATCAGGCTCATTCATTGAGTTGCTCAATTATTCAGTCAAATCTACGTACTGATGTACGGGTATGGATGCCTTGATTTGCTATTGAAAACAATATAAATAAGTAATTACATCATTTATAGCAATAGGTAATTGATCGGAATCTAAAATATTGGGATTTGGAGTTTATTGATGTGATAATTCATATTTACTATCAGTGGCATTAGTTTTCGATTTGAATTAAGACACTTCTAACTATTATTAGCGTTGATATTCTTAATACATGGAACTAGTCATGTTTTTAGTATAATAAGGTCCAAAATTGCTAGTGTTTCTTTTAGATTGTTCTAATGATAGAGAATGAAGAGCATACAAATAACATTTTCGCTGTTTTTTCTGACCTGATACAACCTCTCAAATACAGAGGAGTTATTCAATTCATGTGTTATTCTGTTGGCATTGTTGATAAGTTCTCTTGACTATAAATAAATGAGGATTAAATACTTCATCATCATATATTTGTTGTCTTTTCATTTGTCTATTTAAATTCCATCGGAATAGATCATTTATGGATCTCTATAGATTTGCAGATTATTTGTTAATCTAGAATAGATGGGGATAATACCTCTGGTTTGAATTGGTATGATTCAAGTTTAGGTTTCTCCTTGATTCTCTATTTTGAAGAGGGTCTGAAAGAGTTTTTGGCTAGGATTTAAATGCGCAGAAGCTCTTCATTAGTCAACAATAATCTTTAGGAGGTGTACTTTTTCATAACAAAATATAAATTTTATTTCTCATTATTAAAAATGAGTTAAGATATATAAAATAAAATAAAGCCAGTTTCATTTGAGGTCATTCGATTATATCAAAGAATTCTTAGATTGTAGTTTGTCTTCTAAATCTTCTTTATGGTACTGTAAACCAGTCTTTACCATAAATTTTTTCAACATAATCAGTAAAGGTAATTAATTAATATTGCTTATTATCTTTATTTTATTTTAATTAAGTATTAACCGGAGTGTTGTTATTAAAGAATTCATCAACATCATTTTTCACTTCGATTTTCAAAGTAGGTTGAGATGAAAAGTTTTCGTTTCTTCTGAAACGAAAAGTTTTATATTATTGTTGGGGTTCTTGGATATTATCCATATTATCCATTTTAGATAACATTTTTTTGAGATTAAATTCTGATGGTCTATGAGTTCTTAGAGTATTTTAATTTTCCATCAAATTGTCAATACTGTCTAATTTCATGGGCGAATAATTTAAAGAGACTTTAGACTTAGACTTATCAGGTGATTTCAATGGAGAGGAGAATAAGGTTTCTTGATCATAATCAGTATTGAATAAATTCCTAGTAATTGAGGAGAGGTTTGTTTTCCTGTTGGTCATTTTAATTTTATAATTCCAAATTTTAATATTTATGATTAACATTCTAATTATGCTTATCCTATCGGGGATTTAATATCACATGTAATATTTAGATTAAATTATAAACAAATATATACAATCTATACATTATCAATAGCTAGATGATATTGATTCACTATCTACCATTTCTTAATTGATAAGAATTAGACTAAGTTATAGTCAAATAGATATAGTATAATGTTTAAATCCTTACTTTTCTCATAAATATCTTTTATTCATCTTATTCTATAAGAATAAATTCTAACAATCTAAACTAACCTTATTCTTTTACTCTCTCTCGATTCCTATTGTTTTCAAGCTCGTAAACCTTCTAAAACCTTTTTTTATCATGTTCTAAAAAACTGTTATTTTAGAATTCAAATTTTATTTATCACAAAAATCTTTACATAATTAAGTATTAGCTCATTTTGCATATAGTAGATGATTACTTACTATTTTAGCATATTTTAAGTGAATTTATAAGTTGTAATTACGTTCTCATAAATGGCTGTTGTGGATTTTGATTTGTCTTAGAGAGATGGTACTTGAAAAAAATGTTTGATATATTTATACTTTGTAGTACGTAATAATTTACAATACTTTGGATATATTATTATTTCCATATGATTTTTAGGATTATCTAATATAATTTATTTTATAATTATTGTGGTCTAATTTAATTTAAAATCCTTTGAAATATTGTAATATATAATAAAGAATGATTGTCAACCAAATAATAAATGAATCATTCAAAATCGACAAAAAATAAGTTCAACATTGAAGATTGTTCTGAATCAGAGTAGGAAGAAACACAAAGAAAATCTTTGAATGCTTAATCTTAATCCTTATTTTAAACATCCCTCTTTGGTGGATTAGACTCTTCAGTTAAACAATTTAAAAAGAAACCAATAGTGAAAAAATCTATGACAGAGTTCCTAAACAATTATGATTAAAACTTTGATGATGTATTTGGAAGTATGAAAATGCCAATAGATGTAAGTCTAGATCATTCAGAAAACAAAAAAAGTGCTCACAACAATAATAACAATAACAATAATAATAATAATGGATAAAAAAGTAATAAAAAGTAGACAAAAAAGAGACCAATAGAAACAGTAAATTCAGAATCAGAATCTAATTCAGAAATTTAGACTACAATTAAAAAATAATCAAAACCAAATAGAAATGGAAAGAAGAAGTAATCTAAAAGAATTGTGGATTCAGATTCAGATGAAAACAAAGAATAGGTTGAAAAGGTTGAAAACAAAATCCCTAAAAAAAGTTAACCAAAAAAATAAATCAAAACCAATAGTAAATAATCATCGGAAGAATAATCTAGTGAAAATAAAAAGTATAATCCCAATTCAGTTGATCTACCATAAAATAGTAAAAAAGACAAGAAAGGGTAAAAATTGAAAACAGCAATATTTAATTTTGGTACCGAGGAACCAGAAAAATAAGCATCATCAAATAAGAAAACTAAAAAGGATACACCAAAAAGATAGACTCCTAAAACAAGAAGCAAGAAATAGGTCGAATAAGATGATGATTCCAAGGATGATAAAATTGAATAATTAATTAAAGAATATCAAAAAGAAGAACAAGAATTGAAAAAGAGTCTCACAAATAGAAAGGATAAGGGAACAAAAGACAATGGAACTAAAGAAAAAGTGGAAAATAAAGATAAAAACAATATATTAAATGGTATTAAAAAAAGTTATCTGACCTCAGAATGCAGTCCAAAAACAAAATCAGATGAAGAAGATGATATTGATGATTCATGAAATAATATATTATCTTCGAATTTATCATTTTTATTATAAATGATGATGCCATTTAGTTTTCTCTGATAATATTCCTGGATTTGTAATATTTCCTTACTTTCCAAAATTTCCATAGACATTATGAGCAGTGCTTAAGAAATGTCTTTTTACATTGAAACTAAAAGTCTTTATTATTAATTTACTGTCTGTCACCTAATTCGATTTGAGAGGCATTTTTAGTTAAAATTGGAGCATCTGGTTCAGGCAATCTTGATCTAAATGATCCTGTATTGTAGGGTTCTAATAGTTTATTAGTAGATCCAACATGCAAATTGGGTCTCACTTTATAATCATCTCTGTTCTATTACGATATTTAAATACGCATAAGACGAAGTTGTATATGTAGATTTAATTTCATGTTCAGCTGGAGTTTTATTGGCGATCTCATAAAAGGGAATGGCCTAGAGAAATCAAAATCGATATCTTACTTCCGGATTGCCTTATTTCATTCTTACATAAGAGCATGAACTAACTCTAGTGTTTTTGAAAAAAGCAGCTGATTTATCTAACTTTAGAGATGGGTGTAAGACCATCCTGCCACTTTAAATTGATTGTTTAGTTTCGGACGGTTGTTACATTCTTATTAATTATATTATTTATTTTATTTAATGAGAACTAATCATTAATACAATTATAATTATAAATTAGACTAAATATTTTAGAGAGAGAAGTAACTATTCATAGTAAATAGGTCATATGATCTCCATTTGAAGAAGTTGAATGAAATCATGAGCAAGAAAACATAATCCCAATAAAGAGTCTAGCATTTAGAAGTCCTGGAAAAAAGAAACAACTTACGATTACAAAGAAGACGTTTCGATCAAAATGGTATGTTATCATCTGCTATATTAATAGAATAATCAGAGCGCATTAACAAGGGCAATAGCTAGCTATATTAAAAAATAACAGAAATCTGCAATAGACCCATGTAATAAGATTACTATAAATATGAAGATGATTAACTACATCACCCTCACAATCTAAACCTAACCTTTCGTAAGAATCAAGCTTAACAAATACAAAATGAAAATATTAAAATTGCTGATCGACTCATGAAATAAGAACCAGTCTTGAAATTAGAGGAGTTTTCACATTCTTATAAGGAGAATAAGAGGATAGTGATGAGATTGCAAAGATATTAACAGTGTTAAAACTACATGAATAACATCAGGTAAAATTCATAAAACTATAAATTAAGAAATAATATGACATATTCTTACAGAGATCCTACAAACAACAGTTCAATAATTTCAAGAAAGAAAGAAAAGCAATAGTTATAATTTTAGTTGTAACCAATTATTAATAAGTAAATATTCTTAATCAAAAATCTATAGTTTAAAAGCTAAATCTATCGAACATACTGAAATAGATAAGCAAATTGAAACTAAAAATCACTTTTTATCATAAGATCTAGAAAAATTGAAAGATTATTAAATTAAAGCATAATTATCTGAAATTCAATAAGTAAATGAGGAATCTTAAATTGAAACCATTAGATAGGATGAAACTGTTGATCAGCATATACAATAATAAATTGAGAGAGAAGTTAAACTTTATCAAGAAGAGCAAAGTGATGATATTGAATAATAATTAAAATGAATTATTTTCCTTTTAACAGTGTTTTGAAAATAATATTAAAATTAAATTTATTTATAACTATTCCATTTTAACAGTCACATGAAAAATAAAGAATAAGTGCTTAAATAAGTCTATGAAAGTAATTTATAATTTAAATTTAGATGATAATAAAGTATTTGGCAAAAAAAATAAGCCAAGAAACTAAGAACCTAATATGTTTGATATGATGAAATGGCCAGTCGAGTAGGATGAACCATGGGATTTCAAGAAGAAAATATAGGTTGAAAGAGAGCCTGAAACAAAAAAATTAATAACAAGAATAAATCATGAGAATTCACCTTGGTTAACTGAAAATAAAGATAATTTCAGAAAAATTGAAAAATTAAAAGTTGAAGATTCACAAATCCTTGTATAAAGTATATAAGCATTCTTACAATTATTTAGAATTGGATGAAAAAACTATTAAAAATATTGCAAAATCCTGCGATTGCCGTAATCCCTAATAATTACCTAATCCATAAATTCAATTATAGGAAGATTTAAATAATCAGTATAAATTACCTGTTTAATGGAATCCTAAATTATAATCAGCATATCGAGATAATTACCTCGTCAAAGATATTAAAGATACAAATGAGTTAATGTATTAGTTAGAATAAAATAATAAAAATTTCAAAGGAGAATATAAGGTTTAGCATCCCTTTAGTGGATTTTATTATGAAGATTCTAAGAAAGATGAAGAAGAAGTAATCTCATCTGAAGAAGAGGATTAAGATAATGAAGAAGAAGATGATCAATAAAAAAAGATGAATACTAAATTTATTAAAAAAGCTAAGACTCTTGATCCTAATAATCCTGAAGATGCAGCAAAATTACAAAGGAGAAAAGACAGAATTAAGAAATTTCAAGGAGAAACCAGATGGATAGCTGATAGTGCTTTCACTACGTACTTTGGAAAACCTGCTTGGGGTCCCTATGGATTCAACAATATTAATCCATCTGTTGGAGGTATAGTGTATGGATAACATATGCTTTCTCATAATGTCCAACCTCATAGGAATAAAAATGATCCATTTTATATCTAAACCTATTAGAATGCATTAAGAAAAGGAGCTGCAGTAGCTAATGTTGAACCTGAACCTCCAAGAAATTGTAGAGAAGAAGACAGGTTGAACCCTGAATAAGTAGAAGCTTAAAAATTAAGAAATTAATTGACTCCATAACCTTATTCAGAATTGAAAAAGAAATTAGATTCAAAAGGAAAATCGACAATTCCTGAATTTAATATTAAAAAGCCAGAATTAACCAATACTTTAAGATTTGCTTCCGAAGCAGGCAGTGTTTAAGGAGAATCTTAAATCTAAGATAAATAAGAAAAGTAATAAAGAAAACAAAAAGGAGACAAAAGACCTTAATCAGTTATTGATAATCGTACATAGAAATCTTAAAAGGATAAGGAGGATAATAAATCAAGGATTAGTAATGATTAGAAAACAAAGGAATCTAAAAAGAAATAGGACAAAAAAGTTTAAATTCAATCAGAATCCAAATTATAAATAGATGATTAATTAGCTATTCCAGACAAGGCCAATAATAAATTCATTGAAGAATTGAAATAGAAAAAAGAGAAGGCAAACAGACTTACATGCAAAGTCAATGAAATTAATCCTTCTTTATTGAAATCATCCCCCAAATAAGAATAAAAGAAATAAATAACAAATGACCTGTAAGAAGTTAAATCGTTTGATGATAAGTATCATTATTTTATAAATTCTTAGAAACCCACCAGCCAACTATCTGTAATAATTGGATCCAATTGAACTTAATCCAAAGAACTACAAAGGAGTTCCTGCAGATTGGTTACATAGAATACCATTTGCAGGTAAAAAGTAGGAGATTGTGAAAAATGGATAATAAACTAGGGAGTGTTTCGATTATGGATTTTGATTCTAGATATATTATCTTATTTTCTATATATAATAATATTATACTAATTTGATTATTTAATATATAAACAAAAATTAATCAAAAAAATTAATAATAATTTGACAAAATTGATTAAATATCTTATTCCCATTGAGTTTTGTATTTATTTTTTCTATGTTTATTCACAATATCCTTATCATATATAAATGTAGATTAATATAATTCTTAAATAATTTTGGATTCTTAAATCATTTAATGCAGAGTAGGCTAACATTATGATTGATTTGAAGATATAATTTATTGCATTGGCTATTGTTATATTTCAATAGGTATTTATTCATTTAGATCTTCTATTTAATCAAGAATGTTTTAGACATGATCAGATTCTTGTTTGTTTTCAATACTAATTTATGTTTGATTAGTCGGACAATTAGGTATTAGTTTCTATTCATTTTCAGAATTTTCAGTGACTTCTACCAAACTATTTCTTGAATTTGCTCTAGATTTTTTTTTAGGGTCCTTTTAAAGATCTAATGTAGTCTTTCGAGAAATGAGTTTTGATTATCTTTTTTAAATTTCTTTTTTTAGAATGATCGTTTAATCTTCTTGGAATTACTGTTATTCTAACTTCTTAGGTGGAGTAGCTGGTAATTTTAATTTTTGTTCAAGAACTTATTATGCATTAAACTTATTATTTCTAGAAGTCATAGTGGATGGAGAATCTGGAGCTTTAGGTGTAAGTGG
The DNA here is from genome assembly GCA_905182995.1 of Paramecium octaurelia. NCBI lineage: Eukaryota > Ciliophora > Oligohymenophorea > Peniculida > Parameciidae > Paramecium > Paramecium octaurelia. The sequence goes on from CAJJDP010000096.1 coordinate 305,301, forward strand.
ACTATTGATTGACTTTATACTGCTCTTTCTTCTAATCATTTAAGGCTATTGGGTAATAATCTCTTGTTAAACTTAAATTGGCTATATAGAGTATTGTTTTGTTGATCTTTTATTTAAATTAGTAGTTCTTCTTCTGGTGGTGCTATTGGCTGGTGAGCAATCAGTCATTTGATCAGTGAATTACTCAATTTAATCTTGGGATTACTCAAAGTCTTTTTCAGAGATTTCATTAAAATCAAGATTATTAAGTTTTTCATCAGCTTCTGTTTGAATTACAATGGAAATATCCATTCCATCGAAAAGACTTTCACAATTACGTTTAGCAGGTCTTTTATTTTCAAATAATTTTTTTAGTTATTCAATTCGATCGACTAATTCAAAATCCACTAATCATAGACGTATTATATATTACATTTGAATTGTTCATTAATAGGATTAATATAAAACTCGTTATAATCTTGATTAACAAGTTTGAATTGCTTTTTTAATTAGACCAATTTAATGTAGACATTCTTTTTATCTGATTATCTAACATAACCTTTATGTGATTTGAGTATGGCTTGTACTTGAGTGTAAATATCTTACATTTTTTCTTGAATGACTTTTTTCTATTCTAAGTTTAGTGGTTCATTTTTTTCTTCAGTCTTGAGTATTAATTTGGAACTTTTTGATTATTATTATTTATCTGACTATTTTTGAATATAGGGTTCAGTTTTTTTATATTGCTTAGAAGAGATGGATTCTTGTATTTTTTTTTTGGTTTTGCTGAGGTTTTTGATTCTTTAAGACAATTTTTCAATTTAATCACTAATTATATTTTTGCTATTTTCGTTTCTTTAAACACTTTTTTATTGTGCACTAAAGATTTCTTAGTCATTAAACGATGAATCCACTCTACATATGTTATAACAGGAATATCGGCAATATTGTAAGGGAGTGGAAAGGGATCCCCTGGAGATATTATCAGTTCTAGTTTTAGGGGGAGAATTAGAATAATCGTAGACGTTATTAATGGATCTAATGGTAGGTTTATTTGATTTTTCTCTAGATTTTTCTAGATTCTTTATGCTTAATTATGGCAATCTAAAATTCAAGGATCTAGTTGTTGTTATCATTTTATTTAATTATTTATTAATTTAACTTTAATAACTTAATTTTATTGTCATCTTAATCGAATGAAAGGAAAAAGTGATATAATCTTAAAGAAGATACCATGTAGTTATAATGCGAATGAAAATAATTTATAAAGTGTGTGAAGCAATGAAGAAATCAAATAATATTTAAAATATTTAAATATAAAATGGCATATCAATAGCCTTTTTACATGGCATCCCCACAAAGACCCCAACCTCAGCCTTAACCCTATATTCCACCCCCCTAAGTCTAGTCAAGACCATAATACCCTCCTCAAGCCTAGTATCCTCCTTAAATACCATAGGTACAATTTGAATTTATTTTGAATAATTTTAGGGATATCGTCCTCCCCAACCATACGGTTATCCTCAACCTTAAATAGTTAAATAACCATTACCGCCTCAACCCCAAAGGATCTCCTATCCATAACAACCAATCGGATATCAACCATAATAACCACCCCCTCAAACCTATCCTCCTTAATAAGTATATCCATAAGGTCCTATCTACACTCAGAGTCCTTAGAGACCAAATCCAACCCAACCATATCCTTAGCAACCTGTAAGAGTGTCATTTTTATCATAGAATGTTTAACAGTATAGATAACCATAGCCTCCCTAGCCTCAGCCTCAAAGAACTGTTCCCCCCCAATAATATCCACCATAACAATATCAACAACAACCACCACAAGGAGCTCGTCCTTATGGTCAACCCTAACCATAAGCTCCAGTCTAGCAATTGGCTTAGGCACCCATTCAAAATAAAGTCGTCCAACCGCCACACCAATTAGTTCCATAGTAGCCCAAAGCTTAATAAGTGCCATAATATAGACCACCTGACCAATAATAATAGCCATAACAGCCACAATAATACAAGCCCTAATAGTTGTCATAGAAGGACGAAGATTTAGAGAAGAAGTTCTAAGATGCTATAGACAGAACAAGAGATTTAGTTCAAAGATACTAGAATCCACAACAAAATTAATATTAACCTTAAAAGTAATAGCAATAACCTCAACAGCCATAATACGAAAAGTAATCCATTTTTGAATCATCTTAGTCCTGAGAATAATGATCAAGATCAATAGCTCTAAGATTTGGCTTTGTAGTATGAGGATGGTTACATCTATAGAGGATAAGGGTATGAGCCAGCAACAAGAGAAGGATTCGGAGTCCTAACTGATTAGAACGACAACGAAGTTTATAGTGGATATTGGCATGAAAACTAATACCATGGACAAGGCAAGTTGATCAATTTCCAAGCTGAGCAAATTGATGGCCCATTCGACTATTAAGACCTCAGTGGCATTGATAACGGCTGGTTAGGTTATGAGGGTATGAGATCTTTATAATGACTAAGGTGAATTCTTCGAAGGCAAGATGCATGGTTAAGGAACACTTTAATTAACTAATGGTGAAAAGTTTGAAGGCAAATTTAATGATGGAATGATTGATGGAGAGGGAGTATACACAACTGTCAATGGATAAGTTATCAGAGGAGTTTGGAAGGAAGGAATCTTGGCAAGTTATATGTGATCCCATAAAAAATATAAATAAATCATATTTTTAAATTTATTATCATTACATCTTTCCTTAGAGTCTCTATTCATACTATTTAATTAATATTATTAAGTAATGTTTTGTTGTTCGACAAACAAACCAACTCACAAAAAGTCAACCTAAATAAAAATCCAACATTAATCTTTCGATCAATCCATTAATCAAGAATTAGATAATCAATAAATCGCGACTCCACCACAAGTTCCCAAAAAATTAATGAAAAATCCTCCACCGTAATAAAAGTTTTTCGGATAAACTACTAAATCAGAATCTAAACTAAGAGATTCTAAATTGATTTAACCTATCAGAAATATTTAGCATAAGGCTTAGAATCCTTTTAAAAAATTCGAAACATACAAATTATTAAATATTAATGGCAATACTGAATTTTTGGCTGTCAAAGAATCCTATACCCTACTCATCAACAAGCTAACAGCTTGATCATATTAATATTTTGTATTTCATTAGACTTATTATATAAATAGTTATTTCTGTAATAAACAAACAAATAATATTAAACTCATTTCGAAAATTTTCTGTGTTAACAATCTTAATCTAAAAATCTAGTTTCCATTCTGTGCTGCAACACCTCATCTGATTATTTATCACCCAAGTATAGTTCTGATTATTCAATATTCGTTTTTGATGAATTTTCTTATGAACTCTCTATTGCAAATAAAAAACTGCTCTTTCCACTCATCATTTGTTTACTCCTCACGACAAAATCGCTAATCTTAAAATTTCCATAATCATTCTTATTATTATTATTATTGTGGTTAAAATAAACATGATTCATATTATTCTTGTCACTAGTTGTATTACCATTTTGGATTGGATTTAAATACATTGGACTAGAAATTTTATATGGATTCATGACATCACTTAATTAGAGACAAGTTGCAATTTTAAAATCACAACACTTAGATTTCTTTTTTGAAATTTGTGTGTCATCCATAGTTTTATCGTATTAACTAGTTTTCATTGAAATCCAGGGATGTAACAATAATTCTTCTGCTGACAAGCGATTTTTAGGGTCTTTGGCAAGCGTACGTTTTAATAAATCTTACTGTAAATAATGCAATTCTAAGAATTCCTATTGCCTCCATGGATTGTAATTAGTATTAGTAATAGTTTCAATTGTATCAATAATTGTATCAGCCAAGAAGGGAAATTTGTGACATAATAATTAATACAAAATAATTCCACAGGACCAGATGTCAACTATAAATTTAATTATAATAGAATACTTTTTTCATTGTAAATTCCACATAGAAAAATTTCGGGGGCTTAAAACAAAATAGTACCTGTTCTAGTCCACATTTCATGAATGATGATACCATTTTTATTTTTATTAAAGAACTGTTTGGATACGCCGAAATCAATAATTTTAATTTCAGTTTGATCGCTTAGTTTCACTAGAATGTTATCTGGTTTAATATCTCTGTGGCAAATTCCTTTATGATGTATAGATTTAAGCGAAATTGCTAAATTTCTAATAATTTCTCTAATTTATTTAATGGTCAGTTAGTTTTTATCAAGATAATATTGCAAACTCTTCCATTCACAATATTCCATGACTATATATGACACTTTTTCATTTTCATCTATAAATAGATCGAAGACTTAAATAATCTATGGCAACGAATTTAGCTCTCTGTTTATTATAAAAGTTTATGTAATAGTGTTTATTAATTCAGGATCATCAGCATTCGGTATAATTTTGACTGCGTATTTGGTTGGAATGTGACCGAAATTAAAGAGTTAGCTGGATTAAGTTTTTTTGTAGCAAACCTTCACAATTCCATTTGAGCCTTAGCCGATGATAGAACCAACTTAGTATAAATCATGAAAACGATTCTAAATACAGGGTGGTTATTTTTAGTCTGGTTTAGCCTAGGGCTAAATATTTAATTAAGTATTGCTTGTTGATCTTTTAATAATTCGAGAATTATCTATATTTTTATTTATTGTTTCTTTTTTAGTAAATAGAGATTACTTAATTTTCGATCTCATTTCATTTAATTATTTATCTCTATTTGTTTTCATTATAAAATATAAAATAATAATTTAATATGTATTAATCAACATAAACATGTTATTAAAAATAAAATTATTTTACATAGTTGACGTTGATTCTAACACAAAATATAAATCAAATCATTTCTTATTCCCTTTATTTATTTACAATGATTTCACGCTTTAAACAAGGTTAATATCTTCTCCAACCTCAAATTCTTCTATTTTTTAGTTAAAATTGTCTTCAAAAAATGAGAAGAAACTATGTTTTGAAATTTTGGATCGATAAGCTGGCATAAATATCTTGGATGCCAAATATTCCTTACAAGATTTCCTTTTCTATGGGTTCTTTTGGAGCATTGATTTCATGATTTCTACGATGTTCTTGTCTTAATTTGTACTTGGAATTTAATATTTTCCAGCAATATTATTTTATAATATTTTCTTTTAATCTTTTCCGAATGGGTTTTCATTAAAAAGCCTAAAATTAGAATTGTTCATACATATAGTATAATAGGACTCCCAATTGGTATATGTTGGCCTAACTGGAGACATGAGAATTCATTTGATATTGCTCTGGAGGAACAAATCCAATAGAATTGCCTTTTCTAAAATACAAATTGAAAATTACATTTGAGATCGATTTTAGGTTTCAAAGATTGAGTGTGAGAAATTACAAAGATAGATAGAGTTGAACTCCTGAGAGTAACATATATTTTCCAAGGTAATTCCATTATGAATGATATTTAGCTCTTCGAAGATGTTCAAAACTAAATTTTTGCATAGAAATACATACCTAAAAGTAGTTATTCCAAGATTTCAATAATAAAGGAGACTGGTGGATTCTTGTATTTTTTCAATATTTGTCTGAGTGAGATTTAGGGGGAACTTTAATAAATAATTGAATAGCATTCTCCATCGAATGTGAGCTAGTCTATTTTCATTAAATATGGACATCGTTGGATATTTAATAATTAGATTATACGTATTTCTTCAGGCACACCATCACATCCAAAATCTGTGATACTTGAATTAGATATTTATTATGAATCTAATTAATTTATTCTTTTTTCAATATATTTTTTACCATTATGTCTATTTATTATTGTCGATATCTAGAAATAATACTTATTGATACTTAATGTGTAGACATTTACTCATTTATTGAGTCTAAAGTATAAATGTCGTTCCTTTTGAAAATAAATTTTCCTGCAGAAAATTCTTGCATAGAGTCTAACTAAATTGGGGTTCCAAAAAGTTTGTACAACTATCCATGAAAATGGATTATGAAATACAAATTGTCATCACCTTATTTGTTTATGTAAGGACTCCAATCAAATAATACTCCATCATCCTAGAAGTCAATGTTTAATATCAATGAATTATCAGAAGTGTTCTAAATAAATGTAATACTTACAATCATTTTCAAACCATTCACCTAAGGAATCAATTGGACAGCTTATTTGTTCCCTTTCTAAAACTTTAGCCCTTCAATTAGAAATAAATCGTTTTGATTCATCAGATCTGTGTAGTAGAAGATTTAGTTATTTTATAAAATAAATATTAAAATCTTCCCTTTTACTATAGAGGATTTATATTCAATCATTCAATTTCAATCTGAGTCGGATGGATAGAAAATGAAAAATAAATATTTATTAATCTTTCAAACACAAGTATTTACCAAATTTTAACCCTTAAGTTTAAGATAGCGAATAAAAAATTAATTAAATTCAGTGATTTTGCTCCCCTCCTTATACAAAAATAATAATTAAACCTTACAAATTTATTACATATCACTATTTAATTTTTATTATAGTTAGACATTAAAAATATAATTATCATTTTTCTTTACTAAAAAGTCATAAGTACAACATCGAATATATTGAATTTTATTAATTCAATATCATTCTAATACAAATAAAAAACTATAGTACTTTTCTAATCCTCCAATATATTTAAATTTCTAATTTTTAATAATTCAAGCAAATTCAACTATCAAATTTTACCTTGAGTCGAGATTACACTTCTAGTTTCAATCTTTTCTGGGGGTTGAAAATATCCATTTTATTTTTACATTAATTTTTACATAACACAGAATTGTTTTTAAAAGTATATTTAGGTCCCTATAAATTAATCTCTGATTACTTTATTCTGACTAAAATACAATATAATTGAAACACCACAATATAAATCTGCATATAATATATTAATTTTAGAAAATACAATTCTAAGCGAATTTCTAAGAATTAGAAATAATATCTGATTAATACTGATTGAAGGTGTTTGTAGAAATTGCCAAATTAAAATATCTTATATGGAAATGGCTTTTACTAACAATTTAAGCTTTTTTTCATTCCATAACACATTAAGTAGTTGATAGAAGCTATATTTTCAACAGTATTAATAATAGAATCAAACTTTAAAAAAATGTTGTATTACCTCAATTATTAAACTTTCAGTTTCATAACATCTCATAATCAAGTTAATAAATGACGACCCTCTTCTATTACATTAATTTCATAATTATAAAATCAATTTCTCTCAGATATGATCCCATATCTAGATTCAATGAAATCATTTCCTTGGATTTTATAAATAAATTATATAGATCAAAGAATTATTGGCACCGAATAATACGATAGGACTGATTTTACCTAATGTATAATAAAATCTTGTCCTTTAGAAATGCTTTTCATTTACATATATTTATATATATTTTTACTCATCAATTGAAGATCAACAAATCCCATAAATTATTGATTATAAATTGAGGGAAACGTTAAACCATCCCCACTTTTAATGAATAATAGGTTCATAAAAAAGTATGGGAATGAGATCAAATAATTTGATATATGAATTATATATATAAAAATTAATATTATTTTTTATAACATATAAAAGTATGAATATACTTATATTAATTATAATTAAGATGTATCTCTAAAATTTCTAATAATTATTGTTGACTGTTAAACGAATTAATTGAGAAATAAAATGACGTACTATAAATAATATTACGCAAAATATATTAGATATAATAATTTAAGGTCAGTATTTATTTATTCTAATGTTACGACCGTAAACAAACTAATAAGAAAAAAACATATTCAATTTAAATAGTGTTTATTTATAATAAATTGTTAGTTAAGGTTGGAAAGTAATTATTACAAATAATAAATTAGAGATATGAAACAGATTTTGAAGAAATAGAAACCTTACTAAAAGGTCCTTATTATTAGGTTGTGAAAGTGATTAATAAAATAGACTAATAGATCTATGCTATAAAATAGGTAAGAAATGCATCTAAAATAAGATTCAAATTTGTTTAAAAAAGCAATAACAAATGGAAATTAACATTCAAAGAGTCTTGAAGGAAGTTAGATACTTGGCTCAATTGAATCACCCAAACATTATGAGGTATTATAACTCATGGGTTTAAATGAATGAAGATGACTAAGAGTTACAATAGACAACAACAAACAATTCAATAAAGATGATTGATCTCCTAAGTCCTTTGAAATCACCATCTTATAAGAGAGGGTTGTACGATGATCAATTTATATTTCCAAGTTATTTTATCATCAAATATATTAGAATAAATTGACAATAAGTCAAGCAAGGAGAGAATCAGTTATTCTGAAGTTGAATCAAGTGATTCTGATTCTAATGAGACCAAAAGTGATAGATTTTTTAGTGAACAGAAATAAAAAAATAAGAGTTTGAAGATTAGTACTTAACTGATAAGTAAATCCTGTGGTTAGAAATAATTACATGTGGACAAATTTACTATATTTATACAAACAGAATTCTGTGATCAATCTTTATGTAATTATTTAAAAGTAAGAAACATGCACCTATAACAGAATGCGGAATAATAGGAATACTAGTTAGAATAATCATATGAAAATGCATTAATAATCTCATTAAATTTGATATCTGCTCTTGAGTATATTCATTAACAATGTAAATTAGTTCATCGAGATTTGAGACCAGACAATATCTTTATCAATAATGAAAATGATGTAAGAATAGGTGATTTTGGATTGATGAAAAAAATTAAGTAATTGTTGGTCCAAAAATAATCCTCTAAATAACAGTATGGTTTTATTGAGGAGGACACTCAAATTAATAAATCTGGCGATTTAAAAATATATGTGGCTCCTGAATTATTGGGAGAAAACATAAACAAATAATATGACAATAGAATTGACATATATTCTTTTGGTTTGATTTTATTGTTACTCTTTTATCCAACCTTCTCATAAGAAAACCAAATGCAATTATTATTGGATGCAAAAGATTCACAAGCTCTCCCATTTAGATTTATATAGAAAAACCCCATCGTGAGTGATATAGTGTTGAAATGTTTGGATAAAGATCCCAATCGAAGATATAGTTTAGAGTATATAAAAAGGAAATTGTAGGAAGTTCATTATTAATTTGAGAGACAATAAAGAATGAATTGCATAGAATTGGGAATTTATAGGATTAAATTTGAAGATGAAGAGATAGAATAATCAAAGTAATATTTCAACTAAACATAGATATTTAAAGTTGATAGATGGTTAATTATACTTGTTTAAATCTAAAATTCATAAGAAGGCTTAGGCAATTTATAATGTGATTGAGTGCTAGATCAGATTGATTGAAAATACTATAGTAATCTGTCATGAACAATTAACTACAATTAGCATAGTTCTTAAGGATGAAGAGGAAACACAATCATTGAAATAAAAATTATTATTATTAAAATGAATATGCTATTAATTCGTTTTTAATATAAATCGTTTTTCATTATTAAGTTTATCAGAAATGAAATACATCCTGATTGTTTTGTTGGCCTTAGCAGCTACAAGCTCAGCATCAAAAACTTAAGACTAAATTTTGGCTCTTTTATAAGTAAAAAAGTCCAATTATTCGAATAGACAGGAACAAAAGCAAGTGATGCTATCGACACAGTCTTTGGATTGTTGAATGATTTGAAATAATCAAATATTGATGCATAATTTGCAGCTGATCAAAAGAATGAAACAGATGAATGGGTTGGTGCATAGTAATTATATATACCAAATCCTTAGAACAATTGAATAATTCACAAAAATCAAGGCTTTGAACTAAAAGTTATTCCAATAAGCAGTTGAGAATAGAGCTGAATATGAAAGTGTTTTGTAGCAAACCAAAAACTATTTGGCATGGAATGAAGCCAGAAGAGACTCAATCACTGCCAAAATTGAAACACTCCAAGACAACCAATGTTTCAGCAATTAATTATTCGTCAAATCCATAAAACACAATTAAGAAGCCCTTGAGGTTATCAGACTTTTAAAACAAGATGTTGCTGGTTATATTATTAATGGAGATTCCTTCGAATTCACATAAGTCTAAGCATAATCTGTAGCTGAAAAGTTGAAATAATACAGCAATTTATTCTAAGAACATCAAATCAAAACATTCTTAGCCTTAGCTTAAGAATAATAAGTAATATTAATCTCCATTTCTCATTAGGAATAATCATCAGGAAACGGATCAACTTTGGCTGAAAAAGTGTTGGCAGTCTTGGAAGGATTACATTCTGAATTGGAAGGCTCTTTAGAAAATTTGAAATAAAATGAAATCAATGCATCATGGGAATTAGCTGGTTGGGTCTCATTATCTGAAGCTGAAATTACATCCTTGGAAGTTGAATATGAAAGAAAATAAGTCTTTGCTGATAGAACTGCCACTGTAATACTCTATTCTTATTAATCTATAGTAAATCTAAGCTGCCTTGGCCCAATAAGCTAAATCTAAGATCATTTTATAAGAATCACAAGATGCCTTGGATCAAGCCTAAGCTGATTTGGAATCAAAGAGAGCTGATTATGCAGAAGCCAAAGCTAAGAGAAACGAAGAGAATGCCATCTTGGATGAAGTAATAATAATGTTCAAGAAATAAGTTGCTTCATGGTCAGGAAGATGATATCCTTGATAGATATACATCATTATGTCATTTATTAAGCAACATTTTATTATTAATATTTATGTTTATTCTCTTATTCCTCTTTTATAAGGATAAACATATTTGAACTATTTATTATAACTTTCTATAATTACAAATCAACAATCCTTCTTTTCAGAGTTAGTGTTCGTTTATTTTATTATGAGAAATCTAATTTAAATTGAATTAATAAATACTCACTCTCTTTCTTCATTCAAATTTTCCATTTGATCTGCTTCCCCAGACTCTTCAGTTTCATCAGACTATTAACATTTATTAACTGATTTGCATTAATTCATTAACTTTTCTTCCTCCTCAATATTCTCAATCAATCCTTGATTCAATGTCTCTTTAAGAGGTAGCAACAATAGACCACACAACATACCAATTAATCCAAAAACAACCATGGGATGGACTTAAAACTGTTAACATAAATTATTCAAGAAGGTTTGAACAATACTACCAATTGAACCTCCAGCAGATATTAATAATAATGCTAAAGAGCGAACAACTGAAGGGAATAATTCAGATACATACACAAATGCCAAAGCCCAAATCACACAAATAATAAATCTCATGACCTAGAATTTAATTATTTTCTAACATACCCCTGCTAAAACTCCTTACATTATGATAAATATAGAATTATTAAATTGAATTAAAAAATACTAGCTCATCAAACCAACTAATATCAATCCAAAAATGATATTTTTTTTCCTTTTTAATTTAGTTACAAGAAAATCTCGAAAATAAATAATATATTTACCTGTTACTAAATATGCGGTTAATTCAAAAAAGGCTATAATGTAATTGCTAGTGAAAAAATTCATTCCTAATTAATCACTAACAAAACTGATTCCATAATAAATCAATTAAATTGCAAAAAACATCATTACACATGCAATAAATATATATCTAATAGATTTGTATCTTACAAGATCCCAAGCTGTGTACATCTTCTAGTTTTTGGCTTTAGATTTTGGATTTGTGATTAATTCATCAATATATATTGGTTTCTTAGAATTAATTTTAGCTATCTGATTCAGTGTTTATACACATTAAGATTTATTTTTGGTGTACAAAAATTATGGTGATTCAAGTATTAAAAAATTAGCAAAGGCTAGCATGATTGTAGGTATTGCAGCAATAATTGCTAATGATCTCCAATCAGGCATATAATAGGCTAATGTGATGAATGTAAATTCGCCAATTGCGAAGAAAACTTAAAGACCAACATTTTGGAATTCTCTGAAATGTCCTTCTAATAATGTTAATGTAAATTTTACAGGAATGTTCATTTATAAATGAATAATGAACTGTTATGGCAGGATTACCTCCAAAGCCTAAAAGGAACATTGCACCTGTTATCATTTAGAAATTTTGAGCAGTCTATATATAATTAGAAATGATAAGTAACTGCTAAGATTAATGATCCTATTGTAGTTATTGACCAGGATAATATCAATGCGAGTTTCCTTCCATAATTATCAGCTATGAATGAAAAAATAAAGAATCCAGCCAGAGAGCCAAAATAAACTATGGATTTAATAATTGATTGTAAGGTCTTATTGCAAGACAATATTGTATTGAATGCTGTATTAAGGGAATTGCCAACAAGGAATTCTATTCGAGATTAATCTTCCTAAAATTATTGAAATTGATTACACATATATAAGAAAGACATTAGTCATCCAAAATATGTGTAGAGCATTCATTATAGCAATTTAGATCGTTCTTACAATCAACTTTTGGCTCTATAAAGTAGAAGACAGGAGCAAATAGAATCCATCTATCATAATAAGAGGGCTATACGTAGTTATCATCCATTGCAGACCAAATATTATGAATGCTCTTTTTTAATAGTATCCTGATGATCCTACTTGTGATAATGCTTGATCATAGGTTAATTATTTAAATTCAATCTCTTCTGTATTATCTGTCACCTCTATTGGATCCTTCTATTCAATGTATGCATTAGTTTAGTGTTGTAAATGAATATCCTCATACATTGATATAAATAATATAATTATATAATAAAAATACGTAATAATGATAATGAATATTATTTGATAATAAAAATAATTATTATAAAAAAATATGCATATCTAATTTAAGTATTTAAGGATTAATTAAATCTAATAAAAATAATTTATTTATTTATTTAAGATGAATATTATAAGAAAAGCATCCACTACAATTTTGAGACCACAATTCAACTATTAAAAAGTGATTCTATTCCCTGGAGATGGAATTGGCCCTGAAATCTCTAAAGCTGTAATCGATATATTTGATGCTGCAAAAGTGCCAATTGAATGGGAATTTCACGAGATTCACAAAAAGAGAGTGACTGAATAAGGTGATTTGATCACTGAAGAAACTCTTAAATAAGTGAAAGCCTTGAAATACGCATTGAAAGGTAATATTTCCATAAAAATTTTTAGGACCATTCGAAACCCCAATCGGAAAGGGATACAGATCTATCAATGTCACCCTAAGAAAGAGATTATAATTATTCGCTAATGTCAGACCATGCAAATCCATTAAAGGAGTTCAAACCCCATATCCAGGAGTTGATGTCGTAACAATCAGAGAAAACACTGAAGGTGAATATAGTGGCTTAGAACATGAAGTCGTTCCAGGAGTCGTTGAGAATCTTAAAATTGTCTCATATAATGCGTGTTAGAATATTGCATAATATGCATTCGAATTTGCAAGAGCAAATAGTAATTTTAATAAAAACTAATTATAGATAGAAAATAAGTAGTAGCATGTCATAAGGCAGGCGTTATGAAATAAGGAGATGGATTATTCTTGAAAGTTTGTGATGATGTTGCAAAGAATTATCCAGAAATCGAATTTAGTGAAGAATAAATTGATACTATGGCATTCAAATTAGCTAATGATCCAACGAAAATTGATGTTATGGTTATGCCCAATCTTTATGGTGATATTGTCTCAGATCTTTGTGCTGGTTTGATTGGAGGATTAGGATTGACAGCATCAGGAAATATTGGAAAAGATTGTGAAGTTTATGAAGCTGTTCATGGAACTGCACCAGATATTGCAGGAAAGAATCTTGCAAATCCAACTGCATTACTATTATCAGGAATTATGGTATTAATAAATAATATATAACTTAGATGTTAAAAGCCATGAGATTAAATGATTTTGCAAATAGAATTGAAACAGCCACATACTCAGTTTTAGAAGAAGGCAGATATTTGACTGGAGATCTTGGAGGTAAAAGCACAACCACAGATTATACCAAAGCTATAATTGATAAATTGTGACCAATGTATATCTATATACATGTTTATTATTCAATTAATATTTATAAAACGATGAAAAAGCCTTTATATTTATCTGACCTTATCTATTTCATTCTGTCTATCGGGAACATTATCCAACTCTTACTTTTATAGAATAGTTCTCTGTTAACAATAATTTTGATGGCCATCACATTTGGGATGTTAATTCTCTATCTCTTTATCAAAATATACTACTACTCGACTGATGATTCATCAATTATTTTATTGATGCTTAATACAACCACTATAATAATTAGAATAATAGCCATAGCTAATGTTCAATAAACTTTCTATTAAACAGATATGTATTGTATTTCTTCTTATTAGTTTTTTTTGATTGCTTCACATCTTTATCATACAACACTCGAATCATAAATTCAAGTTTATTTCAGCCATAATTTACACAATATTGCAAGCATCTTTGGATCTAAATTTCTATAAAATCATTTTGTCATTAACCATTTTTTTTCAAATGATATAAAACAAGTAAATAATCAAATTAATTTCAAGAACCATAGTTAACAAAAATCCAGAAACTCCAAGGAAAATACTTAAATAATCTCACACTTGGAATAACAATTAAAATTATATTGATAATTAACTTAAAACTGACTTAAATTTCAAAAATATTTCATCTTAACCAAATATGCATTTTTAATTTGATTATTTAATCAAAGAAGATACTATAGACAATTTAAAAAGAGTGTAAGAGTTATTTCATTTACCCTTCATTATTACTGACAAGGATGCAAAGCCCATTTTATATAATTCATACTTTATAGATGCTTTTGAAAAAATTGATTAAAAAAATATTCAATATGGAATTAAAAATATAAAAATACACCGATTAGATAAGAACAGTTAAAAAGTTGTTAAAAAAATATATTTAGAAAAATAGATGAATAACAATATTTTTATTAGATCATCTAGTTAACCTAATACCTTTCCAATATTAAGTATTTCTAGCTAGCCGATTAAATTACTTTTAAATCATATTTTATAAATTATGAGCGCGTAATACTGTTAATGTTCAGTCATCGACTTTTAGTCAGAATATCTTAAAAGTGATTACTAAATTGACATTAAATTTATTCAGGGATACTTTCTATTTATTTTTCCTCACACCCAAGAAAGAGATGATTATAAAAATAAAATAAACACAAAGCTTCTCATGAATTAGCTATTTCGAAGTTTGAGTCATGAATTTAGTACTTCCCTTAACTGCATATAAATCCTGGCAGAAAATGCTTTAGAAGAACTATAAGAATTAACTGTTAGCAAGTACATTCAACCTTTATTAAATTCATGTAATTCATATTAAGTAATTTACTAGGTTATATTTTAAATAGTATTGTTTAGGATGTTAAAGATTTAAGCTTGATTTTGTCAAAGAATTTTACATTAACAATTAAAAATACCAATATCTCCAAATTAATTAATGAAGTGACGGCATTATTTTAATCATAAATATAAATGAAGGGATTAAAAGTTAATATCATTACGAATGATATTTTGATACACACTGATGCTTAAAGAGTAAAACAATCACTTATTAATTTATTATCTAATGCATAAAAATTTACATTTTAAGTATGATAATTTACAAATTTAGGGAAGTATTACTATTACTGCATCTGAAGAGATTATAAATAACACAAAATTTGTTAGGATTTCTGTTGAAGATACAGGTCCTGGAATGGATAACGATACTCAACTTAAACTATCATAGTTTTTGACATCTAGTTAAAAAAGTCGATATAAAGATCCCAATCAATCATTTGGAATGGGGTTATTGATAACATAAAAAATAGTAAAAGGTTTGACATTGAATCATGAAGGAGGAATAAAATTCGAATCTAATGTCCAATAAGGATCTAAATTTTGGTTTTTAATTTAAGATTTGAATTAAGAAGAATTACCAATTTAGAATTCTAAACAAACAATTCGATACAACAAGATTAATTCTTCTTATAGCAATTCGAAATTTGATTTAAGTTAACCTGTGAGTCCTAGTATAAAAGAATTAAAAAGGCAGTTTTCACCGCTCCTTTCTCATAGATATATTAAGGATGGTTAGAATCTACTCTTAAATCAAAGTAGTTCGATTAGTCAATCTGAAAGTAAAAATAGTGAAAATAATAGACATTTCGTTTTAAGAGGAAAAATTTGATTGCATAATAAATCCTTATATCATGAAATAAGGGTGTTAAAAACCGTTGATACCGATGGACATACACGACAGATCTTCTATTTCAACAAAAATATTAATCGTAGATGATGAATATGTGAATATCTACGCTTTAAAGATAATGTTAAATAGGCTAAATTACCTATGTGATGTAGCTAATAATGGTTATGAAGCATTAGATAAGTTTATGCAACATTAATACTAATTAATTTTTATGGATATAGAAATGCCGAATATGAATGGAGTTACAGCAACTAAACAAATACTGTAGTTTTGTGAATAAAATGATCTACAAAAACCAATTATCATAGCATAAACTGCTTATACAGATTCTTTGACAAAGGCAGTTTGCTATGAATCAGGGATGAACTATTTTTTATAAAAACCAATCCATACAAAGGATATTATGTAAATTCTTGAAGAAAAATTATGATCTATATTTTTTTATCAAAATTTAACTATTTAATGTTATTTATGTATTTTTAACACTTTTTTCAATTTATTTTTAATTAGCTTCTTATAGAATCTTTAAGCCAAAAATCTCCTGATTAAGGCCTAAATCTTGATGATGATTCTTGCTGTCATTTACAATTTTGTTGGTTTGAATCTTATAGGTCCTGTTGAAAATTCAGTAATGCACCTTTGTCTTTTCTCTTAAGTTGGCGATTTTGAACACTTTTTGCTGCCCTTTTAATATATTTTAAACTAAAATATTTTTGGTTATAATCGTTTTCTTCTTTATCTAATCTTATTCATTACAATATTTGCAAAATATATTACATAGAAATTTCTATTCTTATTTCGTTTATAAATCATCTCATATCTCTTGATCTTTACTTTCATTTCTTTTTTTTCACTTACTTTTCTTACTTGCCTTTTAAAACTGCACTCCCTTTCTTCACTTTTTAACCTTAAATACTATGTTCTCTTGACTAGAAATTAATGTCTTGCTTATTATATAATTTTGACAATGCATTAGTGGGTTTCAATAATATGCTCTGCTAGATTACCTTCCAAAGCTGAAATTTAATCTTTGTCTACTAAATTAACAGCATGTTATAATTATTTTTTATCAACACATCTTGCTAGAAATTTGCTGAATGATTTTGCGAATTTGATTTCTTCGTATATCACTTCATCTTCATTTCCATCAGATCTCATACTTTTACGACGATTCAATGTTTAGATTAATGGTAAATATCCCATAATATTAAAATTACAAGTTGATATTTTATTGGCGTACTTAATTTGACTTCTTTATCTATTTTCCAAGAATGCCCCTTCCAATTCTTCATCCCATTAAAACTTCTGCATCTTTTTTATTATACTACCTTGATTTATATCCTACTTTTTAAAAGTCTTTGATAATTCAATATTTTTAGAGAAATTCAAAGAAATAAATAGTTTACCTATTTACGGATCCATCCTTTTTATCAATTCCAGAATTGTCGGTCTTGTGATATCATTTAACTTTATCTATCTTTATTTTATTACCATCTATTAAATATCCTGTAATTCATCTAATTTTCGATATAGCACTTGTGCTAAAGGAATTTTAAGTGATTGATACTTTGTATTGATATTTAACCATTTCAAAGGTTATGGTTATATCTTTGTTTCTACCTTTGTTGTTATTTATTATTGTTATCTACTTTCAACTTTTTCCTTCCATTTCTCAAGTAAAGCATCGATTGTATAATTAAACTTTTTTATTATATATTCTCTTTTTTCGCTTTCGTTTAAATTTTTTAATGCTCCAGGTTGAATGCCAAAACCAATCAAAATTTAAGAAATCGTACCAATTTTATCACACTTATCACTCAATGATTCACCAATCAATGCAATATATAGAGTATCAATAAAGTATTCGCTACAAGATTTAATAATATTGCTGAAAGCATCATGCTTCATTTCTTTTTACTTTTTATTAAAATATTCTAAATAAGTTTAATTGACTTATTGATCTAGTTTTATTGATGTTCGAGAAGCATTTAATGTTTATTATTGTGGTTCTTAAGCATAATAATTAAAATAATTATCTATTTATTGCCAAGTCTATAACTTATCATCTTATTCTGGTTCTTGTCTAACTTTTAACAAATTTCTTATTGATATTTGATACCTTGGGGATAATGAAATTGAGTTCTAATTTTTCAACTATTTCATCTACGTTATTGCTATATAATTAAATAATTAAATATATATATATTTTAATAGCTGAATCTTGAAGTACATATAAATTTAGATAAATAAGTATAGCATGAACAATAGTAAATCTCCAACTTAAAGCGAAGCTCTTCCCTAAATATAATACATCAAATTAAAATAGTTGTCAAATCAACGAAAAGTAAATTTCAATGTGATGCTATCTCTGCCTGTAACTTATATTCTAACTTAAGTATTTACTTAAGGATCAGTAACTTGAAAACAGAAAAGACACAATTGCAATCTTCAAAAAAAGAAAGCAAGAAGCTAATTCAATTAGTAAAAATAAACCTCAACTTTTAAACAATGGTAGAATTCATTTTTCAGAATTCTGGTCAGAAAAATACTAATGCATCACTTTAAAAGATTCTTAAATCAACTAAGATCTCAATAAATATAGATAAATAATTAAAAGAAATATAAAAGACTATTTATTCAGATATGAAAAATCGGTCAAGGATCAATTACAATAAGTGAGAGAGTATTTCAAATTTATTATTTTAGCCAAAATTATACAGAACCAACAAAGAACTATGAATCTGATGATGAAACTGTTAAATAATTTGATCTTTAAAATTAAAAACTTCTAACAAGTCACAATACAGAAGCAGATCTATTAGCGTAATATTAAAAAAACGAAGATCTCTTTAAAAAACCATATATGCGATACTTAAACAAAAGTGTTAGCAAAGAAGTTAAGAAAGATTATATTCTTAAATTGGAAGATATGATGAGCAAATGTGATGACTTTAAATATAAATATCTAACAGAAGAGTAAGAAAAATATAAAAATTTTAGAAAGCTCAATCTCAAACGATTCAGTTAGAATTCTATACCAAAAAGATATATAATCAATTAAACAACAAATTCAAGCAGAAGCAATTTTTGAATATTATATATTACATAATGTATAAAGGTTTCTTGATCTGCCTTTAAATAAATATACTGAATTAAATATTACGTTCTACTATTGTTATGAAATCAAATTTATCAGATGTACATTGAAAATTTTAATACAATGTTATTTAGAAATTAGATGTATTTTACTTGTAGTATAATACAAATAATTAATAATAGAATTAATGATTTGATTTTGTAAATAATCTTATTTTTAGTGTTAAATGTAATATATACATATTGAATCACATTATGCATAATTTTTATGTTTAATTGATATTTATAATGTTAGTATTCGTCTGACCCAAATAAATAGCCAACTAAATTGCTATTAGTAAGTAGCTATGATATCAAGAAAATGTGATTCAAAGTGATTATTAAAATTCTAAATATTCAAAATTTGAGTAAAATATGTGCAAACTAAATACAAATATATATCAATTTATAACTTCAATTTTAGATAAATGTTGTGGTGTGAAGTTGATATGAAACAATCTGAAAAAGAAAGGAATTAAAAATCTGTTTATTTAAATAATCAGTCTAAAATAAAATGATCCGATTGCTATATTAATAATTATAAAATAACATATTTAATATTTTATCAAAATATGAATATTTTAGCACAATTAATTTCAACAATTTTCTTGTCAAGTACTTCCTCATTAGCTTAAGACTTGATTAATTTAGGAAATTAATGCACTTGTGAATAATTGACATCACTATATGACTGCTAGTATTTTAGTAAATGTGAATTTGTCAATTAAGTTTGTTATCAGAAAACTTGTGAATAAATGAATGTTGAAGCTTGTTTAAGCAGCGATTGTGCTTGGAATAATGGAAAATGTTCTAAATTTACAAATTGTTAAGATTATTACGCTTCCAATGATGAAGATTGCTCTAACTTAAGACATGATTGCACTTATAATAATTTAACAAAAACTTGTAAACTAAAAGATGAAAATACAAAATCTTGTTCTGAGCTAGATGGAGCTGATTGTATTTCTGGGATTGATGGTAAATGTATATATAAAGATAACAAATGTTAAATTTGGACAAATTGTGAAGATGCGGAATATGGACATTGCACATATGGAAAAAATCATTGTATATGGAATATATAAACTAATAAATGTGTATCTGCTTCCTCATGTAAACATATCGGGGATTAGTTATGTTTGTTTGCTTTTCCACATATGAATTAGATTGATGCTTATATATGCCAATATGCTTAGAATGGGAGCTGTTAAGACTTCGATACTTCCAATTAGAATTAAGAAACTTGTATATCCCAATCCTATGGGTATTATTAATGGATTAATGGAAAATGCACTGCATGTTAATCAATTAATTTTGATTTAATTAAATCCTTATCTGTGTTGACTTTTCTATTATTGATTTGATAAAATCAGTCAAAATACATATGAATTTATTCCAATTGATTAAGTTCACTATATCTATTATAGTTAAAATTATTTAAAATTATAATTTATAAATTAAGATATTTCTTAATTTAATGTAATAAAAATATACAATTTAAGTTAGAGTGCATAAATGATTAAAATTGCAATATATGTGTAGAAATTATTTCAATGCAATTATTCAGTTATTTGTTGACTTTTTTTGGTAACTTACTCGTAAATGTACAAATTATCCCAAGTTAAAATCTTTATTTTACCATCCTCCATTTTTATATCTAAATGCTCATCTTTTTCGTTTAATCTAATTGTAAAGACAAATTTTCCAGTTTAAATTTCATAAAAAGTTAAAGATGAAGATATTATGTAGGTTTCATCTTTAGAGAAAAAGTATGTATTCAAAAATTATTATTCTTAATTAATAATTTTTCGTATTTTTTTGTTTGAATTTGAAATCAAAGTATAATATAAATAATTCATTCTAGATTTTTGGAGAAATTAGAGTTTAAATTTATTAGTAATTTATACTTTTTAACTTTATATACTTCCTTTTTCATTCCTTTATAAGCATTTCCACTTTCTTTCCATGTTATCGTAAAAAATGAGTGTTTATCTTTAATTTTAGTAGGTTGAACTTTTTTTGAATAGTTTAAAATTATTACAATCCTATTATTCAAAGGAAATGCATTGCTTAATCGTGAGATCTTAATTGTATTTAAATAAATAATTCTAATTATTTTTTTCACAACATTCTATACTCATCCAAGATATTGATCCTTATCTCTATTGCATCAACTTCTTCTTCATATTATATATTGTAATATTAATTGGGTAATCAAATGCAAAAACCAAGTAATTTTCATCTTTTGTAAATTAAAATAGTAAGATCTTCCGATTTTCAAAATCAACATTAATTTTACTGTACAGCTCTCCATTTTTAATATTATAGATTAAAATTTAATAGTTCATCAAAATAGCAAGGTACTATTAAGAAACTGTTTAATATTATATATAATCGGATGAAGGATGAAATCTCTTTATAAATATTACTGTTGGAAGTAACTTAATATATGATCTGTATGGATTTAATTATTCTTATTCTTTCTTAATATCTTAAACAAATTTATTCATCTAACTTTTGCTTATATTTGAAGAGTGAATCTTTCCAACATTATCAAATATGTCATCATTAGTGAATTTGAGATAAGATTCTAATTCTAGAATTAATTTGTTAATCTTCCAAATAATTTCCTTATTCTTAGATATATCATCTAGAGTTTCTTTTATTATGTAAATTATCCTCGTTTAATGATATGGTTATTCTTCTAAAAATTACTAATTATTTTAAAAACAAGAAGAAGCTTGATCTAAGATGTAGTAAGCATCTTCCAAAATCTTAATAAGATCTAAAGAGTATAAGAAAGGAACAACCTATTTTTCTTTTTAAAAACAAATTTCACATTAAACTGATCCTATATTTAATTGAGAATCTCGAGCAAAGATTAATTTCTCTATTTAATGATATTTTCCTTTATGATTTTATTTAAGTTCTTTTAAAAGAATATTGTATATTAAGACTATCCTATTATCTAAATTAACAGAATTTTTAACTTCAAGCAATCTATGAAGTTTACTTTTACAATCATTCCAAAATGTGGAAACCTAATTCATGAGAATTTTATTAATTAATAACCATCAATTATTATATATTATTGATATAAACAGAATTTATACGAAAAGCAAAATTTAAATATTGATCGATTCTAAAATAAAAACAGTAGTGGTTTTATCAATTTAGAGTTATATGTTAAGCCGAATAGTAAAATATCCAGAATTACAAAATAATGAAGCTACTCAGAGATAGTTGGGAATATAAGGATGATGGGAATATTAATATGGGAGATAAATTTGACCTTGATAATTCCAATCTACTAAGAGAATGAATAGCAATGCATCTATTTAATATTATTATTTTTAATTGATTCAATGAGTTAATTGAGATTTTTTCAAATAAATAATATAATATCATTTCTTTAATGCAAAACAAGTATTGTTAATAAAAATGAAAAAAGAATATAAATTAATTAATCAATTAAATATAAGGAGAAGAGAAGCTAATAAGCTTAAAATTGACATGTTCATTGAAATGTTGCAAGGTTTATCATATTATGTGAATTCTCCATCTGTTAAACACATTTTCAAAGAAGTNTGTACAGCTCTCCATTTTTAATATTATAGATTAAAATTTAATAGTTCATCAAAATAGCAAGGTACTATTAAGAAACTGTTTAATATTATATATAATCGGATGAAGGATGAAATCTCTTTATAAATATTACTGTTGGAAGTAACTTAATATATGATCTGTATGGATTTAATTATTCTTATTCTTTCTTAATATCTTAAACAAATTTATTCATCTAACTTTTGCTTATATTTGAAGAGTGAATCTTTCCAACATTATCAAATATGTCATCATTAGTGAATTTGAGATAAGATTCTAATTCTAGAATTAATTTGTTAATCTTCCAAATAATTTCCTTATTCTTAGATATATCATCTAGAGTTTCTTTTATTATGTAAATTATCCTCGTTTAATGATATGGTTATTCTTCTAAAAATTACTAATTATTTTAAAAACAAGAAGAAGCTTGATCTAAGATGTAGTAAGCATCTTCCAAAATCTTAATAAGATCTAAAGAGTATAAGAAAGGAACAACCTATTTTTCTTTTTAAAAACAAATTTCACATTAAACTGATCCTATATTTAATTGAGAATCTCGAGCAAAGATTAATTTCTCTATTTAATGATATTTTCCTTTATGATTTTATTTAAGTTCTTTTAAAAGAATATTGTATATTAAGACTATCCTATTATCTAAATTAACAGAATTTTTAACTTCAAGCAATCTATGAAGTTTACTTTTACAATCATTCCAAAATGTGGAAACCTAATTCATGAGAATTTTATTAATTAATAACCATCAATTATTATATATTATTGATATAAACAGAATTTATACGAAAAGCAAAATTTAAATATTGATCGATTCTAAAATAAAAACAGTAGTGGTTTTATCAATTTAGAGTTATATGTTAAGCCGAATAGTAAAATATCCAGAATTACAAAATAATGAAGCTACTCAGAGATAGTTGGGAATATAAGGATGATGGGAATATTAATATGGGAGATAAATTTGACCTTGATAATTCCAATCTACTAAGAGAATGAATAGCAATGCATCTATTTAATATTATTATTTTTAATTGATTCAATGAGTTAATTGAGATTTTTTCAAATAAATAATATAATATCATTTCTTTAATGCAAAACAAGTATTGTTAATAAAAATGAAAAAAGAATATAAATTAATTAATCAATTAAATATAAGGAGAAGAGAAGCTAATAAGCTTAAAATTGACATGTTCATTGAAATGTTGCAAGGTTTATCATATTATGTGAATTCTCCATCTGTTAAACACATTTTCAAAGAAGTATGCCAATTGCAAGATAATTAATCATTGCACTTTTATTCTTCTTAAAATTAATAACACATAGCAACTTAGCACTAATTGTTTTACCAAGTGCAACTATATTGATTGAAATCATCATATTTGCAATCAGAGAAGCGTTCTGAACAATTTAGACGAGAATTATTATCATTTTGATTTTTTATTATCAAACATTTTTAGACATTTGTATTAACAATATTTCTGAGGCATTAATCCTAAATTTATATTTTTTGATACTTTAGAAGATATAGCATTACAGTTCGCTAAACATTAATTGTTAACCCAAACACATTGTAATCCTTATATTTTGGAAACTAAACAACTTGTTCTTTCGTAGATTTCTCGACACTAATCCCTAAATAATTATTTGTCTATATTCTTAAGAGATTTTTCTTTATGTATTAACTCAGGAATCAAATTTGAAGAATGCTTAGCTATGCAAGATCCATCCCATCGACATTCAATTCCAGAAGGATGAAGTTTTGAACATTCTTCAGGATCTTTTATATCTGAACATATTTTAAACTAAATTTCATTTTGATTTATCAAATTCAGGTCAATTCTATTACTATTTATATGTTGTAGTTGCCAGTTTTATTGTTAAGTTTGATGATAACTATTATATATATATATATATACTACCTTTAATGAATTTTCTCTGCCAATTTAGCTTACTTATATGCTTCCGTATTAGCAAATCTTGCTGTGCTCGCCATAATAATCAAGATAAATACGATTTAAATGGTTTACATTTATATTTTTACTAATTGATTAAGAAGAAAAGAATTATATAAATTTTAATAATAAATACATATAGAAATACGAAAACCATATGAATACATTTTCAAAAATTAATTTAAATCTTATCCTATTATTACTTACAATTAATTTAAATTCATAACTAATTATTGTTTGACAGTCTAATAATATGAGTATATTTTAAAAATATAAATAATTATTTCTTTTTATTATTATATAACTTCAATAAGAGGAGACCTTTTCTTCAAGTTTAGCTATTCTCCAAACTTCAACAAAGATTTGGTATTTTATTCTTTACATGAAATATGCTCATTCTTTAATTAGGTATCTCGAAAATAAAAATTTATATTAATATCAAATGACTTATAAAATACAACAGTTATCATAATAAGTGTTTGACAAACTTAATGGCTTTAAATGACCTGAAAACAAATTTTTGTTTTTATTAAATCCATTCATCTTCCTTATATGTATTGATCTTGCTATTAAACTCTTGAATCTTAATTGAGACTTGAATTTTTTTGATTTTTCCATCTGCTTTAATGTTAAGAGTTATTCCAAACTATTATCCAGAAAAAAAAATCCTAAGAAGAGTCAGTGCTAGAAGAATAGTTTTGTATTTAAGTCCTAAATTTTATTTTTTCTCTAACCGTTCTTTCATTCTTAATTTTTGTAAATATATTAATTTTTACATCAACCACTAACTGGACGATAATAATTTGATTCTATCAAATTTAAAACTTAATCTAAATGAAGGATCAATCATTCTCAATATTTATGAATAAAATTTTCTAACATTATTTTAATTCCACTTTCCTATTGAGAAAAAGTTTACATAAATTAAACTAAATTAAATTGTAAGCTTCCTCTTACTATATTTTTATACAAATAGCAATTGTTGAGGTTTGAGTTTGCTACAACATTTACAAATTTTATATATTTTTGCAATTTGGAATTTTATTTCATTTTCTTTTTTACTCAATAGAATAATATTTTAATTCTATTTGATTTATATTAAGGAGAGGATGTATAACTAGAATCTATATAAGATAATAAAAAATGAGCAGCATAGTTTATCAGAATTCAAAACCCCAGTAATTTATGGAATATAACCCAGCATATGAATAATAATAATAATAAATATAGATTCAAAAACTCAACCAAAAGTAATAAGAAGAAGTTTAATCTATTCGATATTACCTTTATGATAGTCTACAATTCCTGATTAATTTACTTTACTCATCAAAAGCAGTAAATGAGCATTTTGAAAATGATCCTCAACATCCAATGAGAATAATTGCTCGAAATAAAATTACTCTTTAGTTAAATTTATCCAATAGCATTCAATTTGACTAATCATTCTAATACAAATCTGATCCTAAACTGAATTAAGTATTACAAATAGAAAAATAAAATGCTAAAAAATTATTAGAGCAACTTCCACCTGAGTTTAAATTAGAGTTTGAAAACTATTTAGAAATATATCAATCAAGCAGTTTAGATTAAAATATTGAAATGCGTTCATTAAATATGGAATAGACTAATATTGAAACAAAGTTCGATTCTAATGTTCTACAATCTATTATAAATTCAATTTAATAGGTGGATAAAACGACTTAATAATTTAGAGAATAAAAAGTATACAAAATACCGAACATTTAGGATATAATAACAAATGCAAAGTAAATATTACAATTATAATAGCAACTATTATTAAAAGACAAAATATTCACTTGTAAAGAATTATCCTAATCAAAACCAGATATAAATAGAACTATAAGAAATGAGTTAATAACAAGATATGCCAATCCCTTTATCTTAAAATAAATTCAAATTAAAAAGTACATTTAATAATTAATATTTTCAAGGAAAGCTACACCGTCCTATTAAAGACAAACAAATTTTTGGAATTCAAAATAGAAAAATCTATAAAGATACTTCATAAAGAAATAAGAATCATTGTAATTATTAACACTTAGGGAAAAATTTATGATAATAGATTTTTATTCATTTTTATATATATTTAATTTTAATAATCAATCACCGCATCAACACAGTGTATATTCAGTGTACTCAAGCAAAAAAATAAAAATACAAAAATATTTTGATACATTTGAGTTCTTAATGAGTTATTACGATGATGATTTGATAATGTACAGAGTTAAATATTATAATTTTCCATTAATATGCTTCAAAATTAAATTATCAAATCTTTTGATACAAAATTAATCAAATATTGATAGTGCTCCTTTGCATATTTATATAATCGCAATGAACCCCGAATAATTATCAATTTTTTTAATAGAAATATCATTTATTATTATTATAGTTTAACAAATAGAGAAAATGAATAATGTGTGTAACGTCAGTTATTTCTTATTTATCATCTTTTTGTTTTTAAGGATGTGAAAGCTTACTTGCACGTCTATCACCTAGATGATTGTCCCTCAATCAAATTTTTTTAATTCATATTTTTTCATTGAAAAGTTTTTAAAAATATATCGAAAAGTAAATACTACTATATATTAAATAGAAATTTCTTTCGAGATTTCTTTCATTCCTTAAAAATGGTAAAACTCTCATAAAATGTTTTAATTGAATTATCATTTTTATAAAAAAAATCGATCATGTATTATTAAAGTATTTTAATAATTCAAATATTTTAATTATTTTAGTTTTTAACAAATGAAATTCATAAAAAAACATTTTTTTTTAAAGAGATATTTTAATCAAATGACAAATAAATATAGATATAATGATTTTTAATTTGATTGAAATAATCAATTTTCATATATACTTAATCAATCCAAATATTATCGTATTTAAATAGAACATGATCTATCATCCCAAGTTATTAAGTATTCTCCATTATCTGTCATCTTCCCAAATATCACTTTAGTTTAGAAATCTATAGATTATATAGTTGCAAACTCATCATTTTAATCTATCTAGATTACATTAACACAACATCGATTTTTATTTATTAATATCTATTTTTGTTAGATATACTGTATAGGGAAGAACCAAAAACAACCCCTATTTTTTTTCCTTTCACTTCCTACTCCAACCAAGACTTCTTTAGATTTTGCAAAATTATTATTCTCTTTATCCAACTAATAAATATGCATTTATTCCCTCATTTCAGGTTGAAATACAAAGATTTAGTCACTCAAGAAACATAGCCTTCTGCCCCATTAGTTAATCTGTATTATTTAAAACGGAATCCAAATTTTTGCATCGTTATCGTATGAATGGATCAATATCTAATTGTCTTTAGAACAAGAGGCTAATTAATTTTCTGCTTCATTTAAACTTATACTACTGACAAAACTAGAATGTCCTCCTATTGTTTAAGAACATTCCCATAAATCATAATCCTTAACCCAAAATTTTATAAGCATATCATCACTGCTAGATATTAATAGATCTTCATTTTTATTCATCAATAAGCAATTAATTCCTCCTTAATGCCCTTCTAACCTTTATTTAATATCCCATTTTTAATCATCGTTTAAATAGCAAACAGAAATTGTTTTGTCACAACTGCCTGATAAAAATTCATTTGATTTTTTCATAAAATATTGACAATATATGCTTTTCTTGTGAAAATTCAGCTTTTAAATCCTCTTTAATTATCCCTTCTTAAATTCAAAGACCTTTATTTTGCTCGACTCATATCCTCCTACCATCAGAGTGTTATTATAATTGAAGGCAAATGTATTAATTTATTCATCCTTTATTGAATTAATCAACTCATACTTTAATGTCTTCATTTCCAATTAAACCTTTTTGGAAGGACCATCAAAATATTATTAAGAGAATTCTTAAAGACCAATATAGATAGTCTCAATCATTTGTTCTGCGCTCCTTGAAATCATTGATATGAGAGATTGCTTCTCTTTTCTAAACCTTATCTTAGAAGATAGTAAATCATTTAATTGGTATAAATTTAACCTGTTTAACTCTTCCTCACTTATCGAGCAATCAAATTTTAATTCTTCCTTTAATGTAAAAAACAATCTTTATATCTGATCAATAATTTTTTCTAGTTCGACATTTAAATTGTCATCGCTTTTATTTANTCAAATGACAAATAAATATAGATATAATGATTTTTAATTTGATTGAAATAATCAATTTTCATATATACTTAATCAATCCAAATATTATCGTATTTAAATAGAACATGATCTATCATCCCAAGTTATTAAGTATTCTCCATTATCTGTCATCTTCCCAAATATCACTTTAGTTTAGAAATCTATAGATTATATAGTTGCAAACTCATCATTTTAATCTATCTAGATTACATTAACACAACATCGATTTTTATTTATTAATATCTATTTTTGTTAGATATACTGTATAGGGAAGAACCAAAAACAACCCCTATTTTTTTTCCTTTCACTTCCTACTCCAACCAAGACTTCTTTAGATTTTGCAAAATTATTATTCTCTTTATCCAACTAATAAATATGCATTTATTCCCTCATTTCAGGTTGAAATACAAAGATTTAGTCACTCAAGAAACATAGCCTTCTGCCCCATTAGTTAATCTGTATTATTTAAAACGGAATCCAAATTTTTGCATCGTTATCGTATGAATGGATCAATATCTAATTGTCTTTAGAACAAGAGGCTAATTAATTTTCTGCTTCATTTAAACTTATACTACTGACAAAACTAGAATGTCCTCCTATTGTTTAAGAACATTCCCATAAATCATAATCCTTAACCCAAAATTTTATAAGCATATCATCACTGCTAGATATTAATAGATCTTCATTTTTATTCATCAATAAGCAATTAATTCCTCCTTAATGCCCTTCTAACCTTTATTTAATATCCCATTTTTAATCATCGTTTAAATAGCAAACAGAAATTGTTTTGTCACAACTGCCTGATAAAAATTCATTTGATTTTTTCATAAAATATTGACAATATATGCTTTTCTTGTGAAAATTCAGCTTTTAAATCCTCTTTAATTATCCCTTCTTAAATTCAAAGACCTTTATTTTGCTCGACTCATATCCTCCTACCATCAGAGTGTTATTATAATTGAAGGCAAATGTATTAATTTATTCATCCTTTATTGAATTAATCAACTCATACTTTAATGTCTTCATTTCCAATTAAACCTTTTTGGAAGGACCATCAAAATATTATTAAGAGAATTCTTAAAGACCAATATAGATAGTCTCAATCATTTGTTCTGCGCTCCTTGAAATCATTGATATGAGAGATTGCTTCTCTTTTCTAAACCTTATCTTAGAAGATAGTAAATCATTTAATTGGTATAAATTTAACCTGTTTAACTCTTCCTCACTTATCGAGCAATCAAATTTTAATTCTTCCTTTAATGTAAAAAACAATCTTTATATCTGATCAATAATTTTTTCTAGTTCGACATTTAAATTGTCATCGCTTTTATTTATGTAATATCTCCCGAAATCCTTAATCTTCTAAACATCTTTGATGTGAGTCTTGTGTTTTTCATTCTACAAACACTTAAAACAAAATAATCTAAAATCTTTGCATTATTCATTAGTACAAAGATATTCAACATCTGTATCATGATCAGGAATATTGCAATTCTAATTCATTATATTAATTATTACTCTAATTTTCCCAATTCTATAAACAGTTACGAATGAATATTATAATTTGTAACATTGTATGGTATTATTTAACAAACAGTAATTTTTATTTATGTTAAAAATCACATAATTAACATATTTTTTTGATATTATTTAATTTTGAACATGGTCAATTATATCTACGCAACATATGAATATGAAAATACAAAGAAAGTGATTATTTTATCAATTGTTGAAATTTCCAAAATATCAGCCGTACATAATAATATTGAGCATTGTATTGTTTCCCTAACTTTGTTAACCAACAATAAAGTTAGATAACTTAAAATTCTAAAAAATAGTATTTATAATATTTTTTAATATGTTTTCTGATTTATTTATGATGGAATAATTTAACAATATGTGAATAGTTGTTGTTCATGAAGTATATTGGTATTCATTTTCGATTTTGTTTGAAACAAATAAAAATCATTCAGTTGAATCAAAATTCAATTTACTTGAATTATCTATGGAAGTTTTTAATTTAAAAAGTGTATATTTGAATTATAGATTAGAAAATACTTTTAATTTATTTACCAAAAAAATTAAAAAATGAAATGCTTCGTTTTATAAATCTCATCTAAAATATGTTCACTTATCAAAAGCAAATAATTATCTCACATCCTCTTAAAATTTTTTAAATATTAATGAATTTTTTAAAGGTTATAAAATCAGAAAATTGAAAGATTGATACTTAATTATAAGATGTACAGATGTAATATGACATTATAATCAAATTATTCTTTCTAGTTTAAAATTACTGTTAAAATTATAGAAATTATATTTATGTTGTGATTGAATTTATTAAGCTTATTATTATTATTCTTGAAGCTAAGAATCTGCAACATACTAGGCATTGTAATATTTTTACAGCAGCCTGCCCAAAAATCATTTAAAAGGTCAATTACTTTCTTATTTATATCCAGATCTCACTTTTGGGATGTACTGAAACATTTTTGTTATGATATGCGCTCGTCCTTTACCTCTTCTGGAGGCATAAATTGTGTTTATCTTCTATTATTATCCTAATTCTATTTAATATTTTCAACTAGGTCTATCTCAATTATAAACAATTACTTTCGTAGTTTCTTGTACTACGATTATTCAATGTTAAACTCAGAAACAGAATTAAATCCTACACCATAAAATTTTAGACGACTAAAATATAATAATTCCAAACCAGTTTAGAATCCTTTTTACAATGAAAATACCTAATGACCGAAATAAAACACACTTCTATATGAGAGCTCTAATAAAGTTAAAATCCTTTAATTAACTCAATTAGATAATGAGTATAGATAGATATACTAATTAACCTAGCCTTAAATTACTTAATATGCTAAAAGTCATCAGTATCATGAGTCCCTATAATGCACATATATTTTCTTTATTTTTTCTATGATTGAAATACATTAGTTTTGCAACATTTTAAGGTTTTTAATTATATTTAAGATAACTTCTTCAAAAAATACAAAGTTGTATTCCTCAACATTTAAGTAAACTATTGAGTATTAATATTTTTTCTAGTAACTACTTTTTGTTGCCTCTCTTATCCTTTTTAATGGTATTCTTATCTTTGAATATTAGTAATGTACATTTTAGTTAAGATAAAAAAACTAATATCAAAAATTCTATTTGTTATGAAAGAGATATTAAGTTTTTTTAAATATAGTAAGAAGATGGGTCGGTAAAAACAGAACAATTTAGAAGTTTAGATAAAGATTATAAACAAAAACTTGAGTCTTCAAATAATCTAAAATAATTATAATAATAATGATGATGATAATGATATGTCATTATCTGAATTAGTCATACACACTCTGCTTTAATTAGTTTTTTAATTCTCGTTGCTAGTTTTGCCTGCCACATAAAACCTAAGGTATCTAATGTGAGGGAGTATGGAGTATTTATGAAGTCCATAGCTTTGTTAGGCTCCTAAAAGGGACAATTCTTCACAATACTCCTAACTGAGAGGATTTCTAAATAAATATTTTCCTTGTCATTTCCTCTTAATGATTCAAATTATCTCTTACTGATTTTCGTATCTTCCAATGATTAATTTATTTATTGGACAAGTATTGAGTTTTTTAAGATTAACTTTTAGTCAAAATCCGTTACAGCTTGTGTGAATGCCTCTGTTCACTATCTTGTTACTTCCTTGCTCACATAAATCACTTCATCATCTGCATAGGCAAGTATTTCACATTAACTTATCTATAGATGTATAATTGATCATAAGTGTTGAATAAGAAACTTAACTTCTGAACATCTATTAAGTTATCATCCCTAATC